>LPNX010321211.1:268447-448766 GCA_001517045.1 Pseudotsuga menziesii | reverse complement strand
TTTAGGGTTCTCTTATTAGGTTTGCTCAATAAGAGCATCTATCATGGTATTTTCATAGGGTTTCTTTCAAAGTTTGTTCAATTAGTAAAAACAATTTGGTTTAGGGATAGGTTTCTGGTAGATCCAAGCTTAGAAAAAAAGTAGGGATTTTCCAAATGCTACCCACTTTCATGAAAATAGCAAAATGTTGATTAAAATCAATATCATTTCATGTGAAAAACAAGTTAACCCACATTGTTTCTTCTACAATTGAAAACAATTTCCAAGGAAAATAGGAGTTTCACTAATTATGTGATTAACTATGTTAATTACCTTTTACCCACCTTTTAATTCATTTTTATTTTAGATACATTTTGAGGGTGGTAATTTCTTATGTGATACTTTCCCTTATCTCCACCAAGGAAAGATGAATTCTAAGAGAATATACTTGAGGCTCAAATTACTCTTGAGTTGACTATTGGAATTCTCCTTTTTTATGTTTTTAGAGAATATACTTGAGGCTCAAATTACTCTTGAGTTGACTATTAGAATTCTCCTTTTTTTAGGTTTTTACTGAGTATTGTTGCTCTCTTAACCCAAAGGTGTAAGGATAATTTCACACCACTTCTATAAAGGTGGTAAATCTGGAGGTGTTGCACCTTTTTTCATCTCTCATTTCCTACTTCCCACGATATTTTCAAACATGTTATATTCCATGAGTGGTTATTATGAATCTACAGCCATAAGGATTTCATTTATCCTCTTTGCTTTTTTCTTTTCTTTTCCCCAAAGATCAATTCTCCTAACTAGAGGAGTTCGTACTACTTCTTCATTAATTTCCTTATCATCGACACTTTCATCATTGTCTTCTCCACAATTCTTTACTTGTTTACTCCTCGTACCACTTCTTCATTAATTTCCTTATCATCGACACTTTCATCATTGTCTTCTCCACAATTCTTTACTCGTATTTAAACAAAATTGAGTATTTTCGAGGATTCCATTGAATTTAACATTATGATTATATATATCCAACCTCCTCAATCACCATGCCTTAATTTTTTTATCTCTTCTGTGATTTATTTCTCAACATATTTTCTAATGATTAAAGGGATTTGGTATTTTTTTTTAAAGAGTTGGCTAGCAATGACAATGACATGAAGTTAACATCTAGATATGTGTTTCATATTGGTCTAGGACCCTTGGTTTGGTCGTGAAAGAAGCATAGGGTGGTCTTTGTTTTGACCACAAAAGTATATTAGTGTGGTGTAGCGAATGCTTACATACAACTGGTATGTATTCAACAACTCTTGAGAATTTTTTTTTTTCATTCACTTCAATGATTATAATATTTTGTGATAATTAGAGTGAAATACGTGTTGGTGATAATCCTGTTGCACCTAGTAAGATGAAGGGGTTCTTTCAGAAGATAGTTGATACATGACTATGTTGAAGGATGTGAAACTTCATGTGTGTTAATTGAGATAGTTGATACATGACTATATTTTCAAGTTTGTCTACTACATAACAAATGATTAGATTGTTGATATATTTATAAAGTTCTTATTGGAAGCAAACTTTGTGAGACTTATAGCTTTACTTGGGTTTTAGGAAAATGAAATCATGGGAAGTGGCATATTATAATTTCACTTCCTCAATATCCAGATTGTTGTGTTGATGGGTGCGAGTTGGAATGAAAAACCTTTCTAGTTCAACACACCTCTAGATCTTACAGAGATAGTCAACTAAGTGGTCAACTAATTGATCAATTGATGGGATGATTAGGATCTCGACTAGTCAGATCAACTGATCGATGGAGGATTCAACTAACTAACTGACTCATTGAATAATTAGAACAAAACCATCAACAATGGAATGAACATAGCAAAACTTTCAAGGAGGTTGTTATGTGTTATGACCCAAGTATGTGGATGCATTCTTCCTCACTTTAAGAAAGTTAGTTACATGTTGGATATATATAAGGATGATCCTATGGATTGAAATGTGTGTGTGTGTGTGTGTGAGAGAGAGAGAGAGAGAGAACATGGTGAACAATGCATTTCAAGGTATTGTCAATTGTGCTTAAGTGTTGAAATGGTGTCTTTAGATACAACCTCTTCTTGGAATTTCTTAACTTGTTGATTTTTATCTTTCTAATTCCAGGGTTCTTCAACATGGTATCAAATCTATTGATTTTAGACACAACCTATTGTCTACAAGTCCTTTGAGGTGTCACATGAACACACTCTGTTGAATCTTATCTATTTGTGTTTGACTCTAGGTTTCAACTTCTAAACTAAATTAGGGTTTGGATTGATAAATGAGCATTATGGATTTCAAGCAAGAGCCTATGATTTTTAATGGTCGGAACTATGGAATATGGGAACAATATATGGAGACCATATTGAAAATTAAGGCCTTTTGGTAATTTACCAAGTCACGATCGTAGATCTAAAGGATGATCAATAGAATTTTGTTTTGTACAAGAATAATGATGAGGATGTAGGAGTGAGAACCATCTACATTTCAAGGGAGATTCACTTTCATACAAGTGGTTTCCACTAACCTCATCAGGTTTAGAAGAAACTAAAGGGTTTGTTTGACAAATTCAATGGAAGTTAGGTCATGCAAATTGAGAAGATTTTATCTCTTTGGATCCTCTCTGCTTTGAAAGGATTGAGGACTACTTGGATTATGCCAAGGAATTGTTGTTAAAATTGGGTGAATGCGGGAAATACTTTCTGAATAAATATGGATAGCTCATTGAATTGATCCTCATGATTCTTAGTTTGGAATCCCGAAAAGAATATGGTAAGGACTATACTCTTAACTCCTTTTGTGGATTGTTGATTAGGGAACATGAGAAATTGATTGATGAATGTAAATTAAGAATTAGGTATTAGGTCCATCTGTTGAAGGGAACGTATCAATTAAAAATAAAAATAGGTCATCAAGGTAACCCAAAGAAAATTCAAGAGTGTGTCGAGCATATTGAGAAGAATAAGCGTGATGAGACAACTAAGAAGGAGAAGAAGATGATGACATGTCATTATTATGTGAAATTAGGACATATGGAGAAGACTTACTGGAAGAGAATCAACGGTCTATAAGAGAAGTTCGAGAAACTTGAAGCAAATGTGTCTGACTTTTAGAAGGTGTGGCATGTAATTATCAATTTCTTTTTAGTGCTTCTTAGACCCTACATGCTCACACTTCTCAAAGTGAGTGGATAGTTTCCTCTGGTTGTACCTATCATATGGATAAGGATTCTTCTCTAATTTCTTCTTTAAGTGAAGCTACATAAAAAAAAAATTATAGCAGATGATTATGTACTATTGCTAATTATGGTAATATTGAATGTCAAAATGGTGCAATCACTAATGTATATCATGTATCCAACCTAAGTGAAAAAAATTATTGGTACCTTGACTTACCTAGAATGGAAAGAAAATTGAGTTTTGTCTAGATTACTTCATTATGAAAGATGTGAACAGTTGGTAAATCATCACTAAAGGGTTTCTTGATCCCTAATATGGGTTGTACAATATTTGTGATGTTCCCAAAAGTAAAGAGATTTAGGATTGATTGCACAAATAGCTCAAATTGGAAACTTTAGTAGAGTTTGGCATGAACAAATCAAAGACCTAAACTTATAAAGCTGAAAACTGAGGGTGAAACATGACATGGTTGTTGTACTACCTAATATCATTCCCCATGATGGAGTATGTGAAAGGTGTGCTCTTGGAAAGAATCACTAGGTTCCCTTTCAAACTAGAAAGACGAAGAGAGTAAATACTTAGTTGCAACTTTTTCACAACGAACTATGTTACATGAAAAAACCATCCCTAGTAGGTGCAAGGTATATTTTAACTTCAATTGATGATTTTTACAAGTGCACTTGGGCATATTTCTTGAAGAATAACACTCATGTATTTCAGAAGTTCAAGGAATTTCAGGCATTGGATAAAATGCAATGTGGTTGGATAGTGAAATGTTTGAGTTCATACATGGTAGATATATGTACCTCACACACCTTAGTAGAATGGATTAGAAAAAGGGGGAAATCACACCATGGTCAAGGTAGTGCATTCTTTTCTTCAAGCCAAAGATTTTTCGACTAACTTCTAGGAAGAATTTGTCTACTATTCAAATTACTTGTTGAACCTTATTATGACTACAATAGTCCTTAACATGACTCTTATTGAGAAATGGAGTGGAAGGAAACCCTCATTAAATCACCTTAGAATGTTTGGATGCATTGCATGGGCACATATACTAAATGAATACATAAATAAATTAGATGAAAATAACAATGCTTACACCATGATGGTCGATTTCAAAGAGTCAAAATCCTATAGGTTACCTAATCTAGTCAAACAATAGAACATCATTAAAATAGGTGTTGTCTTTTGTGAGAATACCTCGATATTAAAATATTGAATGCCTATTTTGGTTTGGTAAGTAGTGATCCTTTTGAAATTAGGAGAGAAACATGATCGAATGAACCTTTTTTTCGGAGCCTCAACTTGATAGTTAACTTGCATTTATACTTCAAATTGTAGTCAACTAGTGACTATGAAATCGACTACCATCTTTGCAACTCCTAATCGATACTCTAGTGAACTAGTCGATGAGAGGAATCCTTCTTTTTAGAATCTTGTCTACCATGTTTTGTTTCTAAGATACTTGAATATATTAGCATAGAGTTCCAACTCATTGTGGGAAAAAGTAATGAGCTCCAAATACTTCCCAATAACTATGATAGTGGAATCATCCACACAAACTAATGGATCCCATAAAATGGTTCAATAGGCTGGAAATCCTTCATTTAAGTTGGCCTTCCCGTTGGTAGGGAGTTGGTATGCATGGAAAATTGGGGATGGGAAAAGAGTAAGAATTGGAAGTGATCCTTGGGTAGGTGCAGGAGAGGAATACAGACTGTCAAAACCAGTAATTGCTTATCCAAGAGTAGAAAGGTTATTTTCCTTAGCAGATGCACAATCCCAACTACCACAACAAAGGGGAAGATCATGTTGGAAATTGTCCCATGACCTAGGGTTAGGAGGTGAAGAAGTAGTGGAATGGAACAGGTTTGCGAGTAAGTTGGTTTATAATTTTGTTCACCTAGATGAGGATGAACAATATGTATTATATGGACAAAGAATGTGGAAAATGTAATTTTCTCGGCAAAAATAGGATATGAAGTTGCAATAGTTGAATCCTTTGAAGGAAAAAAATGATGGTGGTGGGAAAAATTCTGGAAGATCTTGGGTCCATTTAAAGCCATTATAACAATGTGGTTTGCACTAAGCAACAAGATATTAACATGGGAAAACCTAAGAAAGCGAGGAATGCAAGGAACAGGTGTGTGCATTCTATGTAAATTCATTGAAGAATTGAACTCTGACTTGTTCAGTACTTGTCTGTATCAAAGATATGTGTGGGACTAGGACTCAAAGAACCTCAATAACAACAAGGTTATTTTTAGAAGTGATTTAACGTTCTATCAACTCACTCAAAAATGATGGCAAGAGGCAAGGGTCTGTTGCTATGGTGCTTTCCCCAATCTGTATGTTTTTAGCATATGGGAAGCTTGTAATAAAGAAAATTTTCAAAACATATGGGTGTCACTAGACATAATAGTTTCTATGTTAATGTAGAAAGCTTTGGAACAAAAAATTTCTCCCAAGTCGATTAAGAAGTAAGTGCTTGTGAACCTGGAGATTGATAAAAGCTACCTCTGGGTGTACTTCAACGAGACCAATCAAAGGGAGCCACCACTTATAGGAGCAGGGGGTGTGCTCCTTTTCTCAGAAATAACAAAATTATGCATTAAATTTTCCCTGGACATGCTTCAAAAAACAGAGTGAAGATCACAACCTTATTGGAAGTAGTCCTTAAGCTAACACATCGCAAACAAGTGTCAAGGATACAATTGTTTAGAAACTCAAAAATGGTAGTAAATTGGGCCAAAGGGAAGATCCGAATTGGAGCTCCATGCCTTCAATATATTCTGTCTACAATTTTTTATTTGGTTTATTCCTTTGATAATGTATCATTTTCACACATATACAGAGAACTAAATATAGAGGCATATTCATTATCCAAAATGGAATTGCCTCTTTTGTTGGTTGTGGAACCTGATCTTCTTGATTCAGAGATGTTATTGTTCAACTGTGTTTGTACCCCAGTTTTACTGTACACTCGTTTTAGTAGGGGGTGCATGGGTGAAGCCCTTGAAAGAATTGTTTTGGATGTGTGTTGGCCAACAGTTTACGGGCCCATGGTATTGAGTGACACGTGGTATTTTCCCATGGTAATTCCCCTATAAAATGAAAGTTTTGTAACACAGTTGTGTATTGTGTTGTAGAATTGTAAAACAATCTTTGTGATTGTGTGAGAGAGACTATGAGAGAGTGAAGAGGAAGTGCAGCGAGGTTTGTTGTAGTTTGTATCCCTTCATTTTTGTTAGATGGTATAGTAATAAAGGACTGGAAATTTCTATGTGAACGTATCCCATCTTGGGTGAACCACGTTATATTGGTGTCTTTCTTGTAATGTGTTTATGTTTTAATTTTTGCATCTTGTTTATTGTTATTTCTCTACAATCCTGTTTTCTAACAATTGGTATCAGAGCCAAAAGGTCTATTTGGTTGGTAAACTTGCAAGAAATAATGGTTCCTAGTCTAAGTGGGAGCAATGGAAGAAGAAGGAAATTTTAGGGTCGAGAAATTTAATGGCCAAAACTACCAATTATGGAAGATGAAAATGGAGAACTATCTCTACCAGAAGAATATATTGCTACCATTGAATGGAAAAACAAAACAACCGACGACTATGAAGGATGAAAAATGGGAGGTTCTTAATAGAGAGGCACTGCAAAGAACACAGATGTGCCTGGATTTGTCAGTGGCTTTCAATATTTAAAAAGAAAAGACAACGGAAGGTGTGATGAGTGCATTGGCTAAGCTCTATGAAAACCCTCAACTTCCAACAAGGTATTTTTAATGAAGTGTTTATTTAATATGAATATGTTAGAAGGTGGATCTGTTGCTGACCATTTAAATGAATTTAATGCAGTTACTAATCAATTAAGTTTTGTAGGAGTGAACTTTGATGATGAGTTTATGGATTTTCTAATCTTGTGGTCAATGCTAGAAACTTGGAATGTCTTGGTCATGGTTGTAAGTAACTCTATCTCTGGTTCAAACACTCTTAAATTTGATGATGTTGTCAGTGTTATTCTTAGCGAGGAAATGCGAAGAAAAAGCATAGGTGAGACATCAGGTAATCTATTGACCATGGAGATTAGGGGAATACAAAGGGAGAGAGGAAGGAGCCTAGGTAATCACAACAACTCTAGAAAGGGAAGATTCAATTCCATACTGGGAAATATAGAGTGAGGGAATTGTGGTAAGAAATACTGCAGAGTTCCAAACAATAAAGGAGATGGGCAACATGAGACTACTCAAGAATCTAATGTAGCAGGTGGTGTGTTACAAGATGCTTTGATTCTTGCATTATATAATACTAGTGATTATTGGGTAGTAGATTCAGGGGATTCATTTCATGCTACCCCCCATAGGAAATTCTTTCATGATTATGTTCCAAGTGATTTTGGACATGTTTTATTGGGGGATGATGAACCATGTAAAATTGTTGGAATGGGTAAGGTACAAATTAAGTTAAATAATGGAAATGAATGGATGAAAAAGGATGTAAGGGATATTCCTACCATGAAAAGAAATCTGATATCAACAGGGAAGTTGGGAGATAGTGGTTGTTTGTCTACGTTTGGAAAAACATGGTGGAAGATCACTAAAGGAGCACTAGTAATAGCAAAAGGAGATAGGATATGTATGTTGTATTTGTGTCCTCATAATACTGATTATTCTATCCCTGTAGCTTCCACAGAAATAGGTGCAGCACTATGGCATCATAGGCTTGACCACATGAGTGAGAAGGGGTGCAAATTCTTCACTCAAGGATATTGCTTCCAAGTCTGTAGCATATAAGTTTTAAATTCTGCGAGAACTGTGTTATGGAAAACAAAAGATAGTCAAATTTCTCAGGGTTGGGAAACAGAAGAAGTGTGAAAAGTTAGAGCTTGTGCATACAAATGTTTGGGGACCAGATCAGGTACAATCTCTTAGTGGATCTCGTTATTATGTTACTTTTATTGATGACGCAACTAGAAAAACTTGGGTTTATTGCATTAGACATAAATATGATGTGTTTGCTAATTTTAAGAAGTGGAAATCTTTGGTAGAGAATGAGTTAGGTTAAAGGTTGAAATGCCTGAGGTCTGATATTGGAGGTGAATGTTGTAGTAAGGAGTTTGATAGTTATTTTTCATACGATGGGATTCGTAGAGAGAAGACAGTCCCATGAACACCACAATAAAATAGTGTCTCGGAAAGGATGAATAGGACAATCATGGAGCATGCAAGGTGTATGAGATTGCATGTAGGGTTTCCCTTACAATTTTTGGATGATGTTGTAGATATTGTTGTTCACTTAATAAATATAGGGCCTTCAAGTGCTTTGGATGGTGGGATTCCCGAGGAGGCATGGATAGGTAAAAAGGTAAACTACTCATTTATGAGAAATTTTGGTTGTGAAGCATTTATCCATATTAATAAAGAAAATAGAACAAAGCCTTGACTAAATCCAAGAAATGCACTTTTATTGGATACAGGGTTGATGATTTTGGTTATCGCTTATGGTATTATGAAAATATAAAAATCATTAGGAGTAGAGATTCCATATTCAATAAAAGGGATATGTACAAAGATCAGTTGCAGGGAAAGAAAGAAGAAAAGGAAAACACAGAATACACAGTTCTTGATGAAATCAAAGAAAATGAAGTTCCAAAGGTACCAGAAAATCAAGAACACTAGCAAGTACCACAAACTCATGCAAATGTAAGAAGATCTACCAAGTTAAGTAGACCCCATGAAGGATTTTCTCCTTCATTGTATTAATTATTAATGGCGGATTCTGGTGAACCATAATGTTTTGAAGAAGCAATGCAAGTGGAAACTAGAAAGAAGTGGGAGCAAGGCATTAATGAGGAGATGGACTCGTTCAAAAGAAACCATACTTGGGATCAGGTTGAGTTTCCTACAGGTAAAAGAGCATTGCAGAATAAATGGGTTTACAGGTTTAAGGAAGAAAAAGGAGGCAAGAAGTGGTATAAGGCTAGACTTGATGTAAAGGTGTTTGCATAAAAGAAAGTTATAGATTTTGATGGAATATTTTCTCATGTTGTTAAAATTACTTCAATTGGGACTATTTTACGTCTAATGGCAGTAGAAGAGTTTCATCTTGAGCAGTTAGATGTAAAAATGGCCTTTCTCCACGTGGATTTAGAGGAAGATATTTATATGCAACAACCATAGGAGTATGAGGTCAAAGGGAAGGATAATTTTGGTTTGCAGGTTGAAGAAGAGCCTGTATAGCCTGAAACAAACTCCAAGAAAACGGTATTTTAAATTTGATAAGTTTGTGACAAAACAAGGTTATAGTAGATGTTATTCTGACCACTTTGTTTATTTCAAGAAGCTAGATAATGGAAGATATTTTATCTTGTCATTGTATTTGGATGACATGCTTGTTTCAGGTTCTAACATGTATGATATCAATGTGCTCAAAAGGAAAATAGCTAAATCATTTTTTATAAAGGATTTGGGTGCTGCAAAGAAAATCCTTGGTATGAGAATAAAAACAGACAAGAAAAATCACAAATTGACGTAGTCTCAGGGTGAGTACATAGAAAAGGTGTTGGAGAGGTTTAGAATGCAGAATGAAAAACTAGTTAGTACACCTTTGTCCATCCATTTCAAACTAAGGAGATGCGTCCCAAGACATAAGAGGAGATACACATGCCCAAGGTTCCCTATCCATCAATGGTTGGAAGCTTGATGTATGCCATGGTATGCACAAGACCAGATATTGCACATGCAGTGGGAGTTGTGAGCAGGGATGTGAACAATCCAAATAAAGAGAATTAGAGGGAAGTACAATGGATTCTAAGGTATTTGAAAGGTACCACTTCTCATGCATTATGTTTTGGAGGTTCAGACACTGTTCTATAGGGATATGTTAATGTAGATAAGGAAGGTGATAAAGACAGCAGAAGGAGCACCACAGGGTATGTTTTTACTATAGGTGGAACAACAGTAAGTTGGATTTTGAAACTGCAAAAAGTTGTTGGAATTTCAACAACAGAAGTAGAGAATGTTGTTGCTACAAAGGCTAGTATAGAGATGGTTTGGTTGTAGAGGTTCATGGAGGAATTGGGAAAGAAGAAGGAAAATAACAGGTTGTATAGTGACATCTAGAGTGCCATTCATATTACAAAGAACTCAGCCTTTAATTCTACTACTAAAAATATTCAACTTAAATACCATTTCATAATATCTATTCTAGAAGATGAAATGTTAAAGTTGGAAAAGATACATACTAGCCAGAATCCTAGAGACCTGTTGACAAAAGTAGTAACTAGAGAGAAATTGAATTCTTGCTTGGTTTATGTTGACCTTCAAGCATGAAGGCGAAGATGAGAAATTTTCCAGGTCCAAGGTTCATAGCATGGTCTACCAAGTGCAGCAACAATGGATTTGTTGTGATTAGTCTCCAAGTGGGACATTGTTGGTTGTGGAGCCAGATCTTCTTGATTTAGAGATGTTACTCTCTAGTCGTGTTTGTACCCTAGTTTTACTGTACACTCATCCCAACAAGGGGGTGCGGGGGGACATCGTCCCCCCATGGGGGTATAGGGGTGAAGCCCCTAAAAGAAACTTTTGGGATGTTAGCCAAAATTTTACGGGCCCGTGGTATTGGGTGACCTGTGGTATTTTCCCATGGTAATCCACATATAAAAGGAAGCATTGTATTATGGTTATGCATTTTGTTGTAGCATTGTAAAACAATCTCTGTGATTGTGTGAGAGAGACTATGAGAGATTGAAGAGGAAGTACAGTGGGTTTGCTACAGGTTGTATCCCTTCATTTTTGTTGGTTGGTATAATAATAAAGGACTGGAAATTTCTATGTGGATGTAGCCCATCTTGGGTGAAACACGTTATATTGGTGTCTCTCGTGTAATGTGTTTATGTTTTCATAGTTGCATCTTTTTTATTGTTATTGTTATGGGAAGAAAAAGTTTGTAACGTTCCCAACCCTCCGACCGGGAAAGAGGACGCTACCGATGCTGCTATCAATCTGGGAAACTAGCCCCATAAACATAAAATAAAATGCATTGAACTCAAGATACACAGATGCATAAGAATTAACATTCAGCGGAATCAAATAATGTTTAATTCAAGTATTCAACACATTTTAACATGTTCATCATAATTCACATAAACAATACAATTGCATGGGTAATTACACAAGAATACTTATCTTCGAATAAATCTCCCCGCAACCAGCTATGTCGCTGCAATGTTCCACCCAACCATAGGCTAGTGTGCTCATCGATCTCTCAGCAACACTGCCACCCCCGAGCTAGGCATGATTCCCCAAGGAAAAGGAAACTAAGAAGGCTCACACATAGCCAAAGACATGTCAAAACTCAGTCAATCCAAAGTTATGTTTGGGTTTATCAGACTGCCAAGGGGATGGAAAGGCGTGTTTGCTAAGCTAGTGAGCTCAACCATAAAGCTATGGACACCTGCACAAGATCTGGCTTGGATTTCCCAACACATACACACCCAACACAAGGAATCATCCCCTTCTATGTTGTACAGTCCCTCATGCTATGCATTCCCTTCCAGTGCTATTCAGGCTGTGCAGTAAGGAACAATCAGCCCTCAAGATCTCTCAGTGAGGTTCCTCATGCACTAGATTTATCAACTTGGTCAAGCCCCATTTCCACTCCCAATTCAACATAGACCACAGTACAAAGGAATACACATCAACATACACAATTTCTGGGTTGAGGAAAATGATTCGACGACAAAATCAATTGCCAAGGTGGGTGAAAACAACCCACTAGCAGCAAATTGTATCCCAAGGACGTTTTGGCCCTAACATGGCCAAAAAGGAATGTAATACACAATAATTACAGTGTTGGTCATGGACAAAAACGTCCTGGAAGCTAAAATCAAAATTGGTAAGTGGGTAAAATAGCCCCAAGAGCCAAAATCGATTTTTAGCTTGGCAAACGGTGGAGAAATGCAACAAAAACATTGGGGAAGAAACCCAACCACAGTTCATCACCCAAAACGAAATTCCCAGCCTAAGGGGAATGAAGAACGACTGTCCACATGAGGTAAAAACACACATACAACATCAAAACGTGGATGAATGATGATGATAAAAATGACCAGGAGCCCAAATCGTGAAGGAAACATACAGCAGGAAAAATCATGGAGGTCAAAATAGCTCCCCTGCTTCCCTTGCATGAGCAAAATGAAGAACGTGGGTGTGTGGCGGAATGGCATACATTTTTGGGCATTTTTCTTGCCAAGGAAATCAGAACACGTTTTTCCAAAAATGGGTCCTCTGCCCAATTCGAATTTGTGCCCATACTCTTCCCACTCCAAGTAATAACTAACTCAACCACATTCTGGCAGAATTTAATGATTGGGGAAAAAGACAAAATGGGTAGTTGATTGTCTGATGGGTTCTCCTATTGACATTTGGATTTTCCCCATTGGCCCCAAAGTTTAAATATTTCCCCCTCCTTATCCTTAGGAAATCATGCCCCCATCTCTTTTAATGTTGCATAGACATAGTTGGTTGTGGGTATTTTAATTAAGATGCATATTTACATGATGCCAAAAATTATAATGTGTCAGCTAGCACGAAATACCCTCGGCAACGATTTTAATCGTTGAAACATAAAATGATAAATCGATGGTGGGGATTTTTCCTTCAGCTCCACACCAAGATTAATTACAATATATACATCATATACATTTTTAATGCAAACGGGGTCAAAACCGGGGTGTTACAAAGTTGATGTAAGCCCGTCAAGGGCAGTCTTTGTTTATTCTCTATGAATAAAAAGATTTTTTTCTTATATATATAATTTGAATCACATGTAATGTGTGAATATGGTGAACAATGCATTTAGATATATTGTCAATTGTGCTTAAATGTTGAAATATTGTCTTTAGACGCCTCCTTTAATCTTTCTACTTCAAGTTGAAAAATTCAGATTTAAAGAGTAATTGCATTTCATTTCAGGTTTGGATAAAGACAAATGGTCAAGAGCTAAGATCTCATAACAGGTATACCCCAACAAGGATTTGATATTCCAAGGAAACAGATTTAAATACTAGAATAATTATAGATACACATATATGAACAAGGGTAAACCTTCTAAATACATAAAGTGCAAACTGTATTTATATATTAAATTTAGAATATTCTAAACAAAAACACATTCTAGGAATAATGAATTATGAACACAATAATAGGTTACAATCATTCATGATAAAATATTCACCATAAATGAATTCATAATTTGACATAAATAAAAAATATTGAAAATGCATTCACAATTG
Organism: Pseudotsuga menziesii; assembly: GCA_001517045.1. Taxonomy (NCBI): domain Eukaryota; kingdom Viridiplantae; phylum Streptophyta; class Pinopsida; order Pinales; family Pinaceae; genus Pseudotsuga; species Pseudotsuga menziesii. The sequence goes on along the minus strand of LPNX010321211.1, from coordinate 435,271 downwards.
ATTAATGGCTAAGCTGTCTCATATTATGTATATATATCATCTTCAAAATGGTCTTTAACACATAGCTTACAGAGATACAAAGAGTTCTTGTTGTAGATCCAACATTCACTCTCTCGACCCTCACCAAAAACTAACAACTCCCCCTTCCACCATTTGGTTCACTAAGTTTATAACTAATTAGAGATATAAAGACAGTCTCTAGATCCAAAACTCTAGGGTCGAATATTCCCAAAATAACAAAATAGGATTTTGAGGGAAATCTGGGGAATTTCTACAAAAAACAAACGGCCTGAAATAACCACCTATATCTGCTAAACCGTGATAGATTTCTAAATTACGAGTGAGTTTTATGTGAATAGGTCTGTGATGAACAAAACCCTATTTTTTTTAAATATCCAATTGATCAGAAGACACACCTAAAGATAATGACTAAAATAGGAAATCATTAAATGTTTAAACTTGAAAAAATAGGCCATAAAGATCCATTCTAATCTTCCAAACCATGACACTTGTTGCAAAAATGAGAGAGGTTTTTGTGAATGAGCCCGTTATTTAGAAACACCTCTTTGTATTTTCCAAAATTCACTTCCACCTCCTTGTAATCTGTGTCCAATGACAATGACTAAAACAGATAATTAAGACATTTCGATAGCGTAAACATATACAACATCTTTACAATTCACTGCTGGAATGATGCAAGTTTGAAAATTTCATCAAAATTTGGACAAATCTCATGAAATAAAGTTCAAATCCGTGAGAAATTTAATCATATTAGACCATCATAAGAGATTACTTAAATATAAGATCCAAGCTAAACTCATTAATAAAAAGAAACATATTAAAACAAACCTAAGGGGTATGAATTAATATGGAACCAAGCACACTTTAGAAGACTCAAATCAAACATTTAAGGGCTTCAAAAGGAAACAAAATGAAAGGAAAAGGAAAATTCTAGAGTACAGTTCTAGTACTAACATCTAACTCCAATGGGGGATGGAGTCTTTCGTGTAAAGCTCCAAGAACATGCAGACTAGATGCCTTCTAAAATGAAATTAATTCTTACCAACATTGTGACTACCTTTAAAACTAGAAACTGCAATTATGTACAAATACATTGAGCTAGAGTCTTTATTCTCATCGATAACACATTACAAACCAATATAAACTACAAACCAAGCTTCTCTACTACAATAAATATCCACATTACAAACTAAAACCAATGCTTGAGAAGCGAGCTTATTTATTTACACCTCCTCTTACACTAATAATCTAAAATGGTGCTTGATCAAGTATAATCATATTTCCAATGAAGCCATACTAGCAGACAATTGATTACATGATCGTCTTACATGCACCTGAATAAGAAAATGCAGAAAGAAAATGACAGTTGTAGCAAAAATTTCACTGATTCATACTTACAACTAAAAATTTGTACCAAGCCCAAAACTGCAACATAATGGGCCTTCTGAAAAACTAAATCCATTAAAACAACTATTGGATCATGAAGCTCATGGTGAAATTCTAGTTGATTCAAAAGATAAGACAAATCATGTGCAAAATATGTTGCATTGATTATTTTGTTATCGTTTTGTTCTAAGCTGAAAGTTGCATAACTTGGGATGCTAAAATCCTTTAAATAAATTACCACTTGATCAAGAACAACTATCTCTTCTTGTTCAAGAACAAGTTGTTATTGGAATGTTGAACATGAAAGAAGGAAAAAGAAAATACCTCCTTCATCTTTGAAATTTTCAATTGTCCCGAATGATATAATCTCTCCCTGATTTTTTTTAATATATGCTTCATATTCTATTTCAAATATAGCAGACATGAGCTGACCATTCTCTGGAAATTTATGATTATATTTCTTACCTTCATTTACCTGTTGCTTTTGCTGAAAATTTCTTGAATACTCTTAAAATGTTTGTAAGTCTTCATCAATCACAGGAAAAAGAGTATTAGCATATTCATCGAATCTGGAACTTGATCAACAAGCAATGTCCTTTCAATAGTTTGGCATCAATCATCTACTAAATCATTTCTTTCATAGTTAACCTTATGAAAAACATCCTTAGAAAATAATAAATCTAATATGTTGTTTTCAACATCTGAAAAATGAAACACATATGAAGATGAAATATCATAATTTTGAAGAACATGAAAGCTCAAATATGATTTTTGATGTTGATAGTCTTCTTCTGGTTTCTTTGCATTTGATTCTTCATTCAATATATGATCATGAAGCTTGCCACAAGCCATAGATTGTCCTCGACTTCCTTATCATCTGAAAACATATGTTTTAAAGACAAAGATTTTATCTCTCTGAGATAAAGGACTAAATATGGATGTTGATGAGTTGTCGCATAATATATCATGGAAACTTTTTATGAAGGTCTAATCTCCTTGGTAATGCTAAGACAAAAACTACAAAACCTCTAATTGAATTTAGTAATAGGTTCATCCCACTCCCTTTTCATGGAAAAGGACTCAGAAAGATATTGATCCAAATATTTGTTCTCACCCCATTACCTCAAAAATACATCATGCAACTCTTCCCACAATCCAATTGAATCAGCCTTTAAACTTCAAAACCAATACCCGACATCTCCAGATAAATATTTATAAAATATCCTCATGACAACATCCTCATAAACATTTTCAAAATTGTCAACGAAATTACGAAAAGTTCCCAAGTGCTTCTCGATTGTGATATGATCTTCACTAGTAAATAGAGGAAGATATTCAAAAAACTCGATAGGGTAAGGATAAAGAGTAGATGACAGCCTTAAAGGTTTAAAACTTCTTTCTTTATTTCTAGACTGAAAATTAGTGGGTTGAAAGTCAAGTTCAACAAGTTGATTGCAAGTTCAAGCAGTAATGGTAGAAGGTAATGTATCAACTTTATTACCTATAGGATGACAAGAATAATTTGGATCGAGAGATATGAGTATACGTACATCATTTTTTTCATGGATTTCAGCTGAAAGGATAGGATCAATATATACAACGTGGGAATAATGCATACCTTCCTCTTCCAAAGAGGGATATGTAAATGAAGGTTTATGATAATCGGAGTAAAAAAAACAAAGAATGATTCTTTTGACTTGCAATGGGAAAGATCGGAAAGAGCTGATAGATAAGAACATGGAGGAAACTAACAAACTGATACCCGATATTTCCACCTGACTTATTCATTTCTTTATGTCAGCAGGGATCCTTCCTCAAGTGGAGCACCTGGTGAAATATTTTGTAGTCAGACTAGTTCCCACTTCGTGTTCATCATCAAGAAGAGGATATACTCAATATCAAAACCCCAGGGAATATGACATCGTTCTTTCATCCCCAGAAACAACACCAAAATATGTTAGCACTGGAGTTTGTACTTAGAATACAGAAGTGCAAAGCCTATACATCTCAAGTTGAAAAATTCAGATTTAAAGAGTAATTGCATTTCATTTCAGGTTTGGAGAAAGACAAAGGGTCAAGATCTAAGATCTCATAACATGTATACCACATTAGGGATTTGATATTCCAAGGAAATAGATTTAAATAATAGAATAAATATACGTACACATAGATGAACCGGGGTAAACCTTCTAAATACATAAAGTACACACTTTATTTATATATTAAGATTTTAAATATTCTAAACAGAAACACTTTCTGGGGAGAATGAATTATGAACACAATCACATGTTACAAGCATTCATGATAAAAACTTCACCATAAATGAATTCATATACTGACATAAATAAATAAAAAGGTTAAAAAATGCATTCACAATTTATTAATGGCTAAGATGGATCATATTGTGTGTATAAATCATCTTCAAAATGGTATTTAACATAAGTTACAGAGATACAAAAAGTTCTTGTTGTAGCTCCAACATTCACTCTCTTGACCCTCAACAAAAACCAACAACTCCCAAAAAATTAGCGTCGAATATGCCCAAAATAGAAAAATAAGATTATGAGGGAAATCTGGTGAATTTCTGAAGAAAACAAATGGCCTGAAATAACCACTTGTATATGATAAACCGTGATAGTTGTTTAAATTCCAATAGAGGTTTTTGTGAATAGGTCCATTATGAACAAAAACATATTTTTGTTTATAAAATTCCTCTCCAACTGATCATAATACACGCCCAAATATAACGACTAAAACAGGAAATCATTAAATATTTAAACTTGGAAAAATAGGCCATAAAGATCCATTGGAATCTTCCAAACCATGACACCTGTTGAAAAAATGGGGATTTTTTTTTTAATGAGCTTGTGCTTGAAAAAAAAAATCTTTGGGTTTCTGAAATTCACTTCCATCTCCTCACAATCTATGTCCAATGACAATGACTAAAACAAAGAATTAGACATTCCGACAGCATAAACATATACAACATCTTTACAATTCATTGTTGGAATGCTGCAAGTTTGAAAATTTCATCAAAATTTGGACAACTCTTATAAAATAAAGTTCAAATCCATGAGAACTTTAATGATATTAGACCGTTAGAGGAGATTACTTAAAATATAAGAGCCAAGCTAAACTCATTATTAAAAAGAAACATATTAAAACAAACCTAAGGGGTATGAGGTAATATGGAATCAAGCACACTTTAGAAGACTCAAATCAAACATTTAAACAAAATCAAAAGAAAAGGAAAAGACTAGAGTATAGTTCAAATACTAACACCTAGTTTATCTAACAAGTGATGGGAAAAATCACTTCCTTGGTTAGGTATTCTGGATTGAATGGGCATGTGAGGATTAGTACTCCATTATTTTTCCTTCTCAAAATTTGAAGAAAAAACCATCATAATAACCTTATAAAATGCATCTCTATTGATAAATGGTAGGTTTTCCAACTGAAATGATGTAGGAAAGTAGGAGGAATGCTTTTTCCCCCTAAAAAAGTTTAGGTCGACCAAGCACTTAATGTTTTGAATGATTTTTTGGGAAAATGTTATGAATGTAAGAAATTGGTTGCCTTATATGGATTTATAGTAAATCCATAATCTCTAATAACTATGTAATCACGGTATACGTATTAGTCCCCTTCATGATATTTTCATCATACTTAAGAGTTTATTTTCATTCTATGAGTATTTAAGAGGCAATCCTCCTTAGATAAATTGAAATTCCCTACTCATGAATCCATCCATAAAAATATTATAATGAGTCAAAATTTTACTAACCTTGAACCCACTCATTGATTTAGTGGAAGGGAGTCTGTGTTGAGCATCATCCATCTTTTAGAGGTTCATGAATTCATATTTATTAGCTTGTTGAAAAAACATGAGATAAACAAGATATGAATGGGACCTAAAGTACCATGTTTACCCAAACTCAAACAAATGATTTTGAATATTATTTAGCTGAATACTTAGAGTGTCTTAACACATTTCTATAAGTGTGGATTATGTAAATGGCTAGCTTCTTGTAGCTATACATAGCCAAATTCGTGTCTCTATGTAACACTAAGGATACCATGAACTTTGGCTCTTGAGCCCAAACCTTAACATTGGTAACACATAATTTATCATCTTGGGGTATATACATTTAAACTTAGTCAATATTTGAAATATTCTTGTATGTATTAGCCTAGGAGGATGGAGTGAAAAGGATGGAACCCTATAGGAGAATCAACATTATTTGTATTACCTATAAGGAAAATCATTGAGGTATGTTGTCTAGACATCACATATTGGATGGAAAAAATAGGAAAATGACATATGGTTAATACAACAGTTTGGGAAAGGTATATATCCCAAGGATTTTTTGCCTACAACTATTTTGTTAAATTTACATTGGGAATAGTACCTAAGAGTGTTAACTTGACTATATTTTGTGACAAAGTCAAAGACATTAAACCAATTATCAACTATATAGTACCCTATGGCCTTTCTAGACTTTGGCATTAGTGTGCCAAATGCTTGAATCTTAGAGGCCATTCCTAGAAAATCTTTGAGAATTTTTTTAGGGAGGCCGAAAATAGTTTCTTGGTACTCTTGTTTAAGTTTAGAGTGAACTTACTTGGATAGGAGGTAATACTATCTTTTTGGAAAATATTTACAATAAATGTTGTTGAATGTGACTCATCTTGACTCATGATGGTTTATTTTGTAAAAGTCTTGGCCTTATTAGGACTTGGTCATCAAGGTCATCATCCTTGAGAGTTTTTTCCCTCATCGATTATGTGACGCTTTTTTAAGCAACATATAATTTTCAAGTTTTTCACTCAAAATCCTCAAAAGCCGAGATGGTGAAATTGGTGATTATGTCTTAAAAGGTTATTAAATCCTAGGGTCTATGCATTATACCATGCTATTCATAGTCCCAAAGTTTTGTGAACATGCGCTAAGTCTTTCATAGGATTTTTTATTTTTTAGATTTTTATTAAAATCATCGATAAGGTGTGTTTGTCCATGGGGGCCTAGAGAGCCAAATTTGCCATGGGGGTGCTCATTTTAAAACTTAGAGCACCCACTATATCCTAAAACCCACTTTTCCTAATTTTTAAGTGATTATTTATCACTTAAGTGAATTTCTCTCCGAAAAAGGAAAAAGTGAATAAAAGTTTAGAAAAAAGGTAAAATATGGAGAAAAAACACATCCCTAAATGAGTAGCAAATTGTCCCACGCATGTTTTGGGTTAACTAGGGATGGTGTTGGGGGTAATTGGAGACAAAATGAATATCAAATTGGCTTGATTCCAATCAAATCCATGAGGGGGCGAATTTCTCCTTAGAGGGGCACATTTATCCATGAAAATGATCACTTCTTATTGTATATGTGTCACAGAAAGAGGGAGGAGTGACCTACCTTGTAAGAGGTGGAACCTACCACCTCTAGTTCACTCTAGTTTCCCCCCAATCATCTCAAAAATCTCCAACACTTGGAAAATCCGCCCCCTTGGGGTTTGCTCTCTTTTTTCCTATTTAAGCAAGGATTTCTTCCTCATTTAGGAAGATGTATTGAACCTTTTCCCATTGTACTTTTGTTGTTGATGTTTGTTTAATAAATATTGAAGGCTTTGGATTCTAGTCCGTGGCATTGCATTGTGAGATTGTCCCTTGGTTAAATTTGAGGTGAAATCGGTTGAATCTCATGTTATATTTTTTGTCAAATAATGTGTTTATATCTTGTTATTTTAAATAAGTATTTTTTGTTGTCAATTTACTTGTTTTAATTTCATTCTCAGAATTTTGTAGGAGCAACAAATTGTAGTCGGTTATACTTATGCTCTCTTGATTTTTTTATTGATGAGATTAACTAGATCTAACCTTGTTTGTATTAGAAATTGTCTAGTTTTTGCAGGATTATCTCAGGTAGAAGGGACTTGGAGCTTGGTTGCATCCAATTCTCTTTTACAATATCCATTTTGTTGTGCTTAACACTCTTCTTCTCTAAAACAAATTCAATTTTTCTTCTTGGTTATGGTTACTTGATGCTTAATAAAATTAGATAGATCAATCTAATATCTGAACTCTGATTTTAATTAGGCATATAATAATTTATAGGTTCCTTTAAAAAGCTTCATCTTGAACTAGATTCGATTTAGTCTTTCAAAGTGTTATTTTCCATAAAACAAAATTACAATTTTTTGAGCATTTTTAATGTAGATTATGTATTTGTTTTGATTAAATTGTAACATTCTAACATATTTAAATCACTCATTTTTAGAAGGTTTTGAGAAAAGGAGGAGGACATATTGCTTAAATTTCGAGTTTCGGGTCACCCGAGGGCCAAGACATCAGAAACTCCATCCTCCATCCCTTTTCTTATTTCATTTTCTCTCCTGACAATATTGTAAGCCTTTTGATCATTTTCAAGGATCGAATTGCAATCATAATTCATATTTTAATCATATTGTAAATTCAATAATAAATAAATCAAGTGTGCTACACAGCTCCCACACTCCATCCCCCCCGGGGGGATTCATCGTCTCCTTCATGGTTTTCATTTTACTAAGCAACACATACACACATGGAAACCTTCTATAAAGGTTGTATAGATTAGTTGTTTTTCTTTGATTTCATCTTTAAATTTCATACCCGACTTGTTGCCACGAAGTATGTGTCATGTCCCCATATTTTTGGACATAAAAGTCTTGACCATGCCCAACACCTTGAGGGTCAAAAGATGCATTAATTACCTCACTTGGGGAATTTTGTCCAAATATTATTTATGAGGCTTATACTTAGTTTAAAATTTGTTATTAAATAACTATTGTGCAAATAACAGGTGGAATTGAGTTTTCCATGTCAAGAGGGTGCAATCGGCAAGCCAACTTGCCAAGGAGGAAAGTGACAAGAGACTGACAAAAACAAGCAGTTAGAGTAAGAAGGAAAGTGCCAAATGCTATGAAAAAATAAATCATATCTAAAAAGGAAACATTAGACCAAAGGAGGGTTCATTTTCCATTTAGGAGTGTAGTGACAAAAGAAGAAGGCAAAAAAAGTTGTCAGGATGAAAAGAAGGAAACATCATACCAAAGGAGAGAACGATTTCCCTTTTTGAGTTCAGTCACAAAAGAAGGGAAGCTAGAAAAAGATGTCATAGGGAAAATAACAACTCTAGGACTAAGGAGGGTCAGTTTCCAAATTAGGTAAATGGCATGGACAGATAAACAACTCACAAGGTCCCTACTTGCTAATTACTCAAGGAGGGTGCATATGTGGATAAGGTTAGGTTTTCTAGGTGGATAACTTGCTCTCATGGGTCACCTACCTACTAAAAAAGTCACCAAAGGTTTCTAAAAATACAATTGGAGCTCATTTACTCAATTTGGTTAATGTATGTTTTGATATTGATTGAAGATAAGCTTCATTACTGAGTGTTGTGCCTTAGCCTATTGGGAGATGTGCCCCAAGTCCTTTATTTCCCTTCCACGTTCATCTTCTACCCTTCTACTTTCATTGAAGGTGATGGAGATATTATTATCAACATCTTAAGTTTCATATCAAATATCTACAACATCTTAGCCACCCATTGAAGACGAGATCCAGTGAAGCCCAGCTTCACCTATGCTCCCATTCCCAGTTTGATGAGAGATTTGGACCTCCTACCCTCCATTTTGTATCCTATTTGTTGAGATATCAGTCCTCCAATAATTTTTTTATGTTCATCCAAATACCATCTCATAACTTCTGTAATACAGTAATATGTCATGTTCCAGAAATCTCCTATGTTTATTTTCCATGAAATAACCTTATTTTCCCACTATATAAAGTTTTTCTCAGTTTTTATTAAGTAAATAAGTAAAGTAATGTTATGGGAGAGTATTGAATGATTTTATGTGTGAATAAATAATATATCATTCTATTTCATTACAAAATTCATGCATTTAGGCACACTCTAGCTAATTGACTAGTTAAATTTGACTAGTCTCACCATTTTTGTAATTTAGAGAGTTTTGTTCACCCAAATTCGATTTCGGAAGTTACTGGATGTTTTTTACTGGCCCATCTGTCCATAAAAACCCATTAACTTATATTTAGTTGGATATGAACCATGTTTGAGAAGCCATCTTTGCGCAGGGTTTCCTTAGCCAAAATTGACAAAATTGCCCAACTTATCCCAAACAGACCCAATTCTTTCTCAAATTGTTCTGATATGTCTAAAACACCATTGGATAACTTTTAAATGTATGATAAAACCTCTGTTAATTTCCACAAGCCTCTGGTTGAAAGGATCTGAAGGAATCCTCCTAGTTTCACAATTGGGTGACCCAGAAGCGTGGAAGTAAGTTTCAACATAGCTGACTCTAAAACCTAAATGGTCTCGGATATAAATGTGTTAGAGAATATGATTTATTACTAAAAATTTCCTTGGTTGTTTCCCTCTTCCCGCTTCCCTATCCATCAATTTACTAGCAAAATGCCTCCATCTTCCTAGTCCAAAAATTGAATGATTGAGTGCACAAGTTTATATCAGAATTTTATATTAATTATTAGCAGAGTTAGTGTTTAGAAATGTACATCAGATCCCAGAACATTACAGTGGTATCAGATCTCTTTCCTTGGATCACCCTGTGGAAATAAATCTCTCAATGAATACATTTTTATCCATGAGGCTCCTACCATACTCTAAGCAAAAATTTGATGAGCGGTATGAAGATATTGCAAAAGGTATGAAGAAGACCTTGAGTAGTCTGAAGAAGAATGATATGAAGAGACCTCATGCAGTACCTCAGGTAGAGGTAGTGGGAATGATATGGATGATCTCTAGCTCCCAAATTATGATGATTCCATTTGGTAGAGATCTACAAGTATCAATGACCAAATGTTCAATGGAAGAAACCTTAAGGAATCCTTCCAGTACTCCAAGGAGTACTATTCTTTGAAAGAATATATGACGGAGGTCCTTTCTTTTTTAGAGTATTGCACTCTTGAGATACATAAGTTGTTCATATATCCCTACAGTGGAACAAACCTGAAAAAGGACTACACACATGGTTGATGAAGTGTGCAAGGAAGTGGAGACTAGAAGGTTTCCTCCTGGAGCCAAAAGAGGAGGAAAGAAGGAAGATTCATCAAAGCCATTTGCTTATCCAAGCAGTAGGAGGATGTTTGTATTTTTTCCAAACAGAAATTCCAGTGACCATGTTGATGAAGAAGCCTCAATTTCCCTAAAGGGGAAAAGAAATGAAGCAGAGACAGAGATCCATGAAGTTGAAGTTGAATGCACTGCAAGGTTCTTGGTGGGTGATCTCCAGATCACAAATAGAGATGTGGGATCATGTATGGGTGGAGAGACACCTTTTGGATCAGATCCAAAAGTAGATTAAAAATCAGAATTACAGTCACCTTAGGAGCCACATAAGGAAGAAGAAGACAGGTCCACACCGCTCGGGTGTGAACCAGAAATTTTGGTGGAAGAGCAGGCCACCAAAGTATCTATACAGAAAGAGTATAAGGTGAAGAAAATGGATATTAAAAGTTCTAATTTTTGCAACAAACATGTACACCTACAACCAACTGAAACATGGGAGGATGGAAATAATTTGCTTGCATATGAAGACTGCAAGATGAAGGACAATTGTGAGGGAGATGAAATTGCTCCTAATTTGTTTGTTAGTGAACCCATAATCAATGCAGAGGAGGGTGATACTATCAATGATGATAAGGGATATTTTGTATTAGATCCAAAATAAGAACATAGATCAGATATGAGATCATCATCTAAAATTCCTAATGAAGTGGAATACAAGCCCCCACCAGCTGGGTGTGAACTAGGAAATCTGAAGAAGAAAACTCTGATGCAAAGGGATGAACACAATTCAGATTTTTGGACTCTCTTGCAGCATGATGAAGTTGCAGCCACATCAGAGGAGAGGATTAACCTCACTGAGAATCCAACTCCCACTATCACCATTGTGAAGAGTTATGATCCATCTAGTATTGTAGGTGGAAAAGAATAAAGAAAGATTCATAAAGAGAAAGTCGTTGCAAGATAATTGCAGAAAACAAGAAGGGGTGATTTTCCTCAAGAACCGTACTCATTTTCTTAGCCTTTGAAGATGGATGAAAAGAATATTCAAAAGGATTTACGCCTTCTGCAAGACACACATGCTTCAGTGGCACACCAATTTTGGATAGATTCTTCATTGGAAGATCAATCTTCTCTTGAAGCCAAGGAGGAGATGTGGAAGGCATCGTCTACAATACAAGGGGATTTCTTACAATTGATTTCTGATAGAGATGATTTATTTCAGATTTTTGATGTGTTGCATGGAGAATCCTTGAAGGATGAAGAAGAAATTTGAAAGCTCACCCAAGATTCCTTGAAGAGCGCTCAATGTGCACTCCAAGAATCCAAGATGGAGATAAGCCAACTTCATGAGAAGTTGCAAAGATCTTACCTACCCTCCTACACACCATTCAACCATATTCACAAGGCTGGTTGCATTCTTGAATAGATGGAGAAATCTCATGATATGGTGGATGATGAGATGCACTTGGTTTTGCAGGTGCTTGAGGATGGTGCAGACAAGTTTGATGAGAACCAAGCACTTGGTCTTTTCCAGAAAAAAATTGGAATTGTTTTCTGGAAAGAATATCTTCCCCATGGAAGAGTCAGATGAAGATGAAGATGGGGAATCCATAATTTGGGTGGATAAGTGTTGCAGAGATCTGATTCACATTTCTACCCACGCTTCTATTTCAGCCTCATCAAGTGGGGATGGAAATTGGGAGAAGGAATTTTCCTTGTTGTTGCAACAGGAAGAGCTGGGGGATTTCCTAGGTGTTCATGATGACTTGTTGAATGCACCATCACTCTCCTAGCAGCCAAATAGGCACATAATGTTGTCACTTGATGACATTCAGCCACATATGGAATGGGTGGAAGATTACATGTCAGACATTGGGGATTTCCTAGGTGTTCATGATGACTTGTTGAATGCACCATCACTCTCCTAGCAACCAAATAGGCACATAATGTTGTCACTTGATGACATTCAGCCACATATGGAATGGGTGGAATATTACATTTCAAACATGGATTCTTGTTGCAAAAAAAATTCCGTTCATGACTAGTGGAAGGCAGTTGAGAAAACAAACTGCCAAGAGGAGTTGATGAGAAAAATATCTTGCATAAGGTGGTATTTGCGGAGGAGATACACACAGCTAGATGGATTCTTGTACCCTTTGACCAGTGGCAGAGAGTTGAGCCATTGGAAGTGTTCACATGGACCTTGTGGTTGGAGTGTCAGTACTTTCTCAAGTTGAATGAGGGGACACTTATTTGTTTTTCCTACTTGCATTTTTGGATATAATTGTGATGCATCATCTTATTGTGAGCATTTTGGGAATCCTTGTTGGTTGGATGATGCATATACTCATTTGGGTTTGGCATGGGCTCACACATATGTCATTGCAACAAAAAAATTGTGAGCTTGAGGTCTAGTGTGCATCAGGCACATAAAGAGTTCTATGTTGGGTGGGGAAGTCTCACAAATTCCCAATTGTGCATTGAGAGTTTTCAACTTTCAGTATGGTGGTATGATTTCCACACCATGATTTTAATCCTCTATGATGATGGAATTTTGTTGTTGTTCTTGATGATTGGAAGGAGGCAGATGATACCATGGGACCTTGGCATCTTGGAAATGGCAGATTTACAAAGGGAGCAGTAGTATTTGGATCCTGGCAGAGGAGGCAATGGGATCCAGGAATTCTACTCAGTTACCTCTATTGGGTGAACAATTTTGTTGTCATAGGTGGTCATTTAGGAAATGACCATGATCAGAGCGGTGCAACGGAAACATGATGGAGCAATTTGAATCACTCTGGAGTGATTCTTCTTGAAGACAAGAAAATTTGGAAGGGGAGGACTGTCATGTCCCCATATTTTTGGACATAAAAGTGTTGATGATTCCCAACAACTTAGGGGTCAAAATATGCATTAATTACCTCACCTAGGGAATTTTGTCCAAATATTATTTATGAGGCTTATACTTAGTTTATTTTTTATTATTAAATAATTACGGTGCAAATAACATGTAGAATTGATCTTTCCATGTCAGGAGGGCGCAATTGGAAAGCCAACTTGCCAAGGAGGAGATTGAGAAATGACAAGATACCGACAAAAGCAAGCAGTTAGAGGAAGAAGGAAAGTGCCAAAATCTATGACAAAAGTAGTCAGATCTAAAAAGGAAACATCAGGCCAAAGGAGGGTGTAGGTTCTGATCCAGGAGGATATTGGTGGCCACCCACCTAATCCACTTGGAACCCCACCATTGTTTCTTTTAGTTTTCCAGTTTCCTTAATTGTAGCACAATTTACTATTTTTGGCAGTTTTCGGGTTCTAAACTTTCGGAGCTGTTTTGAGGCCCTAAACGACGTTTTTTCGGCATCGAATGGCTAGGAAAATATGAATCCATTCTGGACTCAATATTTGTCATTTATGGATGTATTCCTTAAATAGATCTTTCTAAAGATGTATCATGCGCGTCAAACGGAGGTAGTATGCTAAAGTTACGACCCCGAGAAATTGATGTACCAAGTTACCCAACGGGGCCTACATTCTGGTGTTTCACCTCCTAGGGTTAGGTTTTTGGATGTGTAGGGTTTCCATTGTATCTCAATAATATATAGGCCTTCGAGCCTCATTGTAACAAAGAGTTCAAATGCATGTAGCCTCCACATCTCTTCTCAGAGATAAGCTACCAGCACTCTAGCTAGTTTATTTCCATTCTGTATGTAAACTAGTTTTTGTTATTGATTAATGAAATGAAGTGTTATTTCGGTTGCATATTTATTTCTACGGTTATTTGTGTATTCTGTTGCGTTCCTGCATAAATCCAGATCAGTTCCATTTTAGGAGTGTTGTGACAATAGTAGAAGGCAGAAAAATCTATCAGAATGAAAAAAAGGAAACATCAGACCAAAGGAGGGCACAGTTTCAATTTTTGAGTTCAACCACAAAAGCAGGGAAGCCAGAAACAACTATCATAGGGAAAATAACAAATTTGGGCCTAAGTACGGCGCAGTTTCCAAATTAGGTGAATGACATGGACAGGGAAACAAATCACAAGGTTCCTACTTTCCAATTACTCAAGGAGGGCACTTATGTGGCTAGGGTTAGGGTTTCTAGGTGGATGACTTGCTCTCACAGGTCACCTACCTACTAAACAAGTCACCAAAGGTTTATAAAAAGACAATTGGAGCTCATTTACTCAGTTTGGTTAATGTATGTTTTGATATTGATTGAATATAAGCTTCATTACTGAGTTGTGTGCCTCAACTTATTGGGAGATGTGCCCCAAGCCCTTTCTTTCTCTTTCACGTTCTTCTTCTCCCCTTCTACTTTGATTGTAGGTGATGGAGATATTACGATAAACATATTAAGATTCATATCATACATCTACAGCAACTCAGCCACCCATTGAAAATGAGCTCCAATGAATCCCATCTTCACCTATGCTCCCATTCCCAATTTGATGAGAGATTTGGGCCTCCTGCCCTCTGTTTTGTATCCTATTTGTGGAGAGATCAGTCCTCCAATATTATTTATGTTATTTTCAGCCAAATATCATCTCATAAATTCTGTAATACAGTAATATTTCATGTTCCATAAATCTCCTATGTTCAGTTTCCATGAAAGAACATTATTTTCCCACTCTATGGGGTTTTTCTCAATTTTTATAAAGTAAAGAAGTAAAGTAATGTTATGGGAGAGTATTGAATGATTTTATGTGTTATGAAATAATATATCAGTCTCTTTCATAAATCATTAACATGTATGAAAGTAATCTGGTACGAAATTCATGCATTTAGGCACACCCTACCTAGTTGACTAGTTAAATTTGACTAGTCTCACCATTTTTGTAATTTAGAGAGTTTTGTTCACCCAAATTAGATTTTGGAAGTTTATGGATGTTTTTGAATGACTCCTATATCCATAAAAACCCATAAAATGATATTTATTTGGATCTATACGTTGTTTGAGAAGCCATCTTTGCGCAGGGTCTCCCCAAGCCAAAATTGTCAAAATTGCCCAACTTCTCCCAAACAGACCCAAGTATTTCTAGAAATTTTATGATATGTATGAAAATCCATTGGATGTCTTTTAAATTTCTTATAACACCTCTATTAATTTCCCTAAGCCTCTAGTTGAAAGGATCTGAAGGAATCTTCCTAGTTTCACGATTGGGTGACCCAGAAGCGTGGAAGTAAGTTTCAACATAGATTACTCTGAAACCTAAATAGTCCCTGATATAAATGTGTTATGGAATATGAATTCTTTGTCCTGAAAGTTTCCTTGGTTGTTTCCCTCTTTCTGCTTCCCTATCCATCAATTTACCAACAAAATACCTCCATCTTCCTAGTCCAAAAATTGACTAATTGAGTGCACAAGTTTATATAAAAAATTTATATTAATTATCAGCAGAGTTGGTGTTCAGATCTGTACATCAGATCCCGAAACATTACAGTATGCTCTCACCACCAACCAAAGGATTTTTGTCGATTATTTGTGGATGATCAAAAAGTGACACATGGTTGCGTTTAATTTGTCATTAGTGTATTTGATTTTACAAACATTTTTTCTTCATCAGATTGGAAGAAATATTTTGTTGTAAAATCATGTATGCTCTTTCCCTCTATGGGATTTTCCTGGTCATTGGGGAATCAAAATTGGTTTGTGACACTCTTTAAATTCCTCACATTAATTTAATAATCCAGTAATAAAATCAACTACCCGAAAAACATTCCGAAGATCTGGCGTACGATATTTGACAATTGTGGGAAAATTCTTCAAAGTAAGAGGGAACCACTGAGTAGTGACCTTGAGATACAATCAGGCTACATCCTTATTGGTGTAGTGTTTGACACCTTCTCGAAAACTCCGATTCAGACCACATTTCTGAGTGAGGAACCACTTTCAGTATCTTCCATATATATTCTCAGTACTTTCAGTATATCGAGAGTGCCCTTCTTGTAACTCAAATCTAATTTAAATATTAAAAAATGACCAAGAGTACACATTGCAAAACATTTCATTTCAACAACATTATTTTACTTTGACTCCATTCGCACTGATCTGATTTTCATTTATTTCAATTTGCTTATGTGTTGATGTTATGTTGCTAGAATATTTATTTAAATTTGCTAACAATATTGTCTCAATAATTTTACTTCAAAAAACTCCTAAAAAACTTACTTCCATCATTAACGACTAAAACTTAAGAGCCTTAGACAACTCTTTCTTAGGGACCACCCCCCTTGGCTTCATTAGGAGTTTTGCCTAAACGGAGGAGTCAAGATCAAGTGACAGTACTTGACTCGATACCTTCCCCCAAGGACACACCTAGCAGCTTGAATATTTATGCTACTCTTAACCCCCAGGTGTGTGAAAGGCGGCAACACTTTTTGGCGTCATTGTCGGGGATAAATCTTTATATTCTGGGTTATGACTTTTTTTTCTTTTTGATTTGATTGATGAATGATTAGAGTAGATATTTGATTCTTTGTCTAGCAACTCCACTAACTTTTTTTCCTTTTTTACAAACAAAAGCAAAAAAATAGAAATTTTTGTGAAAGATTTATGATGCATATTTTTATTTTCACATGGTGACTCCATTGAAGGGATAAAACCCTTATTTCTCACAAAAATGGTTGAGATTGATTGTGTGCAGATGAGCTCATGAAAACAATAAATATTCAAAGCTCATTATTTTGACAACTCCATGGTTATATCAAATGTTTGATATTGAGTAAACAATATGGATGAGGAAAGAAATCGAATTTCCAGTGAATACCCTTTATTCAACTTCTCAAACATCCTAGGTTCCCTAATTATCATAATGGTAAAGATATATATGATCATCTACCTCTATTCTGGGGAAATAGGCATACATAGATCCAACATGTTATATATTTTCTTAAAATTTTCATTGACTTCGATGTTTTATATGAAGATAATATGATGGAGATGTTTGTTAGTACTCTATGAGCAAATTCTTGTGAATGGTATCTCAATGGTCTGCCAAATAAAGGTATTACTTCCCTTTCAAGCTTCCTCTGAATATTCTTGAGGCAGTGGCATACAGGAGAGACTGACGTGGAATATTTAGACAAGTTCCTGGAAGGGTTCCTTTCTATGTATTTTCCCTAGATATAGTATAATGAGGAAGACCCTAAATTACCTCATCATCAGCAGCATAGGAAATGATAGGTTTTGGGTGCTACCTCCAAGAAATCACAACGAATAAGAAGTCCATGATGATCCCAATGAGTTTGTGGTCGAAGAGCCATTAATTGAACATATTATTGAAGACCCTCCTCATGTCACATCAACAAAGAATAGTGATGATTGGGAATGCTTTCATGATTATTTCAGTGATTATGATCACATTTGTGCTCCATATCTATCTCAGTATGAAACCATTACAAAATATTATAATGAAACTTATGATTAAAACTATAATGTGCATGATGGCACTCCTACCTGTTCTCCATATAATGATGATAGTCTGGAAGGTTTACTTCCTTGTGACCTTTCTTCTGAAGAAGATGAATATGAAGAGGACGACATGTATAACATGGAGCATGATACAAGTGATAAAGACTCCCTTATGTTTGACAAAGAGGCTGATGAGGATTCCTAGACATTCATGGAAAATCCAATCTACGGCATGTCTAATGAGGAAAATAATGAACCAAAATTTTTTGATGGTTTTATTGATAATCCTATCTATGAAATATATAATGTATGGAGTTTTGAGACTCTTGATGGTTTTCTTAAATATCCCATATATGATTTTTTTAAAGAAGAGAACATGGATATTGTGGCCTTGGGAAATTTTTATATGGAAGAGGAGCATGCAGTTTATCCATATGATCAGTCTGAGCCATATATCAGTATCAGTAATGAAGACTTGGAGAAGCAATACAATGAAGAGTCGGATTGGGTGCAACTAATTGAAATTTTTTTTTCAGCCATTGTCTTCACATATAGATGTTCCTTATGATTTGGAGCGGTTTGGGGCTTACAAACAGAGTTATCAGCAGATAAGCCATTTTGATGAGTATGATGATCTTCCTCATCATACAAATGTTTACATTAGTCCTATCCGATCTTGGATAGAAGAATCCTACAAGAGGACTTTCCAGTTTGGGAAGTAGTTTGATGACCTTCTCCATGATTATAATCTCCTATCCAACACTCCCATATTGAAGTTTCATGCAAGTTTACATTTCTTGAATAATGTTTCCTTGCTTTGGTTGGTAACCAAAGACAAGGAAAAGACCTATAAAGTTTGTAAAATGCTTAGGTGGTTACATTGGATATTTGATTTTACCTAAGATATTTATTTTATCTTGCTTAGAGTAGGAAAATAAGCTCCTTAAAGTGAGTATTTACTTTGTGCATTTATTTTATCATACTTACGAGTAAAACTGTATTTTCATCAACTAGTTTTTTGTTCTTTTCATTAAAGCAACTTTTGTATCATTGAATATTTCCATAAAACTTGTGCTACTAAAGGTTTTCTTGTCAAGTTGACATTTTTTTACAGGTTATATAATCCATAGATTATGGTGTTCTCGTATCCTCTCCTTACCTTAAGACCAGATCGAGCACACGTCCCGCAGTTGGAGCTAGATGTTAACCACTAATTTGCACTTAGGGGATTTTTCAAGTGAGACACCAAGGATCAGAACAAATCAATTGTACTTACTTAGTGGTTGGAAGTTCCATGGTTTCATCAGGGCCAATTGTGGTCCCTTTTTCGCATGTTCACACCCCCTTGGGGGAATCGTAATAAATGACACAGCATGATGGTTTCTTTTGAAAAATGCTTGGCCTTCTTAGGACTTGCTCATCAAGGTCATCATCCTTGAGTGTTTTTTCCCTCGTCGATTATGTGTTACTTTTTCAAGCGACGTAATTTTCGAGTTTTTCACTCAAAATCTTCCAAAGTCAGGATGGTGAAATTGGTGATTATGTCTTAAAATGATATTAAATCCTAGGATCTATGTATTA
The DNA here is from genome assembly GCA_001517045.1 of Pseudotsuga menziesii. Taxonomy (NCBI): domain Eukaryota; kingdom Viridiplantae; phylum Streptophyta; class Pinopsida; order Pinales; family Pinaceae; genus Pseudotsuga; species Pseudotsuga menziesii. Next base: position 415,787 of record LPNX010321211.1, on the reverse strand, counting down.
TACCATGCTAGTCATAGTCCCAAATTTTCATGGACATGTGCTAAGTCTTTCATAGGATTTTTTAATTTTTAGATTTTTAATAAAATCATTGATAAGGTGTATTTTAATTGTAAAATTTCAAAAGGTCATTAAAGTGGGCCCAGGGAGCCAAATTTTCCATGGTGGTGCTCATTTCCAAACTCATAGCACCCACAATACCCCAAAATGCACTCTTCATCAGTTTTAAGTAATTATTTATCACTTAAGTGAATTTCTCTCCGAAAAAGGAAAAAAAGTGAATAAAAATTTAGAAAAAGGGAAAATATGGAGAAAAAACACATCCCTAAATCAATTGTAACTTGTCATAGACATGTTTCGGGTTAAATAAGGATAGTGTTGGGGGTAATTGGAGACCAAATCAAGATCAAATCGATCTGATTCCAATTAAATCCATGAGGGGGCGAATTTCTCCTTAGAGGGACACATTTATCCATGAAAAAGCTCACCTCTTATTGTAAACGTGTCACAGAAAGAGGGGGGGTGACCTACCTTGTGAGAGGTGGTGCCTACCACCTATATTTCACTCTAGTTTCCCCCCAATCATCTCAAAAGTCTCCAACACTTGGAAAATTCACCCCTTTGGGGTTTGCTCTCTTTTTTCCTATTTAATCGAGGCTTTCTTCCTCATTCAAGAGGATGTATTGAACTGTTGTGCATTGTAATTTTGTTTCTTATATTTGTTTAATACATATTGAAGGATTTGGAGACTAGTCTGTGGTATTACATTGTGAGCTTGTATCTTGGTTAAATTTGAGGTGAAATCGATTGAATCTCATGTTATATTTTTTGTCAAATAATGTGTTTAGGTATTGTTATTTTAAATAAGTATTTTTTGTTATCAATTTACTTCTTTTAATTTCATTCTCAGAATTTGGTAGGAGCAACAGACTGTAGTTGGTTATACTTATGCTCTCATGCTTTTTTATTGATGAGATTAACTAGATCTAACCTTGTTTGTATGAGAAATTGTCTAGTTTTTGCAAGATTATCTCAGGTAGAAGGGGCTTGGAGCTCAGCTGCATCCACTTCTCTTTTAAAATATCCATTTTGTTATTCTTAACATCTTTATTTTTTAGATCCCTCTCTTCTTCACTTCTTTCAAGCACGAGCTTGGGGTTTTCACTCTTCTTCTCTAAAAAATCCAATCTTTCTTCCTAGTTATGGTTACTTGATGCTTAATAAAAATAGATATATCAATGTGATATCTGAAATCTGATTTTAACTAGGCATATATATCAGATCTAGTTTTTTTTAAAAAGCTTCATCTTGAACTAGATTCGATTTAGTCTTCCAAAGTGCTCTTTTCATAAAACAATTTACAAATTTTCCAGCATTTTGAGTAGTGTAGATTATGTATTTGTTTTGATTAATTTGTAACATTATAAAAAATTTAACTCGCTGTTTTTTAGCAGGTTTTGAGAAAAGGAGGATGACCTATTGCTCAAATTTTGAATTTTGAGTCACCCAAGACATCAAAAACTCCATCCTCCATCCCTTTTCTTCTTCCTTTTCTCTCTAGACAATATTGTAAGCCTTTCGATCCTTTTCAGGGATCAAAGTGCAATCATAATTCATATTTTCATCATATTGTAAATTCAAAAATAAAGAAAGCAAGTGGGATACACAACGCCCACACTCCATCCCCCCTTGGGGGATTCATCGTCTCCTTCATGGTTTGTATTTTACTAATCAACACATGCACACACTTTGCCTTCTAGAAAGGTTGTATAGTATAGTTTTTTTTCTTTTGTTTCTTCTTTAAATTTCATACTCGACTCGTTGCCACAAAGTATGCTCTCGCCACCAGCCAAAGGATTTTTGCCGGTTATTGGAGGATGATTAAAAAGTGGCACATAGTTGTGGTTTAATTTGTCATTAGTGTATTTGATTTTACAAACATCTTTTCTTAATCAGATTGGAATAAACATTTTGTTGTAAACTCATGTATGCTCTTTCCCTCTGCGAGCTTTGCTTGGTCGTTGAGGAATCAAAAGCAGTTTGAGACACTCTCTAAAATCCTCACATTAATCTAATAATCCATAAATAAAATCAACTACCTAAAAAAACATTACGAAGATCCAATGTACGATATTTGACAATTGTGGGAAAATTATTCAAAGGAAGAGGGAACCACTGAGTAGTGACCTCGAGATACAGTCAGGATACTGATCCGGATTTATGCAGGAATGCAACAGAATACGCAAATAACCATAGAAACAAATATGCAGCAGAAATAACACTTCATTTCATTAATCAATAACTGAAACTTGTTTACATACAGAATGGAAATAAACTAGCTAGAGTGCTGGTAGCTTATCTCTGAGAAGAGATGTGGCGGCTACATGCCTTTGAACTCTCTATTACAATGAGGCTCGAAGGCCTATATATTATTGAGAAACAATGGAAACCATACACATCCAAAAACCTAACCCTAGGAGGTGAAATGCCTTAATGTGGGCCCCATTGGGTAACTTGGTACATAAATTTCCCGGGGTCGTAACTTTAGCATACTACTTTTGTTTGACGTGCATGATACATCGTTAGAAAGATCTGTTTAAGGACTACATCCATAAATGAATAACATTGATTTTGAAATGGACTCATATTTGCCCGACCATTTGATGCCAAAAGACATTGTTTAGGGCCTCAAAAAGGCTCCGGAAGTTTAGGACCCGAAAACTGCCAAAAATAGTAAATTGTGCTACAATTAAGGAAACTGGAAAACTGAAAGAAACAATGGTGGGGGATCGAGATAAAGTATCACTATATCAGGGATATGGTGCAGAGGGGAGCAATGAAGCTCTAGTATGTTGCAACGGAGGAACAGATAGCTGATGTATTGACAAAGCCATTGGCTAGGGTGAACTTTCAAGTACTTTAGGGAGAAGCTTGGTGTTCTCCAAATAGAGGTTTCCTCCAAGGGAAAGTGATGAGTCCCATAGCCATTCTGACATGGTGAGAGGATTGGTTCCTTCCATGGTCAGATGTAAGGGCTGAGCCATTCTGTCATGGTGAAGGATTAGTTCCTTCCATGTTAGATATGAGTGTTGGCCATTCTGTCGAGTAGGACAGATGTAAGGGCAATTGCCATTCTTTAAATTGAGCTGCCTGGTGAGGTACCAGCAAAACTCAGTCTAGGACTGAGTAGCCATTCTGATGTGATAGAGGGATGTGTTCCCACTTGATCAGATGTAAGGGCTGAACCATTATTTCATGGCTAAAGGATTAAGTTCCTTCCATCTCAGATGTGAGTGTTGGCCATTCCGACGAGCAGGTCGGATGTAAGGGAAACTGCCATTCTCTAGGAGAATGGAGGCACCTGGTCAGTTACCAAGTAGCTCAGTCGAGGAGGACTGGGGGCCATTCTGATGTGACTATAGGATTGGTTCCTACAATATCAGATATGAGTGCAGAGCCCTTCCATCATTGTGAGCAGGATGTGTTCCTACCTGGATGGATGTAAGTGCAGAGCCTTTTCATCATTGTGAGCAGGATGTGTTCCCGCCTGGATGAATGTAAGTGCAGAAATCTTTCATCATTGTGAGCAGGATGTTTTCCAGCCTGGATGAGAGTCTTTCATCATTATGGTAGGATGTGGTTCTAACCTGGATGGAAGAACAGAGATCTTCGATCATTGTGGTAAGATGTGGTTTCGGCCTGGATCAAAGTACAGAAATCTTCCATCATTGTGGTAGGATGTGGTTCCATCCTAGATGGAAGTACAGAACTCTTCCATAATTCTGGTAGGATGTGGTTTTGGCTTGGATGGAAGAACATAGATCTTCCATCATTGTGGTAGGATGTGGTTCCAGCCTGGATGGATGTGAGAACTGTGCCTTTCTGACGAGTAGGTCAGATATAAGTGCTGAAGAAGACCTACATGGAGGCTAGGCCTACAACCAGCATGAAAAAGGGTTGGCTCTGTAGAACTTCCTGTGATAAGAAGAATCATGAGATAGCACCCATGATGATCCAGATAGAGTGATGATCCAGATCGAGTGATGATCCAGATCGAGTGGTGATGATCCAGCAGTGATGATCCAGATCCAGTGATGATGTCCAGTGATGATCCAGATCGATTGATAATCCAGATCCAGTGACGATGTCCAGTGATGATCCAGATCAAGTGATGATCCAGATCTAGTGATGATGATCCAGATCCAGTGATGATCTAGATCCAGTGATGATGATCCAGATCCAGCGATGATTCAGATCCAGATGAAGATGACTTGAAGATGAATATGACTTGAAGATGACGAGGACTTGATGATGACCCAGATGATACAGAGAAGAAGACTTGTGCCGATAAATTGTGTCGAGAGAATACCTTCCTAGTTAAGAGGGAGTGTTGATGTATTTGTAACTTCATAATGTATTCACTTGTATTTATTATGTATTGTAACCCGATGTTTATTCCGAGATGTATTGTAATGTATTTGAGTCATGTCATACCCCGATGTTTATTCCGGGAAGTTTCTATAATGAGAAAGTCATGTCAAGTCATTGTGGGTAACCCTCCTATTGGTCAAGGGTTAAAGTCCCCACAATTGTGGGGCCCTAGGGTTATTAGACTATCCTAGTGAAGTCGACCCTAGATGAGTCATTGTAAGTCGGGGCAATAGTTCCCACCATTGTGTTACCCTCCTATTGGTTGGAGGAGGCAAAGTCCCCACAAGTGGTGGGGCACTAGGGTTATTAGACACTCCTAGAGATGTCGGCTCTAGTAAGTAATTGATAAGTGAGTCCGACATGTTGGAGTGGGTTCCAAGTGAACGGAAGAATATAAATAGAGAGTGAGTCTCTCTATTTACAACACACACACTCACTCATTGGGGCGCATGAGTGAGAGAGGAGAAGCTCTCTCAGTGTGAGAGAGATACTGTTGCTGTCAGGAGATCATCTTATTGTTTTGGGGTTTTACCTTTTGGTGCTGATTCTATCTTTGAGGAAGTTGCGTGGTTTTCTCCTTTATGGTTGCCCCAAGGAAAATTCTTTGTGTCTCTTGTCTCTTGTGTTTTATTACTGTGCATGTTATTCTCTCAGTTAAAGATCCTAAGATCATAATGTTAGCTTATATGATAAAAATCTAACATGATTAGGATTATTCCTTTGTGTACCATGAATTGATCACTCACTCATTGCCTATCACTTTGTTGAACAAGTCATACAATATCTTAGCCAAAGCACTTGTTATAGTAGCCAAGGCACATCCTACCTAATATTATCAAACTCAAACATACTAACATCATCAAAGGCCACTTCATATTAGCCAATGTTGTAGCTAAAACATATGAGCTACAAAATTATCCACACAACTCTAATCCACATGCATAATGGACAATGCTATAGCCATTTGGGAGGGAATGGAGTGAGCCAGGTCCTTGGGCCTGAATTCCTTGTTGAGTCAAAATTAATTTCAAGAAGGATTACAATAGAGTCAAGTGTCAATTCATTCTTTCTATGTTGAAAGCTTTGAGCTTCAACCAATTTTGTCTTAATGCTATGGAAACTCCTTTTGCAAATGCAATGACTTCTCTCTTTATTAGCCATGTTAAATCATGGTCAATTGATCTATTTAGGCAAATTAAGCAAGATTATCATTTAGCTCCAACATTATATGTAATTTTTGTTGAGGTTCTTGGCTATCTACTCCAAGATAGAATATTGCAGGGGCTTATTAAGGACATTCCTCTTCTTAAGATGAATGTTGACCAATTGCTTGAATATGCTCACTTTACAAATGAATCCTTCGTTACCCTCCTAGAGAAGAAGGAGACCAAGTAACAATATAATGGATTGTCTCCATATGTTTAACACTACCTCTAGATCTAAGCTATAGTTGGCTCAAACTTAGTGCTACATAAAAAGTCAGTGTGAAATCTTGGAGTGGTTGGATAGCATGGGATGGTCTTGGTTGCGTCTAGGTCAAGTTTTCAAATTCATGGCATCCATATTTCCTTTAAATCATTTTTAGAAGAATATCCAAGGTGGATAAGTGGCTAACTAATCCTATGACATGGGTAACCCGATTCTAGATTATTGCCAAAGTCCTTGATTCCATGTGTGTTTATTACTCACCCCATTGGATTCCTCCTATTACAATTTATTATAGACTTGAAAAAATATGTTGATATTTTCTTTGGGTTTCTTTGGGTTGGCATTACTCTCTCCATCAAATTCCTCCTATTACGATCAACTATAGACTTGAAAAAATTGGTCAAGATTTTATTTGGGTTGGTTCAAGTGGAAATGGTAAAGATGTTAAAGATAGTGCAACTGCGAGATCCATTCTCAATGAGGATGGTACCCTAGTCAATTAACTAGGGCGAAGTAATACATTAGAAGGTACCCTAGGGCCCCTAGTAGTCTCTTGGGGTTCTTGGTCTGGGACCAAGCAGGTTGATGCCATGGAAAAGTCCCTAGCATATGGTTAGGGCCCCTATATGCCTCTAGGGTTCTTGGTTTAGGATCAGCCAGTTTCTTGGTCTGGGACCAAGCAAATACTGCAGCTTAAGGCCGAGACATTCCTGGTCTGGGACTAGGCAAATTCTTGGTCTGGGACCAAGTATTTCCTGCAGGTACATTCCTAGTCAGTTAACCAGGTGGATCTTGGTCAAGTTGACCAAGATGATGATGTGTTGTCCTCTCTCCTAATCGGTTATTTCTAGGTTGTAGGCTCAAGGAACTGGCCACCCCTTGATGATGTCACTAACACCTAACCCTTAGGAGTAGTATTGAGTACCGGAGGATCACATCATCTAGTTTGGATCTTCTCCTTATACAATGCATGATAATAATAAAAATGTGACAATATACCTTGAGAGAGAAAAAATATTAAAGTCCTCAGTCTTGTTGGTCCTGTGGGTAAAAGGGGTTGTCTCCCCACCTTTATGGTACATCATGTTCTTGTGGGTATGGGGGTTGCCTTACCACCTTGTTGTGACCCTTGGTTGACTTATGGTTCTTTTGGTCCTAGTACCCTTGTTGCATGTGGTACCTTGACCACCTTTGATATGATGAATTAACCATATTATTTTTATTGTTTTATTGTTGTGACCATATGACCTTTGGTACCCTATTCTAAGTCAACCTAATTTTGTTTTATGTTTTTATTGGCAACTGTCCTAAAACTTAGGGGTTTCCTAAGTGACCTTTCTAGAACGCTTGTCAAGGTTATAAATTAAGTTTCACTTCTCCATTTCTAGTATGCACCTTGAAACAAGAGGAGTCCTGATCTAATCCTTGACTCCCTATTGGTTGGAGCTTGACTAGGGTTATTGTTGCTATGAAGTGGATGTTTTTGGGTCCTTGCTGCTCCTTTCTCATTTTGGACTGAGGCTTACTTCTCCTTAGTAGGTCATGATTGTTGATGACTCTTTTGATCCCTCCTGGAGAAGTCGTGGCTGTTGGTGACTATGTCATATCTCTCTTGTGTTGGTTCATGACTGTGTATGGTATTCCTTGGATGGATCATGGATTGTTTGATCCCTCAAGGGTTGAGCATGACCTCTCTAGCAGGTTGTGACTGTTTGTGTTCCCTCCAAGGTTGAACCGTGACTATGTTTACCTCTATTTGAAAACTTGTGACTGTTTGAAACCCTCCTGTGCAAGTTGTGAATGTTGGTGATTGTGTTTGACCTCTCTCTAGTTGGTTGTGATTGTATTTTACCTTCTCTAGCAAGTCGCCACTGTTTTGGGATCCCCCATGGGATGGGATGACTGTGTTGGCCTCCTTTAGCTAGTCGTGATTGTATTTGACCTTGTTTTGCAGGTTGTCACTGTTTTGGGAGCCCCTATGGAACTACAACAAATCCTGGAATTAGCATCCCTTTTTAGTGTATTTTTTTTTACACTGAGTGGTCAAACTAGACGCTAAATGGGACGTGTCATGGACAAAACTTAAAGCATCTCAAAAAACATTTTTGTTTGCTTCCTAGATAACATCCTTTATGACATCCAAAATATCATCTATTTTTTTGCTTCCAAAATAACGCCCAACTTTGCTTCCTAAACAACGTTGAGGTTTGCTTCCTAAATAACCTCCTATTTTGCTTCCTAGAGAGCGTTCGTTTTTTCTTCCTAAATGGCATCCCCGTTAACGCAATATTTGCATCCTTAATAGCACCATGTTAGCATCTAAGTTTGCATCTATGTTCACGCCGTATTTACATCCAAATTAGCATCCAATATTGTATCCATATGTGCTACCACTTTAGCATCCAATTGTGCACCACATTTTACTTCCAAATATGCGCCAATTTTTACTTCCAAATTTGCACCAATTTTTGCATCTTTTTTCGCATTTTTTTTTTTTGGAATCCTACACGGGGGATTAGGTAGGATGCCAACAAAGGAACCATTGGTTTCTAGTGCTAGTCAAGAAGTCCCGTTGAGGAGAGGGCTAGGTTAATTAGAGCCATTAGTACGAGACAAGAAGGTTCGTGAGGGTCATACTTGTAAGGACAAGATCGCTAGAGGGAAAAAATCACTTCACCCAAGTATACCTGTAACTAATACTCAAGTGCAAAACCAAGGTTTTATTCTAAATTCAAACTTTGCAAAACAGAATCATTCAAAGACATTGGAACCTCAATTGAATCATGTGAAGCCTCAATGCACCTTTATAAATCCTTTATGGGAATTTCCTTCATACCCTTTTTCAATTACAAATTGTTTCAATGAGCCTCTCTAAAACATTTCCCACCTTTCCCAAATTTAGTAAAAACATAAATGAAGATCCCATTCAACACAATGAAGCATTTAACCTCATTTGTGTCAATTTCATACCTAACAACAATATGACACTAAAATTTTCCCATGTTCCCAACATGCAATGCTCTTAATCGGTTCTATTGTTTTCCAACTTTTCATTTATACTTTCAAACTCTTACATAGAAAACCTTACCTTGGATCCCTTAAAATGACCAACAACCTTAGCAAAGATTTTCCTCAAGCCACCCTAAACATGAACCAAGGGAATGTCAATTTCAATCACATATGTCAACAAAGAACTAACCTTCATGAAGGTATAACTCTAACTAATACTCAAGTGCAAAACCAAGGTTTCATTCTAACTAACCTCAACTGTTTGAAAAACACAAACATTCAAAGGCATTGGAACCTTAATTAAATCATGGGAGGCCTCAATGCACCTTTCTAAAACCTTTACCGACATTTCCTTTGTACTTGTTTTGAACAACAAATTGTTACAATGAGGCTCTCTAAAAAAACTCCAACCTTGCCCAAATTCGTTGGAAACATAGATGAAGATCTCATCCAACATATCAAAACCTTCAACCTCATTTGTGCCAAGATTATACATAACAACAATATGACACTAAATGTTTTCCTTGTTCCCAACATGCAATGCATTTCATTGGTTCTATTGTTTCCCAAAGTTTTCATCTTAGGATTTCAAACTCTTCTCAAGTAATTCATCCAACACTTCAACATACCAAAACCATACAAATCCAGTTTATCACTCTCTTTAGCATCAATCACAATGCTAATAAACTAACACAAATTTTATTTGCATGTCGTAAGACCCTTTGTGACTCTATGACTACCCTTCTAGATTATCACTTGCTTTAACAATTTGTTAATGTAACAGATTATGATAATCAAGTAAAACTATACTTTCAATATCCACATGCAACTAAATAAGTTACTAGATACCTTATCAAAATTGAGATCACGGCCACAAAAGTTGGCATTGTAAATAGTAAACCTAAAACCTCAAATCTACATGATATCATTCAAAACTATCTTCCCAAGTTTGAAACAAAAATTGAGATTGTGTGCCATATTCAAATTAAAGAATAAGTGCATACATCCAACCATACAATGGGCATGTGATGCAACTATCGTAAGCTTAGAACCCACAACAAAAATACTATCATGCCCTTAAAAGAAAAGAAACCAACAAATTCATTGGTTAAACTATGAAAGATATACCTAACCTTAAATAAGGTAATATTTAAACTAAAAATGCACCTAGGAAAGCGAGACCTTCTCCTTAACTTGAACTAGATCCCCTTTTACCCTTCCATTATTCATGCTTCCTCGAATGAGAAGGATAAAGTACATGTGGTTTCTATGACTGTAGTCATTCCTAAACTAGTTTATGACATGCCAAATCTCAATGACCTTGACATTGTCTTACACGTATGATGGAATTCTCCCGTGCCTAAGATTCTATATTACCTTGAGCCTATGAGCCCCATTGACACCAATGATCCTCTACATTATCATCTATTTAAATATATCTCCAATATCTTGACAAAGGGTCCCATTGATCACTCTAACAATCCTCCAACCCCCCCCCCCACTTCTACTTCTACTTGAGTGGATTTCCACCCAACTTTGAGTAGTTACAATGAGACCCTATTATATGATTTAGGCCCTCTCTTCTCAAAACTAGGATATGTCCATCATATGTGTACTTCATTCCTACCCTAACCACAGGGAATTACTTATTCTTATTAAATATTTATCTAAGTATTGTCCAAAGATTTTGCAAGTGTGATGCCCCTGCCTCTCCTTCGACCTCTTTGTCTCCCCCTAAGGATGATCAATGAAGTATATTATTTTAATCTTATTCGACCATTATAATAGTTATTACTATTATAATAAGTATTATTGATTAACTCTCAAACTTTTACATTAGCCGTGAAGTCAATTAGGGAAGAATTGAGTATGATTTTATATGAGCAAATGAGAAAGAGAACATAATACTTGATCATATGGAACAGTCAGCTGTAAAAGATGCTCACAAATCTATTGACAACGCCTTCAATCAAATAATCCAACAAAGCATATCGAAGGCCTCTCAAGACAATGACTCAAAAACTAAATCTAAATATGATTTTCAAGGCTCGAAAGAAAAACTAAAAATGAAAATGATGAAAAATAGGAAGATATAGAAAACAATTATGTCAACCAAGATGAGATTAATGATATCGATCAAGATAATAAACAATACAAAGATACAAAATATCATAGTGATTATGAAAATAGCAATGATATATTTAATAAAAATGAAGATGGTCTTGACCAATATTGTGATGAGACTCGAGCCAATGTTGCTGACAATAACGATGATCATTGCAACGACAATGGATGGATCCCACTGTGTGCGAAATATATCAAGTTTAAGAAATAAAATATTATAAGTTCAAGCTCTATCTTGACTATCCTCTCACTTTAAAAAAACATCAATGGGAACATCTATAAGATTAATCAAACACAAGATAAGATTGGTCGTTTTGTGAGCATTATAAGTACAAAGATCCCCTTCAAAGGAATTAGTACAAAATATGTTAAGAACGACATCACAAAAATAGTTACTCTTGTCAAGTCTATCGATTCTATTCAGTTAGCGACAAAAATAGTTAAAAACTGCTACCACCCAAGCAATAAAAGCATAAATAAAACTTCACTAAGTGCATACTTAATGTGGGTTCCAAAACAAAAGAAACAAAATGTAGCAATGAACGTAATCCAAATTGCATGTCTCAAGTCATCAGTTCAACACATCGCTAGAAGAAAAAAATATATATATCAACACACTCGGCTTCGAGGACAAAGCTACCCTTAAGGGAAGGGAAATGTTTTTTTTTAGACAATAACGGTTATGTTTTTTTTAATTTATAGGCCGGCAAAACAACTGTCGGGTACTTTAACATGAAGAAACTTCATCTCATTCATACAATTGCTGAAAGAGTTAGATGGTAAACAGGCAATGTAGCAAAATTCCCAGTGGAAGACAGCTCGTTTAGTGACAGAGTGTTATGCATATTAGACGTCGAAGGGAACAGGATTGCAACAAATAAATAGAGTATGAGATGGAGGAAATTCAACAGCTTAGTCTTCATCATCATTCTTGGTCGGAACTTTGGAGTAGGCGAACCTCTTTACTTTGATTTAGAGTGTTCTTAGTCTCTTTCCAAAATCGCCATTGGTATTTGCTTAATCCTTGAAATGTGTCTCATTTGAGTTTATGAAGTCTTCACCAGCTTCTTTTGCATCTGTGAATTCCTTATGTAGCACAGCCAGAGCGTTGTTGAGATGGCCCCAATTTGAATCTTCAGATTGGATTTGTTCCTGAGCGATATGCTTTAACTTGGACAACTCCGTAGCAATTCTTCCAGTCTCTCCTCTAGGGACGGTCCCGAATTTGAGCATGATGCCTTGGAGGCCATCCTTTAGGAAGGGAGACTGTCGCTTGACCTCAGAGAGAAATGCGCCTTGTAGAATGAAGAGATGCTCATTCGGTGCCTCTTACTGCTCGTATTATTTCTTTTAATTTCAAAGTAGTCACAAGTATTTGCCATTCCTGAGAGGAAGGGACAGTAATTATGATGGCTATGGGGTCTTACTTTGAGACGTCTTGTTGTGACAGATGCCAATCCAAATTTTGACGAGCTGAGATAAGGCGATGGATATGATTCTTTTGTCAGGGAAGGGATCACCAGTTCTCATGAAGTTCGTTGTTCCATCCGGATAGATACTCCACTAGCATTAAGGAATGATGCAGGATGAGATGGTCCCATCGATTGACAGAAGGCTCTTTCCCAGGAGCGTACCTCTGTTGGCTTCCAGATCTGTCGTTGAATTTAGACCCCTTAGAACATGAAAGAAATTGATATTTTGAAACTTGGAGATCAACAAGTTGATTTTCTTGAGTATGGAGGCAAGATGCACCTGGGACGGCCGTCGTTTTGAGATTACTGCCTGAATGATTATCCTCGAGTCTCCAAATACCACTAACGACTAGAGATTTTTGCTTCGGGCTAGTTTAAGACCCTTCCAAAGTGTGAGAGCCTCCGCTTTGTTATTGGTCTCTTGGCCTAGCCCCCAGGAAAAACTAAAAGCACTACCTCCATTAGAACTCATGATCACCCCCCCTCCTCCAGCCACTCCAGGATTCCCTTTAGAGGCTCCGTCAAAGAAAAGGTAGTGGTCCTCCAAGGATGATCTCCATTTGATGAATTCTTGTTCTTCCAATCAAATTTACCATGCGGCAAGAAGCGAAGGTTTGGGGGCCGGTCTAAGCTGATGATTTGGGACTAGCTCATTCAACCACTGATCTTCTTCGTCGTCAAGATCCCTTGCATTTCTAAGCCTGGCTTTAGCTTCCAAAGCTTCTCCCATCATGGATCTGACTTTATTCGCTACCTTGGAGGAACTGCACCTTTGATCTCTGAATATTATGTTATTCCTCTCAAGCCAGATTTTCCAGCATGTGAATTTTGGAATCCACATCCAACAGGTCTTCAGAAGCTCTTTTCTGTTGAGGCAGAATGGGGATCTAGAGGCCCAGTTATTTAGCATATCCTAGAGATTGTTTGGCAATTCAATTCTATCTGGTCTCAATTCAGTATTTTCTTCTTCTTCCAAGCATAGGGGTCATCTTGAGGGGCCTTCCCACCCCCTTCTCTTTATATTTTCGTAGGTTAGAACGCTTCTATGCACCAAAGTCCACGTGAAGAAATCAATCTTAGGAATGGAGGTGAAGGTCCACATGGATTTCCATTGTGCAGGGTCAGGCGTACGGGATTGCTTGGAACGTATAATACCCTTCTGCAACCGAATGCTTGCCGAAGGTGGAGCCCTAGCCTCATTTATCTTTTGCTAAGGCCTTTAGCCAAGACTTCCCTTAGAGCAGATCTATAATATTTTTGGCTTCTGTTTCGAGGTTTTCGGGGTAACCCCTTAGATCCCAAGCTTCCTAGCTTCTTTCTTCATCATCTCCCCAACTAGAAATGTCCCACAGGGTGTTGAGATTTCTGTTCTGAAGCTACTCTTTTATATTCTCCAGCTCTCTATGCTGTCTCAGAGGTGGGTCACCAAGGATCTGGTCATCCCATATTCTTATGGATTTGCCATTTTCTGGGATCCGGTACAACTTATCTTTAAAAAAATCTAAATCTCTTTGACACAACATGAAAATTGGTGACCCTTTGAGGACTCTTGGCGGTTGATCTAAACATTTGGTCTGCTTCACTTGGAATTATTTCTTCCACAACACTTGCTTACTCTAGGAGGATTTACCTGAGACTATGTTCCACAGCAGTTTGGATCCCAATGCTAAGTTTTGGTTGGCTATGTCCCGAATTTGAAGGCCTCCTTCCAGTAATGGCTTTTTGACTTTGTCCCAATTTACTAAATGAAGCTTTCTCTCATTCCCCCCCCCCCCTTCCCATAGGAATATTCTTAACAATCCATCCAATTTACTAATGAAGGTTTTGGGGGCCAGCAGCATTGAATTTTGATAGATAGGGAGGCTTATTAAAACTGACTTCATCAGCACTACCTTTCCTGCTATGTTTAACCAGTTGGCTCCCCAATGCTTGAATTATGGCTTTCACTTTGTCCCGGAGTGGCATCCAGTAAGCAACTTTGGAGTTGTTTTTGAAGAATGGGATTCCTAAGTATTTAAAGGACTCCTAGGAAATAGTCCCTTCCGTGTCTAAAATTCTAGTAATTTCCCCCATCTCCCTGTTGGTGCAGTTCCACCCATAGATCATGCTTTTTTGAAATTTTATCATGCTTTCGAAAACCTCTTTGTAAATGTCTAACTCCTGTTTGAATTTTCTTGCAGTATTCACGCTTGCACCTCCCAGAAGCAAAGTGTCATCTTTGAATTGTGCATGGTTGATATCTTCAACATTATGAGCCATTCTTAGGCCTGGGAGAGTTTGGATCTGCTGACAGTGGCCCAATTGGAAGCTGAGCACCGAAGCTTGGATGGCATAGAGGAGAGGAGAAAAGGGGCATCCTTGTCTCAATCCCCGAGAGGCCTGAAAATAGTTCATTGATCTTCTATTCACCAGAGGAGCGATCCAAGGAGAGGCAATGCAGGCTTTCACCCAACTTGAGAATTTTTTGGAGAATCTGAATTTCTCCATGACTATGAACAGAAAACCATGTCGGACTCTGTCAAAGGCGTTGGCAAGATCTAACTTGATAACCATGCCTTTCTCTTTTCTCTAACAAATTGAATGAATGGCTTCTTGCACCAGCATGAGATTGTCCAGGATCTTACGCCCTTCGATAAAAACCTCCTTGGTTCTTTGGGATGATAGCAGGGAGGATTTTTTTTAGCCTTGAGGCTGTTACTTTAGTGATTATTTTGTAGCCTATATTGCAAAGGGAAATAGGTCGAAATCTATTGAAGTTACAAGAATCTTTCTCCTTTGGAATCAGGGCTAAGAAAGCCGAGTTGGTGCTGCCACCAATCTTGGTACACCTTTGAGATTTCCTTACCATTTTCAGCAAGTCATCTTTAATGGTTGTCTAACAGGCTTTGAAAAACCTTGCTATGAATCCATCAAGATCGGGAGCCTTGTCTACCTTCATGAGATTCGGTGCTTTTTTAATCTCTTTCAAACTGATCGGGGCTGTTAGATTCATATTCTCCTCTTCAGAGACAAGCTGGGGGATATGGTCGAAGGGATAGGATTTTACATCGATGGGATTTTCTTCAGGGGCAGTGTACAAATTCTTGTAGAAGGAACGGGCAGCTTTCTTGATCCCTTCAAAGTCTTTAATCGTTTGCTCTTGGTATTGAATTTCATTAACAGCCTTGAAGTGCTTGCGGGCTTCGGCTTGTTTGTGAAAGTATCTCGTATTTTTGTCTCCAGCTAACAACCAAAGGATTCTGGATTTTTTCCTCCAGTATTCCTCTTCCAATATGCAATCTTTATGGAGATATTTTTGAAGGTCAGCTTCAGTGGTTAACAAGGATTGGGTGACTTCGGACTCCTCTAGGGCCATCTGGTGAGTCTCAAGGGATTCCTGCACCTCAATCCTTCTAGAGGAAGGGGATTTTAAAGACTTGGCCCAGCATTTCAGATCTTTTTTTAGGCCTCTTAATTTTTCTTCCCAAAGAAAGAAGGGAGAACCTTGAATTTGTCTGTTCCAAGCCGAGAGACTAAAGGTTAGAAAAGAGGACTAGATTAGGAATCTGTCCACGAGAGCTGCAATATGCCCAGGACCTAAATGCTTGTTTGACCAAGTGTATTTCCCCCAGGTGGGCTTGATGTCCTCTAGTTCCCAATCTAGAATGATATCCTCCACCCATTCTCTAGCTGGATCTCTGACAGGGGAACCACCTTTTTTTTCATTGGCAGCGAGAGTTAAATTGAGATCTCCTGCAATGATTACATTCTCTGGGTTGTGCGTGCTAAGGAAGGACTTTAAGGTGTCCCAATAGGATCTTTTTTCCAAAAAGAAAACCGCAACATATAAATTGAACAGACTTACTTGATGACCTAACTCTTTATGGAGAATCTTGGTGAAGATCCAATGCATGTTGCTTTCTTCAGATGTTAGCTCGAACTTGGAGGTGTCCTAGCAGGTGGCTATTCATCCTGATGCTCCTCTTGAACTTACTGCTTTCACTTGACCTTTTTTCCAAAACACTTTACTAGCTTGGAGGAGGACAACGCCCTCCAACTTTGTCTCCTGGATGAGAAGAACTTCGGGTTTATACAATCTCACAATGTCTTTTAAGGATTCTTCTTTCAGATTGCTACCTAGACCTCTGCAATTCCAGGAGACGTATTTCATTATTTACCTTGGGAGGATGTGGCTCCTTTTGGAGCCGAGCCAAGATTTTTTGTAGATCTGGTACTTATCATTCCTTTGAGCATATGTTGGGAACCTTGGAGCACGTCTAAATAGGTTTTTTCCTCTCTCTCTCTTTTCTTGGTGTTCCAACCCCTTTTGGTTTTTATTGGTGTTACTTGGGAGCTTCTTGATTCGGTTCCACCATCGTCTGAGACCCCCTCTGATTCTGATCCTAGGCTGATGTGCTCTTCTTCTGCATCTTTCTCCTTAGTTGTCTCCTCAGGTGGTGATGGATCTATGGTTTTTCCAGGTTCCTTTTCTTGAGTGTCTTCAATCTCTTGCACTTCTACAGTTTCAACGTTTTCCCCAGAGGTTGATCCTTCTTTCGGCGCATCCTTATTAGCTGGTTTGGGCTGGAGTTTCTCTGGATGACCTGTGATTTTCTTCTTAGTAGGTTCCGTGGCTGCTTCACCTTTTTTGACCTTCTACCAACCTTCTCCTTTCTCTTTGTCTTCTGGTTGGGCCTTTGGGCAGTTTCTTTGGAAGTGACCATGTTCGTGACAGTTTCTGCATTTGAACGGAAGTTGCTCATAGTCTAGCTTTTGGAAATGGTGCCAGTTTCCCACCTTGAGCTTTATGGCTTTAGGCAGACCATCTTCTAGATCGACTTCGACACAGATCCTTGCACATGTGTACTGAGCTTTGTTATCGGCTTTATCTATGAATCAACCTAGCCCGTTTCCAATCTTTTGGAGAGATTGAAAGTTCCAGCAATGGACCAGTAAGTTGGGGAGCCGGACCTAGATTGGGACCTATTTTGGGACATCTACTGTGAGATCAAAATCGAGCGTCCATCTGTTGAGGTACAAACCCTGGGTCCCCATGAAGTATGGACCACTTCTGAATATTAGATCTCGATCTTCCATGGAGATGAATTCGAAAATGAAGAAGCCCCTTCCCATTGCATAGCACGTCACATTGTTTTTGAGTTGGGGCCTCCAGTTTCTTTGAATACAATCATCGGTTGTTCTCGCAGAAGGAAACATCCCCATAAACTACCCGACCAAACCTCTTTCAGCTAAGGCCAGGGCAATTTTTATGGGTTGTTCTTCTAGCAGGTCGATTTCTAGTATAACATTGAGCTTCTTGATGAATTTCGACACTAAAGGAGCCACCGACTTCTTTCCAAACGGATCAATAAGGCGCCTGAAGGCCTCTTTGGCAGATAACGGTGGGGTGGGAGGTGGCTCCCCACCCTCTGGCGCACTCATGATTGCTAGCTGCTGCAACCTCTCAAGTGCACATGAGGAACCCTAGCGGCTCGCTCAGCTCCCAAAAAAAATCAATCAACAAATAATATTAAGGGAAGGGAAATGTTACAAACATAAATAAATACAATAATAATAATTAATAGTCATAATTAAATTATTTATGTAGAAAGACATACCCTTCCATGAAGAGGTTTTACAAGGCCTATATAATGGCCAAGCATTATATTGTACATCAACATCTTAATATCAATTATTCAATATGTTGGTTATTAAAAAATTGTGGGTTTATTAAAAATTGTTTTGAGAATATCCAGATACTGATATTGCATTGTTTAGGTCCTACTTAACAGACACAACCAATACTAATTGAACTATTGAGCAACCAAATCTATGCATTAGACAAAACAATGCTTAATTAAAACCAATACAAAACTGCACATGAACTAATCTAATTAGTTAAATAAGATACTCTATAAATTAACACAAACTTAAAACAAAAAACCAAACATAGACAACTTTGGTTGGTTGTAAAATATCAATAAAGATCAATAAACCATCATAGTGCAAATACAACAGAAGAAGACAAAGAGCTTTCACTCAAATCACCAAAATCACTTGGAAAAATTGTATATAAATAGACAATACAGTTAATATTAGTTGACTATGATCTTTTGGTGTACATGCATTCATTTCTCGCTCACTTGAAATCAATGTTCCTCTTTTCTAGGGATAAAGGTGCACTTGCTTGGGGTTTTCCCCTTTTCCAACAAGAAAGGCACCCTTGCATAGATTTTTTCCATTTATAGGGATATATGCACCTCACTTGGTATTTATGGGCCACTTAACCGACTTGGCTCATGTAAAGCCAAATTAACTAACTCATGAGGATGCACTTAGCTATTTATGGCATATTTTCTCGAGTTACATGAGTTTTAAAGCTCATGCATGCTATTCAGTCTAGCTTAATTGCTTTTGTATACATTCTTTCACCTTTTGATGAATTGAATTCAATATGTTAATGGGTATTACATTGCTTGTATATTTTCTTCTTGTGTCATCTCAATTGTGAATTGTAATGCTTCTCAATTAGATTCTAGAATCTCTTGCAGGTTGATGAGTTAAATCTTACCTGATCACCCTACTACTTGGGCCCACACAAAAGGGACTCTACCATACATTCTTTCACCTTTTGATGAATTGAATTCAACATGTTAATGGGTATTACATTGCTTGTATATTTTCTTCTTCTATCATCTCAATTGCTTCTCAATTAGATTCTAGATTCTCTTGCAGGTTGATGAATTGAAGCTTACCTGATCACCCTACTACTTGGGTCCACACAAGAGGGACTCTACCATGCTATTTTACAATAAAACACAATATGTGAATATATTTTACAAAATCCCTTGGAAGTATATGGAGCGTGATAGGCCTCAAAATATGCACGCAAGGGCTCACAACCCAAGGGTGTGTACTGCGGTTAACAAGAATCAACAATTTCTGTCAGGGAAAATAACGAAAGGAAAAGAAGGGCGGCAAGCTTATTTTGGACCATACAATTCTGCAGTCGAGTAAAATTCAGGATAGATATAATTTCGATTATTTTCACTAATCAAAAGAAAAAAGAAGGATGAGCCATGGTATTCATCAGACGATTTTGAAGTCAAATTTAAGGCAATCTTGTTTTGATAATAAAAGTTGCAAAAATAACGAAGTCAAGATAGGTTGTAATCAACTTTTGTTTTTCGTTGAACAGGGTCAAACTCAAAAATATAATACTGAATGTCAAACCTGCAATGCAGTGTGATCGGAATGTGATATAGTAAACTATGTGTCAATAAAATCTCTTTTTTCACTCAACAAAAAACACACAACTCTAACACTATTATCATGTGTTCGATCAACATTTTTTTTGTACAATTATGAATTAAAATTCTTATTGTGCATCACAAAACATAATCGCAACAAACAAACAAAAAAGGAATTATGAAATCTACTCCATGAACTACAGCTTCATTTGTCTTCACCGTTGATGAAATTGTCATTGAGGCCAACATGACTTGCAGTGGCCCCATAGGTCCTCTTATGTGGAGAATTCCATTAAGCCTCTTGCTTGATGAAGACCTTGATGCATTATTGATGCCCCTGGTTGGTGTTGGAGCTCTTATTTAGTACGTGAAGAATCCATCAAGAAGGATTCAAGTCATTTCATGACATCCTGCACAATTTGAAGAAAATATGAGTGAAGGACCTTGTGTCACGTCCCCGCCCCTCATCCCGGTGGAGAGGATGCGACATTGTTGCTATCTAACCCAGGATATTTAAATGCCATGAACATACACATGATAAAATGAAATGCATTGAACTAATACATGCATAGATGCATAAACATTTGAAATACAACGGAAGCAAATCCATTCCATTAGTTCACTTGTTCATCATTTCCATTAAACAACAAATACAATTGCAAAGATGAATAGACAAGAATACTTGTTTTAGAAGAAGCTTGTCCTGCAACCAGCTATGTCGCTGCAACATTCCACCCAACCATAGGCCAGCGTGCCCATTAATCTCTCAGTAGCACTACCACCCCCGAGCTGGGAAGGATTTCCATAAGGAATAAGGAACATTAATAGGCTCACACATAGCCAAAGATACCACAAAATTCAGCCAAGCCGACACAGTTGGGTTTATCAGGCTGCCAATGGGATGGATAGGCTAACTGCTAAGCTAGTGAGCTCCTCAACAGAGCTATGGACACATGCACCAAATCTAGCCTAGCTTCTAAACATCTACCCACCCAACACAAGGAAGCATCCCCTTCTCTGCTACACAGTCCCTTCGACTATGCCTTCCCTTCCAGTGCTATTCAAGGTGTGCAAAGAAGAAAACTAGCCCCCTAGATCTGTCTGTGAGGTTCCTTCACACACTAGGTTTATCAAGTTGGCCAGGCCCCATTTTCACTCCCAATTCAATATAGACCAAAGCACAAATGCATACCCAACAATATACACAGTTTCTCGGTTGAGGAAAATAGTTTGGCAACAAAATGAATTTCCAAGGTGGGTGAAAACAACCCCCTAACGGCAATTTGTATCTCGGTGACGTTTTGGCCCTAACATAGCCAAAAACGAACTCAATCACACCCAAGAGAACCTAGCCTCTCCTCCAAATCACCGGGCAACACAAAAATAAATTTTCAGCTTGGAAAATAGTGGAGGAATGCAACAAAATCATTGGGGAAGAGACCCAACCACATATTATTACAAAAACGAATTCCCAGCCTGAGAAAAATGAAGAAACAACTGCGCACATGAGGGAAAACACACACAACAAACCCAAAAACGTGAATTTCACACACAGAAAACTCCCAGCCGCTTGAGAGAGCCCCAACGTGGATGAATGATGGTGAGAAAAACGTCCAGGAGCCCCAACGTGAAGAAGAACACACAGCAGGAAAAATCGTGAAGGTAAAACAACTCCCAAGCTTCTACTGCGTGAGGAAAATGGAGAACGTGGGTGTATGACCAAATGGGCATGCATTTTGGGTGTTAACTTGCCCCAAAAGTCATATGTTTTTCCCCAAATTCAAATTCATTTTCCCATACTCTTCTCATTCTCATGTAATAACTACTTCAACCAATTTTTGGCAGAATTAAATGATTGGTTGAATGAGACAAGAAAGGTGGTAGACAGTTTGATGGGATCTTTCATTGACATGTGGCTTTTCCCCATTGGCCCCAAAGGTTAAATATCCCCCCCCTTATCCTTAGGAAATCATGCCCCCATCTCATCATTTGTTGCATTGACGTAGCTGGTTGTGGGCTTTTAATTAAATTGCATAGTTACATGATGCCAAAATTATAATATGTTGGCTAGCACGAAATACCATCGACAACAATTTTAATTGCCGAAACATAAAACATTAAATCGATGGTGGGGCTTTTGCCTTTAGCTCTACACCATGATTAATTACAATATATACATCATATACATTTTTAATGCAAACGGGGTCAAAACCAGGGTGTTACACCTTGTCAATGCAAGCAAGACCCTCATAAGTTGATAGCCCTCGTCATTCCATTTCCAACGGTAGCTGGCACGTCATGTGGTTCCTTACGGTCAAATAGATATGAATTTTTGAAGTTGGTGTACCCCACCTTTCTAGGGTAGCCGACCAAACAAAAGAAAATTTTTTTTTATTAAAATTAAAAAAGTTTTAAACCCCAAGCAGGTCGGCCCCATAAAAAAATTGCTAAGAAAATGTGTATAAATAACAACCCAATGCCCTCATTTTGAATGGGTGAAAAAGTTGAAATCTAGCTCTGATTTTTCGGATGGTTGACTGAGGCAAAAAACGCAGACTTGGGTGGCAGCAGTCCACAAAAGAAAAACGCAGAAAAATATAGCAGCAGTAAATTTATTTCTGAAGTGTGATTTTCAAATGAAACCAGGACAGCTCTGAGGAATTTCGGGTGTATTTGAAAGAGGAAATTCGGATGGAGCAGTCCACTGTGGAAAACGCAGCAGCAATTTTTTAAGTCTGATTTTTATCTCTGAGATTTCAGTAGTTTATGACAGTCCAATATTGTGACTTGTCTTGGGGTCTTCTAAGGCAGACGCAAGAGTATCTCCAGTGCAAAATTTTCAAGCTTTATCTTTGGTTTTTTTTGGCAGCTACAGGTGTCTTATCTCTTTGAATTTGGGTTTGTCATAGCAACATCATGTGAGAGCACCAAACTGTTTTAGTTGACCTAAAGTCAATGTTTTGGCCTCCAAAGATGCATAGTCCAGCATGCTGAAGTTGCTTAGTCTTCGTGTATCAATATGCAAGGATAAATTCTGATAACTTAAGCTCTTGAAGGATGATTTCAAGGTCTGAATGTTGCACAACAAACTCAATTTGCATAGAGCCTAAAGCTAGTGAAGACAGTCTAAAATTGCAGCAATAATTCAAAATGTTGGTTGATTTGAAGACCATCCTTATGAAGGTAGCTTGTCTAATTCTGCTCTAAGGCAGTCCGAAGGTGTAAAGTAGCAGCCTAAAATTATTTTGTAGATACAAGCTTGATCCGAGGTTGCAGAGGTATGTAAAGGCATCCGAATTGCTTAACAAATTACACAGTATATTCAAGCCATATGAAGTTGCACAGTTATTAAGACATCTAAAGTTACACAGTACATTCATCCCTACAAGAGGTCTTAAACGACTGATTTCATGGAGGCATCTAAAGTTTAGATCATAAAAACTAAAGATTGACTATGTTATTTTTCATAAATTGTTGTTTTGAATATTGCATAGTCATTGTGGGTTAAGAAAGACCTGCAAAGAACTTGCCTTAATTCACAGAGGTCTGAAATGATAAAGTTGATCTGTGTAGTGTATTGACAAAGAATGAAGTTTGTGAAGTTCATGTGTATGGTTACCAGAATGTTGGCTTGATATCAAAGCTTACTATATATAACCTTGATATGTGACATATCTCAGACGACATGATCAGATATATAGAGAAACTATCCCTAATGTGATACATTATGTATAAGTGTAGATTTATGTTGTATTCTTAAAAGGACAGACAAAGACACTAAGGAGCAGCAGTACACAGTCAACATTCAACTTGGCATACAAACCTCCATTCCTTATGAAAAGATATCATCCAGTGGAAGCCTTTTGTCTACTACAATAGTAGGCAAATCTTGTGTTGGATATAGTACTGAACATTGGTAAAGTCACAAGCTTGAATCAAGCCACTTGGAGCCGATGGTGTTGGATACCTTATGAAGATACAATGATGAAGTTCAATGATCTCTTTACAGTCTGTGTAAACTCTGTTGATTTTTCTGAGCAGCATCGAGAGCCCTTCTCTTCGGAGAATGGGACCACTTAGTCCAGGACCACGATGAAGACTCAACCCAGTGTTGAGTGACCATTCTGTTGAATGGTAGATATCTAGTCTGGGACCATGATATAGACCCAGATCTACCTTGGGTAGACTCAACCTTGTGTTGAGTAGACATCTGCTCTGGGACCACGATGTAGACCAATCTGGGACTGGTAGACTCAGCTTAGTTCTGAGTAGTTATTCTCTTGGAAAATGAAGACATTGTAAGCCCTAGACTAGGTCTAGGCATGTGTGTGGCACTTTGACCCTTAATTTATGGGATTGGTGTGCTTCTCCAATGATTAGCTACCCTTAGTTAAGTTACCCTAGTACTAGATCTAGGTGTCACACAGTGTGTGAGGTAAAAACATTAATAACTCTCTTGGTTTATGATGATGTACTTTTGAAATAAAAAAGGTACCACAGGGGCACTTGAAAAAAGGTCAAAGTCAAAAGTCAATTTAAATAAAGACTTTTGTACCACAGAAAAATGACCACAGGCGGAATCAAAATTAAATAAGGACTTTTGGTAAAAGTCAAAGGAAAAATAAAAGTACATTTTTTTTGTAAAAGTGAAAGTGAAATTAGGAAAAGAATAAAAATATTATTATTTTTATTTTTCTTAATCTTGTTCACTTACAGGTAAACAAAGGCTACAAAAGAAGATCAAGTCTTCTCATTTACAACACACAAGTTTTCTCTCATAGGTGATGTTGGTATTTTACTGAAGTCTTCTTGAAGATTGTTTTTTCCTCAGTTAGGGCATTCATTTCCAGCAAACCCTCCACTAGGTTTTTTATCAGAAAATCAATCTTCAACACTTTGTGGACAACCACCTTCAGCATTTCGTTTTTGGGGCAGTTTTCCTCTTTTTTTTCAGGCAGCGATCTTTTCCCTTTCTCTCTCCTCACGGGCTCTCCATCTTTCTCTCTCTAGGCAAAAAGAAAAGACAAGTCGGGCAGATCGGGCAGCCATACAATCAGATTCGTACATATCCGTCCGGATCTGTACGGCCGTACAGATCCGGACGGATATGTACGGATCTGATTGTATGGCTGCCCGTTGACTGTTCTGCTGCTCGACTTGTCTTTTCATCTGGCTTGTCTTTTGTACGGCAGCAAGGTACATCCAGTCAGGTATTTTTAGATCTAACGTGGACAGTCTTATTTTTGCAGACATAAGAGAAAATTTCTGTTTTTTGAAAAAGCCCTAATTTGGGGAATTTTTGTAATTTTGGAAATTGTGGGTAAAATTATCAGTCTGATTTTTACTGATAAATTTTACATTACTGTGGTTAAATCCCAGATCTAGAATTGAGGAACTTTTTGAAGAATTTTCTGAGTCATCTCATTCACGAGATGAGCTATTAATGCTTTTGGGGATTTTGTCCTTCAAAGGTTTCCCCAGTGAAAAATATTGTGTCCGTGTGTGTTGATGTGATGAATGTGTTTTTACTACACTGTTGATTTGTTTAAGTTCATCTGCAAATTTTTAAAGTATTTCTGCTAATGCTAAAATTCAACATGGTATCAGAGCTTACACTGTTGTGAAAACACAGTAAAGGTACACTGTTGTTGTTTCTCACTAGAGCTTGGAATAAGATTTGCAGATCTAACATTTGGTTAAGTCACAGAGATGGCCACCCGATTCAAACCAGAAGAAAAGCTCCATAGTTCAGCAAACTTCAATTCCTAGAAGGCGAGTTGACAACTATTCTTGATGAGAATGACTTGGATGACATTGTTCTCAATGTCACAAAAGAGCCAACTACAAATGCTGGTAGGCTTGCCTACAAGAGGAAGCAAGGTAAGGCTAGAAGAGTCATTATGATTCTATCAGAAAAGAATTGATGCCAAACATCACAACCTTGAAGACTGCTAAATAATGCTATGATACGTTGGTAAACCTCTATGAAAAGAAGGCTCCCAGTCAAAAGAGAGTCTTGAAGAAGACTCTACGAACTTTGAAGCTGAGCAAAGATGAAAGTGTTGGTTCCTTCTTCACCAAGATCAAACAGGTAAGAGATAAACTCCTTGCTATTGGTGTTATTATTGATGATGATGATATTGTACAAACAGTGGTTGATGGTCTCCCAAGCTCTTAGGAAACCTTCATGGAATTCGTTTGTGGACGAGAAAATCAGCCAACCTTTGAAAGGCTTTGGCATCATTCCATACAAGAAGAAGCAAGGAACACTGACAAGGTAATCAAGCAAGATAATCTTGCACTTGCAACAAAGACCAAAAGGTTCAAGAAACATTTCCCTCAACAAAAGAAAGGGAAGAAACCTCAGGGTAAGTTTTCTGACATGTCTAAGATTGAATGTTATACTTGTCACAAGTTTGGACATTATGCTAGAGACTGCACACAGAACAAGAAGAAACCCAAGAGAAGGTTTCAGGCATCTGCTGCAGAAGCAGAGGAAGAAGATGATGAAGAACCAAAGAAGAAGAGGAAAGCCAAGGCTAATAAAACTAATGAGCCTAGAAGAGAGTACTATTTGATTTCTGCTATAACTGGTTCTTTCTCAGCTTGCTCTACTTCTTGGTTGGTTGACAGTGGTGCCTCTAGGAACATGACAGGTAACTGTGGTACCCTCACCAGTTACAGAAAGAAGAAGTTCACCACTCAGGTAAGAACCTAGAGATGATTCCACTTACAAGATTGAAGGAGTTGGCTCAACTTCACTTCAACTTGACTCAGGTACGGTTCTTCATGTTGATGATATTCTTTATGTTCCTGGCTTAAAGAAGAATCTTTTATCTGTTGTTGGTTTAGAAGACAAGGGTCACATAGTCCTCTTTATGGACAAGAAGGTCTTTTTATGGGCAAAAGACACAGATCTAGACTTAGCATGACAGATTGGGGTTCGAGAGGGAGACCTCTACAAGGCTTCAAAAGTTTCCATTCGTGCTTTGGTACATCACTCAGTTGATCCTTGTGAACTTTGGCATAGAAGGTTTGGACACCTTCACTACACAACTCTCCCAGGATTGCAAAAGATTGTCACAGGTATGCCATAAGTGTCTCCAAAACATGAAGGAATTTGCAAAGGATGTGCTCTAGGTTAGAACACTAAGAAATCCTTTCCCAGAAGCAAGAGTAGATCTAAAGGCATTTTGGATTTGATTCATTCTGACATTTGTGGGCCCATGTCTTCACCCTCCATGAGTGGGTGTTTATATTATGTCTTGTTTATTGATGACTACTCTCGAAAGTCTTGGATTTACTTCCTCAAGGCCAAGAAAGAAACCTTTGACAAGTTCAAAGAGTTCAAGACATTGATTGAAAATCAAACTGGCAGGCATAGCCGTATCTTGAGATCAAATAACGGAAGTGAGTATGAATCTAATGAGTTTGATGGTTTTTGCCGAGAAGCAAGAATCAAGAAAGAACTGACAATACCTTCCAACTCTCAGCAGAATGGGGTTGCAGAAAGGAAGAATAGAACGATCTGTGAGGCAGTTAAAGCCATGATCACTGATCTAGATCTTCCTTTGTCTTTGTGGGCTGAAGCTACAAGAATTGTTGTGTACATCCATAACAGAAGCCCACATGCTATCTTGGGTGAGAAGACTCCTGAAGAAGTCTTCACCAAGAAGAAACTTGCAGTTGACCACACGAGAATATTCGGTACTCCTGTGTATGTTCATGTACCAAAAGAAAAGAGGGCCAAGCTAGAGCCTTCCAGTAAGAAAGGCTTATTTGTTGGGTACAGTGATTGCTCGAAGGCTTATCGAGTATATATACCTGGACAAAGGTACATTGAGATCAGTAGAGATGTGATCTTCCATGAAGAAGCGGTGTTTTGTAAAACACTAGAGCTTTCACCAGAAGATGCAGTTGCCCCACTTGAGTTTCCAGATTCAGAGATTCAGAGGGAGGAAGAGTTTGATGATCAAACTCCAGATGTTCCTGAGAACATTGAAAGTCCACTAGAAGAACTACTTGAAGTTACTCCTTCCAAAAGGAGACCTGCTTAGTATCGAGAAACGGTACAAGAAGCCGAGAAGCATAAAGCTCCTCCAAGGACTTTCAGAGAAAGCATAAGACCACAGAAGTACTCTGGTCTTATGAGTCAGCTTATCAGTTCAGAACCTTCATCGTACGAAGAAACAAGTAAACAGGTATGGGTTGATGCCATGATTGAAGAGTATAAGTCAATCATGAAGAATGATGTTTGGGAAGTTGTTCCCAGACCTACAGGAAAGTCAATAGTGACTTCCAGATGGCTTTATAAGATCAAGCATTTTGCAGATGGCAGTGTGGAGAAGTATAAGGCCAGATTCATAGCTCGTGGCTTCACTCAAAAAGAAGGCATTGACTATGACGAGACAATTGCACTTGTTGCCCAGTACACTACCATCAGAACTATCATTTCACTTGCTGCAATATTCGGATGGAAGTTACATTAGATGGATGTAAAGACAACATTTCTCAATGGTAAGATTAAGGAAGAGGTTTATATTGAACAACCTGAAGGCTTTGTTACTCATGGGAAGAAGACCCATGTACGTAAACTGAAGAAAGCCTTATATGGACTTAAACAGGCTCCGAGAGTCTGGTATGCCAAGATGGATGGATTTCTCCATAGCTTGGGGTTCTCCAAAAGTACAGTTGATTCTAACTTGTACTTTGAAGTTGCCCACAACCATGTCTTGATACTTGTTCTATATGTAGATGACTTGTTTCTTACAGGTGATGAACAGTTGATAGACCAGTGTAAGAGGGAGCTTACCTCTGAATTCGAGATGAAAGATCTCAGATTGATGCATTACTTCCTTGGATTAGAATTCTAGCAAAAACCAAGTGAGATCTTCCTGACACAAGGAAAATATGCAGTGGATATCTTGCAGAGATTTGGGATGCAGGACTGCAAGTCCATGAGTGTACCAATGACTACCAACTTGACAAAGTTGCGGGACTCAGCCTCTAGTTCATAGAATGTGGAATTTACTCTATACAAACAGCTCATTGGTTCCCTGATGTATATCGTGCATACGAGACAGACACCTGCTACACAGTGAATGCAATGAGTCAGTTCATGTTAGATCCGAAGCACATACACTTGGTATCTGCCAAACATGTACTTAGATATGTGCGAGGGACTATTGCTTATGGGCTCAAGTATACTTCCAGCAGTGGAGTATTGTTATCTGGATATTCAGATTTAGATTGGGCTAGTAGTGCAGTTGACAGGAAAAGTACCTCTGGTTATTGCTTCAGTATGGGATCGGCTATGATCTCTTGGTCCAGTAGGAAGCAGGGTTCCATAGCTCAGAGTACAGTCGAGGCAGAGTATATTGCTGCAAGCGATGCCTGCAAGGAAGCAGTTTGGCTCAGAAAGTTGTTATCTGATCTGTTCGAGGAAAAGCTTGACTCAATGATCATCCATTGCGATAATCAGAGTTGCATAAAGCTTTCAGAGAATCCAGTGTTTCATGATAGATCGAAACACATTGAAATGAGGTATCATTTCATCAAAGACCTAGTGCAGAGAAGTGCTCTAAAGTTGCAGTACATTCGTATAGATGAACAGATTGCAGATATCTTGACCAAGCCCCTGACAGAGTCAAAGTTCGTGTACTTTCGTGACAAGCTTGGTACGACAGAGAATGCCTCTCTCGCTAAGAGGGAGTGCTGATTTTTTTTAGCAGCATCGAGAGCCCTTCTCTTCGGAGAATGGGACCACCTAACCCAAGACCACGATGAAAACTCAACTCAGTGTTGAGTGACCATTCTGTTGAATGGTAGATATCTGGTCTGGGACCATGATATAGACTCAGATCTGCCCTGGGTAGACTCAACCTTGTGTTGAGTAGACATCTGGTACGAGACCACGATGTAGACCAATCTGGGACTGGTAGACTTAGCTTAGTTCTGAGTAGCCATTCTCTTGGAGAATGAAAACACTGTAAGCCTTAGACTGGGTCTGGGCATGTGTGTGGCACTTTGACCCTTGATCTATGGGCTTGGTGTGCTTCTCCAAGGATTAGCTACCCTTGGTTAAGTTACTCTAGTACCAGATCTAGGTGTCACACAGTGTGTGAGGTAAAAGCATTAATAACTCTCTTGATTTATGATGATGTACTTTTGAAATAAAAAAGGTACCACAGGTAATGACCACAGAGGCACTTGGAAAAAGGTCAAATTCAAAAGTCAATTTAAATAAAGACTTTTGTACCACAGGAAAAGGACCACAGGTGGAATCAAAATTAAATAAAGACTTTTGGTAAAAGTCAAAGGAAAAATAAAAGTACCTTTTTTTGGTAAAAGTGAAAGTGAAATTAGAAAAAGAATAAAAATATTATTATTTTTATTTTTCCTAATCTTGTCCACTTACAGGTGAACAAAGGCTATAAAAGAAGATCAAGTCTTCTCATTTACAACACACAAGTTTTCTCTCACAAGTGATGCTACTATTTTACTGAAGTCTTCTTGAAGATTGTTTTTGCCTCAGCTAGGGCATTCATTTCCAGCAAACCCTCGGCTAGGGTTTTTATCAGAAAATCAATCTTCAGCACTTTGTGGACAACCACCTTCAGCGTTTCGTTTTTGGGGTAGTTTTCCTCTTTTTTTCCAAGCAGCCATCTTTTCCCTTTCTCTCTCCTTACGAGTTGTCCATCTTTCTCTCTTCGAGCAGAAAGAAAGACAAGCCGAGCAGATCGGGCAGCAAAACAGTCAACGAGAAGCCTAAAACAATCAACAAGCAGTCGTACAATCAGATCTGTACAAATCCATATAGCTGTACGGCAGCAAGGTACATCCAGTCAGGTATTTTTAGATCTGACATGGACAGTCCGATTTTTGCAGACAGGAGAGAGAAAATTTCTACTTTTTGAAAAAGCCTTAATTTGAGAAACTTTTGTAATTCTGGAAATTGTGGGTAAAATTATCAGTTTGAATTTTACTGATAAATTGTACAGTACCGTGGGTAAATTCCAAATCTGGAATTGAAGAACTTTTTGAAGAATTTTCTGAGTTATCTCATTCACGAGATGAGCTATTAATGCTTTTAGGGGTTTTGTCCTTTAAAGGTTTTCCCAGTGAAAAATATTGTGTCCATGTGTGTTGATGTGATGAATGTGTTTTTACTACACTGTTGATTTGTTTAAGTTCACCTGCAAATTTTTAAAGTATTTCTGTTAATGCTAAAATTCAACAAAGTCTGCGACAAAACTTATGAAAGAATGAAGGATGATATGGATGAACTGGTTCAGACCTTGGATGCACTACTTCCACCAACATGCATACACAAACATTGATTAACACACAGACATTGATTAACAGTATGAACATACAAGTGATGAGCAGCAGATGTTTGATGAGCAGTGCATGACAAGCAGTAGTGATGTTTAATATGACAGTGATGACGTGGATAAAAAGATGATGTGATAATGAGCATACTTGATAGTGATATGTGTGTGTGATGAGTATATTGAGAGAGTGAGCTGTAATTGTAAAAACAAGTTTGTCTTGCTTTTGAGGTTAAGATACCTCAAACCCTTCTTAGCAAGGTCTAAGGAAACAGGCAGGATCCTGGATGAAGAGTAGATGCTCTTTGTATCAGTGAGTGCTGATTTTACCTCACGGTTGTAGCTGTTCCAAAACAAATACAAAAAGATTACAAAATCATATGGTGTTGTGTTCTCTTGTGCTATGGTTCTTGTTATGACTTCATGATTCAAATGCTTATGATTTGTAAATGATGAAGTGATAGTCATAGATGTTTATGAAATGATTATGCAAATGATAGAATAATGCATTGATGAATTAGTTGTTGATTGTTAAAATTGAAAAAGTAATAAAAACTGCACACACAGATTCACCCCCTCTCTATGTGCCTAGTGTGTCTAACATTCACATCACAAGAAAATCAAGTGTAATTTGCCCAAACTATTTTTCCCTGAAACTACCCACAAATGATGTCTAGGAGATATATTTCTGCCTTTCCTAATGTGCAATATCAATTAGAAGGTTTCCATGTTGATTTAAGTAAACAATGACATAAACGAGACTTCTTAAAACTGTATAAAAAGATGATGTTAAGCCATTTAAGTATGTATATTGAGAAATACTTCATATATTTATCACCAGACCCACTTGAAAAATAACCCTTTAGTTTTCTTAGCATCACTCCCATTCTTAATTAGAAAGAAAAATGTCTCACATAACCCTCCATATTTTATAACATCTCTCGAAGTGAGATAACATGTCTACAAACCAGAATATTAGCTGAAAAATTTATGACAAATACTAATCTCAACAGGTATGGGGGCTCTAGTCCAGCTATACTGACCTAGAGTCTAAGTCAGGTGGGCTTATCTCTGACCAGAGTCTTTCAAAGTGCGGATCATGTTAAGCCAGCAACACTGGCTCTGTGATGATGTGGAGGTGATGGAAAAAAGTTGGCAGTTTTCCAAACAGATGAGGCCAGCTGGCAGTCCTAGATGACTTCGATGGAATAGACCCTTAGGGCTCTTATAAGGTATCCTGATTGTAAAGCATATGGTCTCGAGGCGCTTTTAAAAAAAGTATGATATTTCTGTCTATACGTTTCAAAATTTAACAAAATCAAAGTACGGCTTCAATATAAAGTACTCGTTCTAATGCCCTTTCTAAGAATAGGCAAGAATCTTTAAGACCGCTGTAATCCATATGTGTCTTCCATTACCACAGGCTCCTGCTGCAGTAATAAAAACAATCAATAATTTAAAACTCAGACTTAGCCTTGGAATCAGCCAAGGGTTAACTTGGAATCAGATCAATTTGAATTTTATGACTTGGTTTACTAAAAAATACATAGGTTTTAAAATTTTAATGGAAAATAATATTTTAAAAATTCCAAACCATTAGAGACAACATATGCAAAGTCTGCTCATGTATATTACATGTAAGAGTGAATACATCAAAATGGCACCTAGTGGAATAGATATCTAAAACAAAATACATAATCAACAAGACTCTACATGGCCTCTAGAATCCAAGAATCAACATGCTACAAGCTAGTGGCCTACTGCATATCACTGATCAACATGATCAATCATCAAACTTATTGCCACCACTGGAAATGGGATCCCCCAAATACTCACAAGTGCTCAACGAGAGAATTACGAGGAAAAAAGGTGGGGGCATCTCTTTAAAATAGGTTTTTAGGGTTTAAGGTGATTGAAATTAGGTTTTGGGTAAAAAAATTATTTTAAATTTAAGTTTTCCCTCATACAGTGCACCACAGGCCTGTATAGAACGACTCTTCCGAGTTGACCATTTCAGTAACAAACGAATCCCTGTTCCATTTAGATGGCCAAGTCGGTACAGTTTGGGTCAACTCAGTTGAGTCTGAGTATGAATAGACCATTTTTTAAAACACTAAAAACAATATATAAAACCAGCTTCAGTGAGGCCAGTATGATGTGTGGTTCTGTTACTAAGAATTGCATGTGCTAGTTGTTAGGATTAGTATCACCAATAATCCCCACATGAACAAACTCCATCTTTGAAATGATGGAAGCGATGAACATCTCTCACAATAATTTCTCGCCCAACAATTTTGGAGATGAACTTGATGGCATGGTGGCAATCACCACATACCCGAAGATTTTTGGTGATCAGGATGGTTGTCCCGGGGTATGTACTAATAAGTCCAAAAGCAATGGCAAGTTTCTCGCTGTGAGCATTGAGTTTGTTTTCTTTTTCTTCAACCTCCACATCATGCAGCTCAAATCGAGTGTCAGGCACATACCCTGCTTCCCTCATCGGTTGGAGCAAGAATTCCAGCATTGAATAAATTTTTTCAGATTCTTGATGTGATCTGTCTCCCCCTACAAATACATGAACTACGTTCTTAACCTCAATCCAGCTACACCCCGGTACCTTTTTCAAACCCCGACCTTTCATCATTGTTCTCACTTTTGCTACCCCATCCCACCGGCCAGCCTCCGCATATATGTTTGACAGCAGCACATAATTTCCTGTATTTTCAGGTTCTAACTCAAAAAGGCGTTCTCCAGCAATTGTTCCCAGCTCTGCATTGCAATGAATTCTGCAAGCACCAAGCAACGCACCCCACACACTGGCATTAGGTTCTATTGGCATCTTATTGATAAAGTTATGTGCCTCATCAAGGCGTCCAGCACGGCCTAGAAGATCAACCATGCCAGCATAGTGCTCCATCTGGGGTGCAATGCAATATTCTTGATTAATGGAATTGAAACATTGCCAACCTTCATCAACCAGAACTGCATGTCGACAAGCAGACAGAACAGCAGTGAATGTAAACTGGTCTGACCTCACACTTTCAAGTTGCATTTTCTTGAACAAGTCAAGGGCATCAGCACCAAGGCCATGCATTCCATAACCTGCAATCATTGCATTCCATGCTACGACTGATTTTTTTAACATTTTGTCAAACAGCTGGCGTGCAATCTTTATCCTTCCACATTTAGCATACATGTCTATGAGAGCACTTCCCACAAAACTATCTGACTCAAATCCATTTCTGAGAGTAAAAGTATGGATTTCTTTACCCTGTCGGAGAGCCGATAAATGAGCACTTGCAGGGAGAATACTTGCAATTGTAACCGTGTCTGGTTTCAGGCCTGCTAATTGCATCTGGTAAAATGTTTTCAAGGCCTCACCAGCATGCCCATTCTGAGTATAACCAGCAATCATTGCGGTCCATGAGACAACATCTCTTTCAGGCATTTTGTCAAACACTTTCCATGCTTCTTCCATGCTTCCACATTTTGTATACATGTCTATAAGGGAACTCCCAACATAAACATCCGAATCAAATCCGTTTTTGCTTATGTACTCATGGATATCCTTACCTCGTTGCAGATCTGTTAAACGCGTACATGCCTTGATCACAAGGGGAAAAGTGAACTTGTCTGGCGGCATACCTTCACTTTGCATTTTATAGTATAGTGTAAGGGATTCTTCAAAAATCCCATAAATAACATACCCTCTGATCAGCGAATTCCATGCAAAAGTGTTTCGTTCAGGCAATTTATCAAACACATGGCGTGCATCCACAAAACTTCCGCAGGAGGCATACATGTTTACAAGCTTGGAACCAAGATATGCATTTTGTTCTATTCCATTTCTGAAAATGCGACCATGGAGTTGCTTACCCTCTGTCAAGGATTTTCTGTTGGCACACGCCTGCAAGAGAACCCCGAAGGAGTCGACATCCAATGAAATACTTTGGCTATTGATATCATACAAAACGCTTAATACGTCCTTCAATCGGCTCTTGTTACGCAATGTGCCGACGTCTGTAACTGTGGTATATAGACTCTTGTTGATTGGGAACTTCGCCTTGGTTTTCTGAGCAAACTGTTTGAATGTATAACTGCTAGATTTATCAACAAGAGACATCTTGCTCTGGTACCTGGAGACAGTGCAAATGATAATCGTATCGATAACAAAGATGTCAATGCCATAATTTCCGCGGAATCGTGTGAGAGATTTCAAAGTATTTTAGACATTTCCTTGTAGTGAAACTGGAGGAGTTCGACTGTGAAGTAGGGTTTAGGGGTAAAGTTTGCCATAAAACAAGACAACTCCATAAGAACTGCCTAGGGCTACCATGACGAGTAACGACCAGTCATGCCAGAAACAAGAGATGTCCAACCAATCCAGCAACGAGCAATGAGAATCCATAGCCATCCAAGACTAGCGGCACAGTAGACATCAAGGATAGTTCAAACATAAAACATGCAACCAGCGGAAGAATAAAAGCGGGAAATCAAAGCAAGTAGAGAAGAAAGGGCGGGTAGGGTTTACCACAGAGGTGCTGTTCCTGTGGTTTGGAGATGGCGCTTGTGGGATGAGGAGTTGGACTTTGGCGATGATGAGTTGTGGTCAACCCCGGGTATATTACGTTAGGATGAGGAATTTAGACAAATGCTAAACAAGGTTAGGACAGCGAGGAAGCTGGCTGGATTCCTAGTGGACAATGGTGGACGGTCGCCCTTGTTTATGCCTGGACTGCAGCCTGCAGGGATTGGAGTTAGTTATCCCTTGGATAGTTGTTCTCGAGCTCTATCAGCGAGTTTGGCGAAGGTCGGACCTATTGAAGTCTGGAAAATGGTTGGAGTCATGGGTTGGAAAATGGCTAAAGAAGTCACATGTGATGGGGTCCATGGGGGTAAGGTAGGATGCCAACAAAGGAGCCTTCTCCTTTGTTTTGGTGCTAGTCAGGAAGGCCAGTTGAGGAGATGGCTAGGTTAACTAGAGCCATTAGTACGAGACAAGAAGGTTTGTGAGGGTCAGACTTGTAAGGACAAGATTGCTACAGGAAGACAAGGACTTCAAAGTAAAAGGACTTCAAAGTAAAAGAGAAAAGGGTGAGGAAGGCGTTCACGGTTAAGGATGGTCAAGTTGCAATGTTGTTGGGTTATGATGTTGATATGGAAGTAATAGTTTCCATGATGGAATACGCCTTGATAGGCAAATTCCAACACAAGGTTTGCAAGCGGAAAGAGTTGATGGAGTGGGTGGAGAGGCTATGGAAGTTGGTGTTGGGTTATGTCCCGAAGAGACATCTTCTGGTTAAGGGTTGGTTGGTATTTGAGTTTTTGTTTTAAAGTGATAGTGAGAATTTTGGGATCGTGCTAGTTGTGGGGTGCCTCAAGTTTGTTCTTGAAACGTTAGCATGTAGCCTTTTACCCAAGGATAGAGCCTTTCTTAACCCAGCATCTGTGGGTTTTGTTTCCTGGCTTCCCACTCAAGCTATGTAGTAGGAAAGCCTTTGTTGACATTGCAAACAATATAGGAAGGCTTCTGTATTTTGATGAAAGAACACTTAAAAGGGAAGATAAGTGCACGGTGTGGGTGCTTGTGGAAATTGAGACGGAGAAGGTGTTGATGGTTGATTGAGATAACCTAGAGGAACAAGGGCTTCATTCAAAATTTGGATTATTGGTGGGTTCCTTTGAGGTGCTTGTGATGAAGACAAACGGGCCACCTTCAATACACTTTCCCTTCAAACCATTCGTTCGCTGACAATTTGGGAACCTTTTCATATTTAGAGGAGAGGAGGTCAACTCAATCTCTAGTGTCAAAAACAAAATTGTTGTTGGGGAAAGTCAACAAAGTCTCAGTTGGAGAGAATGCTCACTCGAAAGAGGAGGCTGAAGGTATGGCTCAGGCGATTCCCATAGCTACCACTGGGTTTTGGTCAAGCTCTTCACCTCTAAAACTCGGTAAGTCTTCTAAGGAGTCCTTGTTGGTTAAAAATAAAAATTGAGGGTATTTTGGTAGACCTATGGTCAAGGGGAAAGGAGGTTCTAGAGTCTGGGTTTTTGGGAGCGATGGTTTTTGTTCGGAGGACCTAGGGGAAGCCTCGAGCTAAATGGGGTGGCACCATTGGTTCTAGTTTGAGTCTCGATGGCTGTGGTCTGGGGTCTAGGGGGGCAGGACCCGGTGGGGAATGTGTTGGTGTAGGGTGGAGTGGAAGGTTCTGAGGAAATGATTAAACATCTCTCAGATAGTAATAGTGGGGGTATAGGGGAGGATAACAACCCTATAGTTAATTTGGTTCATGTTGGTAGTCAGGTTCCTTCCTATAAGGAGATCTTATCGAATACTCTTATTGCTCTTTTTATTGTAGCCCCGTTGAGTAAAAGAGGAGACCCAACGATGGATAAGTCGGGGAGGGAATGTTAAAAGTTTAAGCCGTGTGCAAGGATGAAGACAGTGGGGGCAATGGAAGGGGGGGTTTCTACATTGCTGAAGGTCAATCCCAAAATGAAAAACCCTATGCCTAGTGAGGAGACCATACCTGATGAACTTCTTGTAGGTAGCATTAAAGGCAGTTTTAGGGCCCTTAGAGTAGGGAATCCCTATGTGGATTGTTCCTGATGATTTTGATCACTTTGAATATTAAGGGGTTTGGAGGGGCCCAAAGTAAATCTTCTCTTTGTCATCTTCTTTCGTCTGTGAACCTTGAATTTTATTTTTGCAAGAAACTATGATTTATGAAGAAAAAGCTAGGGAGGCTTTGTCTCCTTTGTTAGTGGGGTGGAATGTATGTACTGTAGATGTGTGTGGTTTA
The DNA here is from genome assembly GCA_001517045.1 of Pseudotsuga menziesii. Taxonomy (NCBI): domain Eukaryota; kingdom Viridiplantae; phylum Streptophyta; class Pinopsida; order Pinales; family Pinaceae; genus Pseudotsuga; species Pseudotsuga menziesii. The sequence continues at coordinate 377,964 of LPNX010321211.1, read as the reverse complement.
TCGAGTGGAATGGTGTCAACTTGGAATCCAATGAAGGCACATTTTGATACTTTCCTTTTTGGTGTAGGAATAATTTTATGTGGGTACTTATAGGATATCTTGCAACTTGTCAATTTGTTAAATTGTTATGGCCTTTACATGGATCAAACGGAATTCTAGTTACAGTTGTGCAACAATGGCTTGTTCAAGGACCCTGGTCTTATTGTTGGCGGGGATTTAAACTTGACTTTAAGTGGTAGAGAGATATGGAGGATAAATTCAAGGTAGGATCAATTGGCAGGGTTCTTTGGCCATATTTTCTAAGAGGCTATGTTGGTGGACATTCTTCCTAACCCCAGTATTCCTACCTAGAGGAATGGAAACCAAGGGGACGTTGTAGTGGAAAAGCCTCTGGACATATTCCTTCCTACAGAAGATTTATTGGAAAATGGTTTTAAGCACTGATCTTGGATTGAAACGAACAATCTCTCGAATCACCTTCTAATTGTTCTCCAGCTAGATTTTTCAAAGGTCAAGTTGAAGTATCCCTATATATTCAATTATTTGTGGTCGGGGGAGGAGGATTATATTGCACTGGTTAAAACTCAATTGTGTCCTTATGATGGTGGGAGTGGTTGTTCTACTATGGGTCATGTGGTTGAGAACTTTAAGAGTCTGAAGTTAGTGGTTATAAAGTGGGAAAGGGGTAAGAAATTGGAAATTAAGGCAAAACTCTTAGACATTGAGGATAGGATAAAGAATGTCTATTATGCAAATGCTACAGGGGTGTTTTCATAAAATGATAAAAGAACTCTTGGTGAATTGGAAGCAAGGAAAATCAAATTGTTATCTTTAAAAGAGGAGGCTTGGAGACTGAAGACTAGGGAAATTTGGATCACCCAAGGGGATAGTAACACCAAGTTTTTCCATAAATATGCATAACATAGGAGGAATGTTAATACAATTTGGGAGATTAAAGGTCTTAATGGGCATAGCATCAGAACTTAAAAAGGGTTGGAAAAGGAGGCCAAATCCTACTTTCATGCTTTGTTTTAGGTACCTGGGGGTAATAATATCTTACATTAGTTGAATGTTATTCAAAATTATCCTATTTATTTACAACTGAGGAGGGAAGAAGGGTTGGTGAGCCAATTACATTAGAGGAGGTTAAGAAGACCTTATTTGGGCTTGCCAAGTCAAGGAGCCCTAGGCTTGATGGTTGGACTATTAAATTCTTTTAGATGCCTTTGAGCTTGTTGGTCCTAATTTGCTAAGATTGGTAGAGGATTCTAGAACCTATGGAAGGGTTTCAGGGGCTATGAATTCAACATTTATAGCCCTCATTCAAAAAAAAAAAATCCCTCTTCCTTTAGTGAGTTTAGGCCTATTTCCTTATGTAACATGGTTTCTAAATTGATTGTCAAGATTATAGCTTCCATACTTAAGACAAATCTATCTGAGCACATCTCAAAGGAGCAGTTTGGGTTTTTGCATAATAGACAAATCTTGGATGCAGTGGGGGTAGCTCAAGAAGGGATGCATACAATTAAGGTGAAGAAGATGGAGGCCATCATTTTGAAATTGGATTTGGTAAAGGCTTATGACAAAGTTGACTAGATTTTTTTGGGGTTGGTTCTCTTACAAATTGGGTTAAGTCTTCAGGTCGCAAACTGGGCTACAGGATGTGTCACTTCTATGAATTATGTTGTTCTTGTAAATGGACCCCATACATATTTCTTTAAAAGCTTTAGGTGTCTAATGCAGGGTTGTCCCCTTTCACCTTTACTTTTCTTACTTATCGTAGAAATTTTAAGTAGAATGATTACCAAATCAAAGTTATAAGGGAAAACCACAAGTGTCAAAGTTTCCTCCAATCATTTGATCTCTCACTCCTTATTTGTTGATGATGTTTTGATATTCAAGGTTGGTTATGTCCATGAATGGGTGTAGTATCAATGTATTTTGAATATTTTTTTGTTTGACTTCTGCCATGGAGATAATCTATGAGAAATCACTAATGTTGCAAAATGGTCTCAGTGAGAAGGTCTCTGCACAGATTAAGACCTATATGCCTTTTCAGATGAAAAAATTTGTTGAGGGATTTAAATATCTGGGGTGTTTTACGAAGCCAAATGACTCTAGGAAGGGGGATTGGTTGGGGTTGCTCAAAAAGGTGGACAAGCATATAGGAAACTAGTGGTTTAGATGGTTGTCTTTGTGGGGGGGATTAATTTTAATGAAATATATTTTGGAAAGTATCCCATTGTAATGGTTATCCTTGGTTCGAATTACTAAATATATTTTCAAAAATATTAGACAAAAATGCTTTAAACTCTTATGGACATGTAATAAAGATAAGGATGGGATACACTTTGTAAAGTGGGAAAGGTTGGCTCAGCCCAAGCTTGGTGGTAGATGGGGATTCAAGAACGTTTTTTAATTTATCCTGGCTCTATCTGCCAAGAGTTTATGGAGATATTTAACTGGGTCGGGGTTATGGACTTGCTTAGTGAAGGCTAAGTATCTCAAGGGTAAATCTGTTGAAGAGTGGGTGAGGTTGGAACCCAAAATCATCATCAATGTTTCAATCTTCTAGGCAATATTAGGTAAAGCCTTCCCAATTATAGGGAGTAGGTTGGCTTGGAGGATTGGGGATGCAAGAAGGTGAAGGTGGGAATGGATCCTTGGATGTGTAGAAGAGATTTGTATAGGTTGTTTAATCCTTTGTTAGAAGAATTGAGGGCTAAAGGAATTAGCACTTTGGACCAAGTCTTCCTTCATGATATGAATTCAATTGAGCATCAAAGATGGATCAGAGGCATGTATTTAGGTCTATCAGCTCCATTAGAAAATGAGAGAAAAGAGTCTGAGAAGGGATTAAATCATATTGGTATAACTCTTAATCAAGAGGAGGATGTCCTTGCTTGGTCATGGAACGCTGCTAATGGTCAAGAAATTGCTAACCTGGCTTATAAGTCTACTTATTACTCCATTCTAGTGGATGAGGGTTCGTGGTGGTATGGAGTCATTTGGAAATGGAAAGGCCCTCTTAAAATTGGATTGTTACTTTAGTTGTCTCTAGCTAATAAAATATTAACATGGGACAACTTTTTGAACAAAGGAGGAAATAGTCCTAATGTCTGTGCATTGTGTTTTAGCGCAAAAGAAATCATTCATCATATTTTTATTCATTGTCCCTTTGTTATGCAAGTATAAAGGACTCTTAAAATCAATCTTAAGTTCAATGGCTTGTGGATTTATGTGTCTTTAGTTTGCAGTATGGATAAGTGGGTGAAAAGTGAATCAAACTAGCATTTGAAGGACTTCTCAAGCAATTTTTTGGGGGGCATTTGGATGCACAAGAATAAAGGGTTACTTGAAGGATGGAAGCCAAATTTGAACTTGATTGTGCGAAAAATTCTTGGTTCCTTTTCCAAAGACCATTATGAAAAAGGGGATGCAAATATAAGGCAAGTAAAATAACCATCCTTTGATGAAAGAGTTCCTATTGGTTATCAATGGGGCATGTCAAATCCTTTCAAGTAGGTGTGGAGTTGGAGTGGTTTTAAGGAAGAACGAAAATCATGCATTGTGTCTTAAAATTGGAGGGAGTGGAACCAATACAAGAGTAGAGCTTCTAGCTCTTTGGTGTGTTTTAAAGTTTGCAAACTTTAAAATTTTGGTTCGATTACAGGTGCTAGGGGACTCCAAGGTCATTATAGATTGGGTGACTAAGAAATATTCTCTATTAGTGCTCAATCTTGGTTAGTGGCAGAGGAGGATCAGGCATCTATAAGAAGCCTTTGAGGACATTCAATTGCAGCATATATAGAGAGAGAATATAACTCAGAGGTAGATAGGCTATCAAAAGAGGCTCTGGATTTAGAGGAAGGAATGCCACTTTTTAAAGAATTTAGGAAGTCCTCTTTAGTCCACAAGGGTTCTTTTCCTGCTTTCTGATTTTTTTATCGATGGTCTGTCTGTAGTCTTTACTGGAAGGGTTATGTTAGGGGGTCATATGTGGGATGTAAATCTTGTATGGTTTTTGTTGGAATTATTGTATGATTTTGTTTGGATGTAGGGCTTGTATTGTCTTAGGTAAGAGGTCAGATTTGGATTGTCATAGGACCTTTATCGTGCTTTGTAAACAATATCTTGATGCATGTTAATGAATATAAGATATGTGGTTTCTTTTGGGGGAAAAAAGAGAATAATGGGATTGGCACAAGGATAGACAACCACTTTATCCAATTATAGTAAAGACAAATGTTCATAGAGGTGGCCCAAACAAACAGGAGTCCCTAAAAAAACTAGAACCTCTATAGTAGGTCCATGATTTAACTTATCAATCTTTACAGTAGAAAATTTCAAAAGATTTAGACAATAATAGGAGAAATAGGCATAGAAGAAAGAAACTCCAAGCTTTAGTGGAATGGCCATGGCAACTAATGGTATAGGGGAAGCAAATCAATGTGTCCTCAAAACTTCAAGGTGGTTGTAGGTTTAAATGGAAGTGAGAAGTAAATGGTTCAATAGTGTTTCTCATGTGTTGGAATTTAAATGTTTTATAATAAAATGGTGTTCAATGTTATATTGAACTAGCATGTGTCCAATCAACATGAGGTAATGAAACACTCTCTTCATTGATCCTCCTATTAGTACAAGGTAGTTCAAGGGGAAGCAAATCAACTTGTCTTTGTTACTTCAAGGTAGTTGTAGGCTTAAATGAAAGTGAGAAATAAAAGTTTTCAACAGTGTTTCACATATATTGAAATTCAAATGTTTTGTTATAGAATGTTGGTATCGTTGAATTAGCACGGATCTAATCAACATGAGGAAATTTAGCACTCTCCTCATTGGTACTCCTACTAGTACGAGGTATTTCAATGCCCCTCTTTAGCATGCTCTCTAAATTAGCATGAGACATCTTAAGAAAAATCTATCACCCAGTTAGTGTATAGATCTTATTATTGAACCTTCAACAACTCCGCAATGCCAACCATCTGATCACCAATAACATGCCACTTGGAAAATGCACTGACACATTAGAGTTTGAATGTTGTTGAGTGCTAACATAAATTTGCATGAATTAACTGAGTCAACCCTCATTTATATTAGTTTCATCTAGCTTTATAAGATTCTGACATGACATTTCTTGGATAATTGGAGATTGATTCCCAACACGAATCCACCACTCATTGAATTTAAGTAATTGTGTCAGAATATATATTTGTTATCCACATTAATTATAGTAATTAGGGGAGAGGAGCCAATAGTATAGTGGGGTACCAATAGTGGAGATAGAATTGGTGTTGTCTAACCTCAATCTTGGAAATACTAGCTACCATGTGTGGTTCATAAAAGTACTTTATGTACAAGTAATTGCCAATATTTTCATGTTTTTAAATTATTCAAGAAAAAAAATTCTTCTACATTTTTAAATAAATTGAATATTTGAAATCAGAAATTTCATTTTGAGTCACATCCACTTTAAGTCACATCAATGTTCACCCATTAGTCCCAAGAAAAAATACATTATGGTGACATTAGGACTAGGCAACTTGGAACTTTGTGCTTGACATGGCATCCATTTTGATTTGTCACACCTAAATACCAATATGGTTAAATAGAGAACATGCCAAATTATATGTGATAAAAATTTGCAGGGAAAACAAACTCGGGAACATGAAGAATTAAGTTACACAAAAAGGGGTAACAAAATGCACACTTACTGACGTCCCTCCCCTAATGTATGCAATATTGGAATAATCATACTTACGATGCCATTTTGTATAAATAGTTAGTACATCCCTATAGATATTATCAAGATTCGGGGGAGAGTCTAGTATATCTATCAGATAATTTGTTTGCTAATTAGTTATTTGTATGATCTCTTTGAGTACTATATGCCATGTGTTAGAATGTTTCTTTATGTTATCTTTTTAGTTTTGCATTGATATTGTATTACCCACTAGTTACTTCATGATTACACATGTGGTGTACTTTTCTTTAACTTATTTTAGGGTTAATCATAATTTTCTAGCCTAATTTCCAATGGAATGTTATACTTTGACCACTTTTGTTTCATCCTAATTTGAATTCTTTAATATTCCATGGTTTGGATGTACATTTGTATGCATGGTTAACCCCTTCCTTGCAATCCCTACATATATTGATGGTTATACATCGGGGTTAAGTACACCTCAATGCAATACAAAACTATCTCATTGTTACTTGGATTGTCATCAATGCAATAAACATTTTCTGCTTTATCAATACTCTCTCCAAGAACTCACTATATGTTGGTGGAAACAAATATCCTCACCACCAACTACATCCACTAAAGTAGAAACAAAATTTCCAAAAGCATTTTAGTGTTTCTCGCCTCTTTGTAAATGCCACAATAACCCAAACCATTTAACTACACTTGATCACCAATACATATTTGACACATTCATTTATTGACTCAAATTTGAGTTTATATATCCTATGAGACAATCAAGTGACACTCAATCTCTACAACCTAGTGAAAATCTTGATAGTTGTCCACTTACATCCAATGCACAATACGACATTCCATATTAGCATTATCACACAAAACACCAATATCTCTAATAATTATCCATCTGTAGTCATCACACTAGCCCCTTGTATCCCCACTACACGTGTTTCCACCATTGACACCACCTCTTATGTTCTTAGGACCCCTTTTGGTTCCCATCTAAGAAATAAACTTAAATCAGTAACAATGGTGTGACACGTCATTAACACTTCCTTGCTAAAATATGGGGCTATAGCATTGTTATTTTGTATTGCAACAACTCATTTTCCCATTTTGATTTTTTAGTTGGCATACATTGATATTTCTCAATGTGAATTTGCGTCAACTTTATGACACTAGTTTTTAGAAATTGTTGTATTTGTCTTGCATCATTCATGTGCATTACCTACATTGATTAGCATCATAATGTCACCAATTTTGTATTGTTTTAACATCATTGAAATTTGTTGCACATCATGGGCATCATGTTTGTGTCGGATTGCATTGAGGCAGCATATTATATATAAATACATAGTGTCGTATTAACTTCAAATTAACGTCATAATATTATGTTTGATAAAAAAAACTGTGTTGTGAAATTGATGTCATATTTGCACACATTTTCGACATCATTTTTCTAGGGAGTTCCAACTGATCATTGATAAGAGTGTAGTATGCATAACCTAATTGTGAGGAATTGTAAGGTCATTATGAAGGGAACAACATAAATTGATGTAAATATTCATGAAGTGAATGATATAGAACCAGAGGTTGCAAACATATATTTATTTATTAAGGCAAGCATGCATCTTCCCTGAAACCCAACTCTTCGCTCAAAGTTCAAGATAATATGCTACATTGAAGAGGAAAACCCACCATTCAAGATTCTACTATGTACCTAATGTTTTCATATACCACTGAGCCTAGATTCATGTGAATTCTTCCCTATCAATTTATTTGATTTTAGTAGGCTTGATAAGACATACATTATGACATATTAGGAGTATGGAATTCATTTTTCTTGCATCCATCCTTCTTGTTTTCACCATCCCTTTTGGATTCAGTACTACCCTTCTTATCATCATCCCCTCTTAATTTTTTGTTCTTTTCCCCATCCTTCTTTACCCCACCACCATCCTTCTTATGCCCCCCATGACCACCTTTCTTCTTCTCCCTGCCACCTTGTTTTTTTCTCCCATCCTTCATGTAGAAGCCTCTAGAATTATGTAAAGGCCCCAATATTAGTGCTAACACCTCCATTTTGATGTTGTTCATGTAGTATTTCCTTGCCATTTTTTTGACATTATTATTTTTTTCTTTAGGATTTTCTTTTAAGAGAAAGACAAGATCAAAGCTTCCCACTTACACACCATTGTTGGGTCGACACTTTTGGCATAAATAAAAAAGTTATTTTACCACATTTGTGTGATATAAAATTGATCCAACACACCATAATTTCTAGGTATGATTCCAATAGGATATCAAATAAGATTTGTGATGTAGGATGTAACCTTCAACTCTCCTAGTTGAATTTTGTTGTTGGTACAGACTAAATTTTCCATTATTTTTGTGTAAGGTTTGTGTTGTAATTTTCCCCTTCCTAATTCCCTCCCTTATCCCCCCCGCACCCATCCTTTTTATACCCTTCCTAATTGTATCCATATTTATTATATTGGATGATCTCCATATAATTACTGGCGTTTAACATCTCATAGACTTGGCCCATCTCTTTTAAACTTTTGATCTAAAATGAGAAAGGCACCATCAAAATTGAAGTTCTATGTTTATATTATCTGCAAATATGAATCTAAATCATTGAGATAAATATGTTGCAGTTGGAAAGTTGTTACAGGACAAACATCCCACCATTTGGTGGACTCCATGTGTAGCCCATTGTTTGGACCTCATGCTTGAGGATATTGGGAAATTGAGTGGGTGAGAAAGTGTGTGGAACAAGCAAAATCTATCACAATATACATTTACAACCACTCATGGGTTTTGAACCTTATGAGAAAATGCACTGGTGGAAAAGAGCTTGTCAAACCAACTCTCACAAGATTTGCAACAAATTTCCTTACATTGCAATCCTTGACTGAGAAAAAGGCCAACTTGAGGAAGATGTTCTCTTGTGATGAGTGGAATGCATCTCAATGGAGCAACAAGACTGATGGAAAATACATTGTTGATAAAGTCTATGAGAAAGCATTTTGGAAAAAGGAAAAGGAGATCATACTTTTTAGCCAACCTCTTGTGAAAGTCCTGAGAATGATGGATTCTAATAAAGCAACAATGGGGTTTATTTATGAGGCCATGGATCAAGCCAAGGAGGCAATAAAGGAAGCATATGAGGGCAAAAGAGAAAAATATCTTCCTATGTGGAAAATCATGGATGAACGATGGAACAGACAACTTCATCGGCCTTTACATGCTACAGGATATTACTTGAATCCAAGGTAACTAATTTCAAATTTTTTAAGTTATAATACTAAATTTTAATTGCAAAAGTTTATCCTTTTTTTAATGTGATCATCTTTTTTGTCTTGAATCTTCTGAAGGTACCATTACACAAAATATTTTGAAGCAGATGGGGAGGTAAAAGAAGGATTATATAAACGCATTGAGAGCATGGTCTTTGATCCCAATAAACAAGATGAAATACACAACAAGCTCTTGCATTTCAATGAGAGTCTTGGTATCTTCGGCCTGGCTACAACTGTATGAGATAGATCAAAAGATCCTCCAGGTAATTAATTACGAATTAAATTTTAATTCATTGGATTTTTTTTTCGAGTTTGTGCTTAAATTCATTTGCTAATTTTTATTTGTCCTTACATGCAACATATTGGTGGCAACAATTTGGCATCCAGTGTGTTTATTTGCAAAAGTTTGCAGTTCGAAAATTGAGCCAAACATGCAGTGCTTCTTGTTGTGAACGCAATTGGAGTGTTTTTTAGCATATACACACCAAGAAGACCAACCATTTAGAGAAAAAACGGTTGAATGATATGGTATTTGTTCAGTACAACCTTAGGTTGAAGCGCAACCAATTGCAGAACAAGACCCCTAAATCATGTTCCATTTTCTTAGATGATGGTGATGCATCATCAGATTGGGTTGTGGAGACTCAGCCAACAGCATTTGACAACGAAGACCTCTCATAGCTGGATTTGGACCCACTTCCACAACAACAGGATGTGGGAGTTGATGTTGGGCATGTGCCTTCTGGACCAGGGGCGTCAAGCCAGGTGGCCCAAGCTCAGGTACCCCATATTGAGGATCGAGATGTAGATGATGGATCAGGGTCTGAGTCTGAGGCCTCTGATGAGTCTGATCCTGAGGATTCAGACGATTCTGATGATTAGATTGTTTAGTCTTTGACTCTAGTCTTTTGTATAGGCCATTTAGAGCCTTTTTGTTGATGTATTTTGATGTAGACATGGATTGCACTAAATGTTAAGTGTTATTTTGGTTCTATGAACTCTTATATGCTATATACATGAGAAACTTTGCATATTTTGCGTATAATGGTTTGAACTCACATGGTTGCACATGAATATTTTTTTTAAAAATGAATATTTTATGTATTTTTGGTGGACTGGTTTTATGATCCAGTTTTTTACCCGATTTTTGACCGGTTCCGGTTCTGAGGGTTGACCGGTTCATCCACCGGTTTGGTTTTTGTAACCTTGAGGAGAAGCAATGTTTCCTTTCTCTCTTATTTCTAGAGGAAGAGTGACATGATCCAATTTGTTCTTCAGTGAGCATAATTGTTGATCAAACCTTACCATCATGTAGCATCTCTTTGGGAGCTTGTTGCAACTCTCTAAAGGAACTAGATTTTCTTAACATAGCACAAGGTTCTCTTTTTGAAACTAGGATCTTGTTCTCATCATGTCAGACGGCTCTCTAGTCATGTTCACAGCTGCCTCAATAACCTTTTGTTCCCATTTAGGCCTAGGATTGGGTGTAGAGTCTGGATTTGGCTCTGGATCACTATGAACTTCATCTTCAATTTCATAAACTGATTCAATTGGGTCCTCTTCTTCAGATTTCTAAATTTGAAACACTAATGGAAACATTATCATATGTAAAAGGTGTAGGTATAATGGATTTACCTTCCTTTTCAAATGACAACTGAGACTATACTGGCTCTGAGTATGGAAGAAAGTGTGAGAATTCATATGCCTTGGAGGCATGGTTTGCAACACCCTTCCCTATAATATTCCTAGTTGAGATATCTAAGATCTCCATTGAGTCAGTACCAAATACTACTCACTTTGGTGAGCCAATGTGTGTCATGTGGTATACAAATAACAAATTTGCATCTAAAGAGGGAACATAGAGTACATCTTTGAACACTCAATGCTTTAACTTGATTGAACCCTTTCCTTCAACTCGAATTTGAGTGTCATCACCCATGTGAATAGTCGAACCATCAGTAAGTTGTAAAGAAGAGAAAGATTATCTAGATGTAACCATATGATTTTGAACACCTAGCCTTCAGTGCATGGCATCTCTCATCATGATCTTCAGTCTTTTCTCCAGAGTCGGTGTTCCTTGCGCCTTTAGGGAGTGCAATGTTATAATGCTCAAGGATTTTTTCCATCTAATCAATGTCTTCTTCAAACAATACTTCTCTATATGGTTTCCTTTCTTATAGTAATATCATTTTCCCTTGTCAAACCTCTTATGTTTGTCCTCCCTAGAGCCTAAGGATTCATATGTTGGATCAAACTTATCTTTAGGTTCAAATTCGGTGTTTTTCTTTTCTTTACCTTTCTACTTCCTTCTTGCTTGCACATTCCTTATCTCACCAGCCAAGAGATCTTGATTTGGAGAGGCTCTGAGGGATACCATTTGAATCAGCTTGTCTTGTTCTTAGATTAGAGACTCTATGAAGGAATAAAGGGATGGAATTCACCAATTAGGAGTAGTCAATATCCCAAAGTGAAAGTTAGATACAAACACTGAGAATTCTAGGCCAAGTTTTCTCAATATTGAGAGCACCAATTTCTCATCCTTCTTCTCAATCCCGCATTTCTTGCATTACATGACTAGTGATTTGAATTTTGAGAAAATATGTTGTACAATTTTGAAGTTACTGGGCTATAGTGCTATCATCTCATTCTCTGAGATATTGTCCCTTATCTCATCTTATTTTCCAAACAAGGTTTCGATCTTGTCCTATACTTCTTTTGGAGTCTTGAGCCCATCAAGATGGAACAACATCTCCTTAGAGACGTGTATGCACATGTATCCAAAAGCTTCATCAATCTTATTCATATGCTTCAATTTTTCAATATACTCATGGGGTTCGACCTTCTTCCCATGGTCATCCTGTACAAACCTTCGTTGCACAAGGAAATCTACATATATTCCCTCCAATCAAGGTAATTGAAAGGTGTAAGGATTCTGGGAGTCAGACCTATTGAATTCTCCATTTCAAGCTATATTGAGCACCAATTCTTCAGAAATTATTTGAATGTACCTAGAAAAACATTGCCAAAACAACTCAATTCGAATTAATTTAGCTCAAACACCCTTCACTTCGACATGTGTGTTTTCTCTGAGTAAATCACACATGGATAGACTTCTCTCGACAGAATTCAAAGGGAGCAATGAAATTATTGTAGATATTATGTGGAAACTCAATGGCTTATGGTGCATCAATGGATGTTTTTGAGGTTCAAGGCAGGCATGGATAGTACGATACCCACTCTGATACCTTGTTAAATTTAATGAAGCATAGGATCATCAAGGCTGTAGAATTCAAATGGAGAATAAGATTGTAGAAGAGAGAGAGAATCAATTCAGTAAACTCTTCTCAATAATTCATGGAGAATAAAACACACAAGAGACCAATAATTGGAATAATTAATCACAATCCATTATTCAATAATTAAAATATGTAATACAATGGTTATACATATAGGATAACTCGAATTCCTATATAGGATTCGAATCTACCAACCTGGACTGACTCTGTAGCTAACTCAGTGTGGGAAAATAACCACTAGAGCTCACTAATGCAACTCTGGATCACTAAAATGGTTCACACTTAGTTAACTGATGAGGGTAGGTGAGCAAATGCACCCTACTTCCCATGAATCATGGAAATTGGCGCTAGGATGACTGAGAATGATCTAACTGATGGGAATCCGAGCATAACTAGACTTAACTGAATACCTACCTAGGTCAACTGTTGGATACTAACGGTGGGCACTCAGAGTGGGTTCCTAAATTATAGGGATTGGTCCTTAAGGCACCTAAACTCATGAAGATAGGTGTAGTAAGTGGAAGGTGTCCCCTAGCTGCGTCTCTCGTGCACTAGTGGAGTGATGAATACCTCCTAAGCTAGGAAAATAGACAAATAGACTATGTGGTCAAAGGGAGGATTAACAATAATCCCAACAAATGTCATAGTCACAACTTCATTAATCACATTCTATTTTGAATTATACCTAGAGAAACAAATTCACTTGGTGATTATTAGGGATATGTGAGACCCTTGCAATGGTATATCATATGTCTGATTTTGAACTCTAGTTATTGAGAGTAAACTTTGGCATGACCAGGACTACTTTTATCATAGTAGTTTGGTGGTAGAGTTTCATAGTTTAAAAAGTGTTTTTATTGGGTACTGGAATGGAATTTAGAGTTTCTAGGTTGTAGGTTACATTAATACCTTTTGAATCACGTGTCATTTGCTCCATTTTGAGATCGAGTGACTCACTTATAGCTATCACAAGTATTTGAACTAGTTTCAAGGTTATGGTATGGGAGGCTTACCTGGCAATATTTCTGGTTAGATGCATCAATAGGGTATAGTATCATACCATATTTCCAACTTGACATGATCTAAATATTTTTCCATACCTTTCTAATGATACTTAGCTCATGAGGTGGTCCTAAGAGGGATTTTTCTTATAATGGCAATCACATCACTTCAATTTTTTTCCTAACTCACCTAGAGCGAAGAATGGCAAAAGTGCTTGCTGAGATGGATTTAACCAAGGGACTGTTGCCAAAAATTGAGTTAGTATGGAAAATGGGCTCCCTCATTCAACCTCCAGATTACTGGAGGTTTCCATTTGTTGTGTTATTTTCCATGAAGTCAACCATTTGTGTTGTAATTTCTCTAAAGAGGTTCGTAAATCCTTTAAAAAGGTATTGGGGGGGAGGGGGCGCGGGGGGATCAACTACGAGCATCGAGGATGCGTCTATAGGTGGTGATCCTTCATTGAATACACCCATAACTGCAAAGGCAATGGATCAAATACCATTTTTTATGGAAGATCTGTTGCTTTATCTCCATTTGAATGAGTAGCAAGAGAAGTTAAAGTCAGGAAGGATTGGGTTGGATCAAGGTATGTGTTCTTCCCTGTTTAGCTCTCAAGTTCACTCAAGGGAGAAGTTTGTCACTACTCATAATGGGGATATTGTGTCAACCATATGTCTGGTGTTGTCCGACTCTTCTGGTTATTCTTCCTTATGGGATCCTGATAGATTTTCGTAAGGTTGATTTAAATTCAACTCTTCCTAATCCTAAATCCTCTACTATGACTTCCCATTATATCCTTAGGTCCAAAAATTTAGTGAAACTAGAGGAGATGCGGGAAGTGGAAGGGGGTCTCTAGATGTTTTCGGAGAAGTGTCTTCTCTTCAGAAGGAAATCCTTTATTTCCAAAAACAAAATTTAGGCCATCGAAGGAAATACATGAAGGGAAGCAACTCACCATTGATGGGGTTCTCAGAGCATGAAATCCACAGAGAAGGTAGCCTCATAAATGTTCCATCTCTTAACGTTAGAGGGATGGGGGGTGCCCCTAAATTACAATCCCTAAAGAGGTTATTTTCTATTTATCGCCTGAACATTATTCTTCTTCAAGAAACTATGTGTGTTGGTTCTAAAGTGATTGATATCGTGTCTTCCTTTTTAAAATATTGGCATTTTTGTGTTATCAATGATGCAATTCTTTCTGGGGGCCTTTTGTCAAGATGGAATTCAATATTTGAAGTGGTTGCTTCCAACATTTTTAGGCATTTTTACTCATTGAAGGTGTGGTGAAAGATATTGGGAAATATTCTAAGATTCTAAATTTGTATGGACTCTATAGTGAAAGGAAGGTCTTTTGGGAGACACTATGAGGTCAAGGCTGGTTATCAGAGGGAAATTTGATAGTGGGAGGATACTTGAATCCAATGTGCTCACCTTAGGAAGTTTGGGGAGAGGCTTCTAGGTAAGATCCTCTATCCAAATTATTTTCTCACATTTTTACAAAATATAGACTCATTAATATGGAGTAAGTTCGTTTGGTTCCTACTTGGAGGAACTTTAGGAGAGGAAGGGTTGGAATCTCTAAAAGGCTAGATCGATTATTATTGGCCATGCAATTGATTGATGAAATCAAAATATTTCATTCATGGTTTGGGATGGGTGGCTCATAAGACCATCTTCCAATCCTTATTCAACTTGCAAAGGAGGACCAAAAGCCTCTCACTCCTTTTAAATTCAACCACTCTTGGCTGATTGAGGAGGATTTGAGGTTTCTTGTCACTTATAACTAGATTCACTTAGATCAATGTATAGGTGAATTGGCTATGTATTAGGTAACTTCCAATCTTAAGAAGATTAAACAATTAACAGTGGAATGGGCTCATAAGTTCAAAGAATATTGGCATGCACAACTTGTTTCAATTGAAGTTGCTTTGGAGGATCTTTTTGGCAAATTGATGTAGGGGTATTTGATGATCATGCAGGGGTATTTGAAATATTTAGAGGAATGGAAGAGTAAATTGTTAGATCTTAAAGAAACAGAATGGAGGCTTAGAATCCAAGCAATATGGTTGGTATAAGGTGACAATATTCAATTATTTTTCATAAATTTACAAATTATAGGAAAATGGCAAATACAATTTGGGAAATAAGGGGTTCAAATGGGACTATGAGATGAACAAAGTTCATTCACACATAAATTATCCAAAATATTTAGAATATAAAGTATTCTATTTAAAATAATAGTATATTGAGTAAATGTACATGAATGAATGCGATAATAGATTACAACTAAGGGCCCATTATAAATATCTATATGGAGTGTCGTTCCATTAATAGTCATGCCTTTTCGATATGACACATCTTTTCATAGTGACTCTTCACTAATTATTATTATTATTATTATATTCATGTTATTTATGTTCATAACGCTTCCTTCCTCTTTAGAAATGCTTTATCCTCAAAGCATATTGATGAAAAGCCTTTACGTCTTTATCTTGCTTGTAATATCTCGCATCATTCTATGTTCTATCATAGTTGATGATACAAGATGGGGATCGAAGTTCATCCTAGATGGATAATATTTAGACCTTTTTTTTATTTCCTCCAAATTATCGGGAAGAGACGACTATGGTTGCCTCTGTCTAGAGCTTGCTCCTTTACCTCTATCAAGTTTGAACTATAAGAATGAGAATAATCGATATGGCAAAGGATTCAATCTATGCTATTCTGTCACAAAAGCACTTTTTTAGTTGACTATCACTTCTGGCCATTTGAGATGAACCTTTGATTCATTAGAGAAAATTTAGGGTCTTAAATGGGCCTCATAAGGATAATAATAAAATAATTTAGTTAAAATAATAAAATAGTATTTATGAATTTTAGAGGAAGAGATAAAAAAAAACTACTTTTTTCTTCATATTTTCAACATATTTCCCTATGGTTTTACTCAAATTTTGAACAAGAGCACTTGTTTTTTGTATAATTAAATTCCACATCCAACAAGCACCCATAGTGCATAATTTTGATGGACTCCACCCTACAAAAAATGAGAAATACATTAAAAAAATATGTTACTTTAACAAAAGTGCATTAATCTTCATAAGAATATTGCAAAATTGGATTACCTTAGTTTTGACTAACTTAAAAGGAATCTATCATGCTTGGCCAATTTACTACTACCTCTAAATATCTTCCTTTAAATAGGGGGGATAGGGTAATTATCTAGGGTGGTTAGGTTATTCATATTTATATATATTTGTAAACTAGTAGAGTTTGATGAAGTAATGAGCTTTCCCTGGATTGGCTTCCCACCCAGACCACTATAGATTTTATTGAATCAGAGAACCATTTGCTACTGTAGCCTATACTTCCACGGTCAAGCCAGATATGGATCTAGTTGTCTTCTCTTCAACTTGATCAATTTCATAGATTTCTTTTATTAGTCACACATGGCCTTGCTATTAGTTGTCCAAATATGAGATAAAAAATTGAGTAACACGTTTTTATGTATTTCTCATTTTTCATGAGGTGGGGTCCATCAAAAGTATGCACTTTGGGTACTTGTTGGATGCAAAATTTAATTATGCATCCAATGAGTGCTCCTGATTGTAATTGAGTAAAATGAAAGGGAGATATGTCGAAAATATGAAGAAAAAAAATAGTTTTTTAATGAAAACTATATCAAGTCAACCATTATGGTTGACAATTTTTTCTTGAAATTCTATTGGTTCTTGAATTCCAACTCATCAAGAAATTATGGTTGGCTCTTTTTATTATGAGACCCATTTTAGACCCCAATTTTTCTCTAATTGTTGAGCAAACTTTTTGAACTATAAAAGCATCTGACCATCCTAATTCAATTCTTTGCAAATCGTTGCACTTCCATGATGAACTATTATCATGAGACTTAATTGTGTTGGTATCAATATCTTTTAGATGATAATTTAGTTTTCCCAGACCTAATGGATATTGATACTTAGATTGTCTAAAATGCCTGCTTTTATTATTTGGATGTCAATAAAGAGTTCTTATAAGATTATTTTCCCTTATCATGCTTGTAATGTTTTCTTGGTTTAATTTCAGTATATGATTTTCTTCACGCTTGATGTTGCTTAGTTTTAATTGATGAACTTCTATTAGTACGTACACTTGCAGTTCTCATCATTTGTACTCCAACATCCCTCTATGTTTGTCCTTCAACTAGATTGGCATTGTTACAACAATAAAATAGTAAATAATTAGGTCATAACCATTAGTAATAGTAATTAATTTTATTAAATATAGGTATAAGAGAAATGTCTCTTCAACAATTGATGGCCAAGCCTTATTTAAGGCGGCCATATCCATTGCAATAAAACATCCATTCAATTATAATATATCAATATATTATTATTTTATTATTCATCATGGAAGTTGGACTCGCTTCTTACCCCATTCGATCAAGACAATAAACAAGACAAGGAGACAAAATATCTTAGGGATGACCAAAATACCAATAATATATTTGGTAAAAATGAGCTCGACCAAGATCATAATAAGAGTCAAGCCAGTGTCGTTGACAATAAGGACAGTCCATACAATGACAAAAGATGGATCCTACAGTATGCAAAGGAATCCAAGTCAAAGAAATCAGATATCGTAGATTCATCTTCTACCTTAGATGTTCTACCACCTTGGAGAAACCTAAATGTTGGCGACTTCGAGTGTGAGAAGCCTCAAGAGACGTCACTTCTCGAGATAACTCGTAAGGATAATAAAAGGAAAACATTACGTGATGACATCATAAGTATCGTGGGACACACGATTTCTAAAACAAAGCTTGATATGGTCAGTCACAAAAATATTCCTAGTATTCATATACATGGAAATGGGACAATGATAATAAACATAATGGAGTACAAATCCAAGTTACAAATGAAAGGAAAATGACAAACTTTTGTGTAAAGACCCAGCACATAACTAATACAAGTTCTAAAAAAGACATAAAGGAAGTAATGATGTTGTTTCAACACAAAATGAGAATGAAAAGACGACAACAATAATCTAAGCTTTGAGGACAAAGCTTTCCTAAGGGGGAGGCAATGTTACAACAATAAAATAGTAAATAATTAGGTTATAACCATTAGCAATAGTAATTAATTATTAATATAGTTATGAAGAGAAATGTCTCTTCAACATTTGATGGCCAAGCCATATTTAAGGCGACCATATCCATTGTAATAAAACATCCATTCAATTATTTTATATCTATACATTATTATTCTGAAGATGGAACATGTCCCCCCATAGTATCCGGATACGAATTCTCCATTACACTCGGATACGGTGTAACATGCATCTTCTTGAGTTGTGATGTGTATTGAATCTGTTTTTGTTCATTTTTCCACAACTTGAATTTTTACTCCTAAGGACTTTGTTGCCTCCTGTATTTGCTATGAATTGTTTTCCAACAACCTCTTAACATTCTTAAGCTTCTTAATTTGCATCGGTACGTTTTGATGATGATTTTTTAGAGGCAAATTTTCTCCACTATCGATTTGTTGATATCTTTAATGTTTGGATTTTCAAGTTTCTCTTCTTTCAACTTTCTTATTTGTTCTAGTAGCCCTTTATTAAGGTTTTTCAAACAAAAAATTTCTTTTTTTTAATTTTTTATGATAGGTTCTTCTCGAGATCTTGATTCTCTTGTTCCAACTTCTAAATGCATTGTTTTCTATATTTTTACTTATGTGTAAGTAGTTTTTTATTGTGGTCTTTTAAGCAAGAAATTTCTTCATTTTTATTCGTAATAACTTCATAAATTCTTTTTGCATTTTTTTACTGTTTTCTTACTATCTTCAAGGATAATTTTTTAGATATTTTTAAGGTCATTTGATGTTCCTCAATCGAACTCTAATAGAGTCTTGTGACGTTATCTTTTTCTTTTTGTACGAAATGTCAAAAACTTATTCTTTGTCTTTAAAATGAATGTACATATTGATTCCAACCATGGTGCACCCAAAATTATGTCACCGTCATCATTCCACAATAACTTAACAATGAATTACAAGATGCCATTATAATCTCCAATGTTTAGTTGTAAATTGCTTATGCTATATGGTTTTTCGTTCCACAAATCTTGTTTTTTAATTATATTTGACTCGAGAATTGCTAAATGGTTAGTGAATTGAGTTCTAATATAACTATTACGTCTGGTGGGATCAATGGAGATATTGATATCTTTCCCTTCAAATGTCCCTTTGACTTTAAATAGCACTGAAGCAAAAAAACTTGAAGTTTTAGGGAACCTTCCTTTCTGTTTGTTATTAAACCCCCTTTGCTTTCGTTGATCATTGACACTTATTGTTACCTTAATATAAATTTCACTTTATACCTTCCCTTTTCAATATTAAAATATCCCCATGTTAATAGCTCATTCTTTTATTTATTTATGAATAAT
This sequence comes from Pseudotsuga menziesii, assembly GCA_001517045.1. Classification (NCBI taxonomy): domain Eukaryota; kingdom Viridiplantae; phylum Streptophyta; class Pinopsida; order Pinales; family Pinaceae; genus Pseudotsuga; species Pseudotsuga menziesii. The sequence goes on along the minus strand of LPNX010321211.1, from coordinate 358,227 downwards.
TTAACCCTTTATTAACCAGTGATTCATGGCATCGTAGTCCCTGCTGGGTAGGGTCAAAACTAAAAATTATGAAAGACCTGTTGATTTTTTCATTAAAAGAGACCCGAAGAGAGAGTGGCATGTGTATGCATTTCTTAGCTTCGAAGTTTATCAGTTTCTGCATAGAGATTTGTTAAGCAAATCGATATGATATAAGATCAAACCTGCCCTTAGATTATTAAACATATTTGAATATATATATCATACCACGAAATGAGCAAATCGAGATGATATGTGATCAAACCTGCCATTGGATTATTATATAACACAGTGGGCCACTAGCAACTTTTCATGCCACTTAACAAAAAGCCTTATCATGCATGAATAACAAGTGGTGTGACATCAGCTTTGTTTACCATATCTAACATGAATTTCCATGTAGTGATAGCAATCAATGCTACATTATGAAAGATATGCACGCTAAAAATGGGACACACAATGCTCCAGAACGTACAATGATTGCAGTAGGCCGCTCAATTGGGAGCTTGTAATGGAATCTCTCAGAGTTGGGAGACCACAGGCTATTCATATGAGTATTGATCATCGAGATTCAGGATCTGTCTTTGCGAGCTCGATCTTTGCGAATTTGCAGTATTTGAAGAAAATAGTTGTTGTGCTCCCATATTTGGTTAAAAAATAAACCATTGGCATAAAATAAAAAACTATTGCAATGTTAGCAGATGTTGGCTTTGGTGATCTCTGAAGAACAAAATCAAGCAGATGTTGGCTTTTGTGATCTCTGAAGAACAATTTGGGTGCATCAACAAAAGGTAGATTCATGATGCAGTGGGATCCATGCAAGAAGGTATGCAATCTATAAATATTAACAAACTTGTAGCAGTTGTGCTTAAGATAGATTATCAAAGGCATATGATAAGTTGAATTGGTTATTTCTTAGAATGGTCTTGCTTCATATTGATATGAGTCTCTTTGTGGTTAATTAGATAATGGGATGTGTGCCTTCATCCTCCTTCGTAGTTTTAATCAATCATGGTTTCCATCTTGGTTTTAATCATTTAAACTGGAAGTCTGAGAACATATCTCACATATTTTTTCTATTATGGCAGGTCAATTGGAAGAAGGTTTAAAGACTTGGGTTTTCATTTAAAAACCAACCTTTACAAGTATGCAAATTGGCTTTGTTTGGACAATAAAATAGAGGTTCAAAGTTCATGTTGGTGCAATTGGTGGTTGTTTCGAGGCAGAAGAGTAGCTTTGGTAAAAGCACAGTTGGAAAGCATACCGGTCTATTGGATGCCAATAACACACATCTCGAAAGGTATACTCGATAAGGTAAGGAAGAAATGTTTTAGTTTTCTCTGGATTAGTAGAAATGAAAAGGAAGGAATCCCACTGGTCAAATGGTCCAAGCTTTCCAGGGAAAAGGAAAAAGGGGTATGGGACTCTAAAAAATATCTTTCTATTTGGCAAGGCCTTGGGAGCCAAAAGTATGTGGCGTCTCTTGTTCTCTAATGGTTTCTAGCGTAAGATTATGAAAGATAAATATTTCCAAAAGAGATATCAACAAAAGATTGGATTAGACCAAAGAATAAACGTTGCAATGGTGCTTCAAATGTCTATAAAAGTTTGATCAAGGCATCCCCGATATTAGGGAAATGGGTAGCATGGAAGGCTGGTAAAGGAGATAGGGAGATTGATCCATGATAGGACGTATATGAAACTATCAATTGTTGGTGGATTTGGTTCGGTTCTTATATTCTCATGAATATTTGAAACTTTGTGATGTGACAATATAATGATCATGAAGGGTCATGCTATCAATTATGGAATTCAGGGAATGAGTTACTTCTATAGGGTCAGTAGGTCGAGGAGTGGTCTCGATACACCAATATTCATAAAATGATGTTTAAAGATCAATTATGTTATCTGTTTTTTGTGGCTCATAAAATTGGCACTGCCTTCAAGGAAGGGTGGCAAGAGAAATCTTTTATTCCTATTCGAATCATCAAGTAGCCGAGTCATGATGTTAATAGACAATGGGGGTATTTTGATAGAGCGTGTCAAGGGAGGCCAAGCAATTGTGGTGCTGGAGCTGTATTGTTTTTAAATCATGCTTAAGTTTGGGGCTGGTCTAAATTCAAACAAACTAGTAAAAGTAATAATTTTGTGAATCTTTTTAAAATATGTTTCTATAAAAGGGTTGCAAGATCTACCAGTTATGGGTGACTCAAAATTTTTTATTGTTTGTTGCAACTTTTTATTGATTGTTGTAATATCTCTAATATAGCTCTAAATCCTTGGCTTAAGAGGATTCTTGGAAAAAAGAGTAAATTTCATACCATTTCTTTTGACTATATAGAGAATTTACTGTAAAGGTATTTGTTTTGAGGTCAGAAAAAAGTATAATGTTTGGATTGTCAAGGTACTTCCCATTTTGATAGAAAAACAAATTAGATGACTAAGTCATCAATATATATTTTGATTCTATCAAAAAAATATCAAATATATGTTTTTTTCTTCAAACCGTTTAAACTTTTTCATCTAAGAAAATATTTATGAAAATTATGAAAATATTTTTGAGCAAGGATGGTATGAAAGTTGCCCTTTCAGTTTCAGAATACTGTCTTCAGCGTCCATAGAGTAATGAATGAAGAGAATTTTTCCTGTGCATGGAGTCTTATGGACCATCTATAAAGGAATCGCATTAAAATCAAGCATAAAAAAAAATCCATCAATCTTCAGGAAAGGGTGGTCTTCTGGTTGGAATTTGAATGGTAAAATGTCTGTCACTTTCTTTCATGAAGTGTGGTGGCTTTATGGTTGGAATTTGCTTTGGGTGGATTTAATACGAATAAAAACAAGATAACTATAACCATGAATTCCATTGTTTCCAAACTCCCCCATCCTCACTTATGAATTCCATTGTTTTCAAATTCTTACACTCCCCCATCCTCACTTAGTAGTTGTAAGAAACATTAATTATATGAATAAAGTATCAAGAAGAATTCTGCTGCGACATACCCACCATTTTGCAATAGCTTCCAACTTAATAGCTTCCAACTTGTCACATTTGTAGGAAACTTTTCTCACATACGAGCATTTTTATCCATGTTTTTAAAGACGACAAATATCTACCGTCAGGTCCTCGGAAAAAAATTCTCTCTGCCTCAATATATGAGGTTATTGTGTCGACAACAAACTCAGTAATGTATCCCTCCAAAATATTGTCTACCCAAAAATCTACAGCCCTTGAAACAGGGTTGCTCACATTTTTTAGTCGCTCAATCAATTGAGGATTATACTTCATCGATTCTCCTCCTTGGAAGTTTATTTGTTGGGTTTTCAACTTAGACAACCGCTCATGCAACACAATGGGAAACTCAGAAAAGAAAATTACATGGATATATGTATACAAGTATCGACCCAACCACTCTATTTGGTTCCACCGAGATCCTTTTCTTTCTTCTTGTGTGAATTCTAATGCTTTGAAATCCACCCAATCTTGGATTTCAAGCTTCATTCCAATCCCTTCTGCGTAGCTCAACAAATCCCCATATATCGGCCCGACAGTGTAAGGCTCAGTTGGTAGCACCTACGACACAGATGCAGTCTCACCCGAGATATCTTTCTATGGGTTTCTACAGTTCGGTGGGAGATTTCCGGTCCCGCAGTCATTTACCAAGGCGCTTGGCCAAATCCCATGGGTGGATTACTTATTCTTACTATGAACAATTAGGCCGCAACACAACTCTTCCTTTGCAACTAATATAACAACAACCCTAGTGCAGCATAAATGTATTCAACTTATAATGGTGCAACTAATATACATCTATTCATTCATAAGCAAATATACAAACATTCATTCAAAGCAACATCTATATAGGTGTCTCAAACACATTCAACATTCACACATATACACAGAATCTAACGTGGAAACCCATCTAGGAAAAACCACAAAGGTGCTCTTCATCTAGCATGAGAACTGTATACACCTTTTGTCTGCGCATTAAGTTGCAGACTCTATTCTAGATCTTCTTATTTATCTATACAAACTCTTTCTTCCTCTCATGCTCTTTGATCTTCTCTCTTTTACTCCTTCCCTACTTGACTCTACTAACAATCCGCACACATCCTGGATCGACTCAAATTCTTCTACACTTCTGGGCACTCAGCTGCAGATTCTTCAACTCTATGCACTTAGCAAAAACTAACAGACAATATTAGAGAGGAAAAAACTCTAACAATGGAGAAGCTACAAAGAAGGAACTAACAACCGAGGAGGTAACGTACATACAACTTGGGTTCCTCCTTTTATAGACATTACAAACTCTCTACATGTCGCTTTGTGAGCCGACTTTCTACATTTAACCAATAGGTTGTCTTTCCTATTCTAGCGACGCATGACAATATGAACTAACGGTCTGACTTACAAAGATACCTTCGTATGTGTGTCTTTCGTCAGCTCTAGACGACCTCGTACCCACGATCTTCCCAACTGTCACTTTCTAGCTGTTATGCCTTGCTGTCCTTATCCAGTCATTGTACCGATGCATGCCTTCTAGTACTGTTATTCCGTTGCACCTTTCCTTGTTGCATTCCTTCCTTTTGTTGCTCATCTTCTTGTTGTTGCGCATCTTTTTGTTGTCGTAGCTTTTGTAGTTTCCTCTTGAACTGCTTCTTTCCTTAACTCCTCCTTCTTTCCGTGCTTTTGTCGCACATCTTTTGCCTTGTTTTCCTTCATCTTCTCTTCCTTTCTTCTGTCGCAGCTCCTTCCTCCTCTTTCTGTCTCACCTTTTCATACTTAAGCAGAATTCTAAGTGAATTCTGCTTCTCTTTCCCTAGGCCCAACATTATGGAAGAAAGTGTGAGAATTCATATTCCTTAGAGGCATGGTTTGCAACACCCTTCGCTATAGTCTTCCTAGTTGAGATATATGATATCTCCATTGATTCAGGACCAAATACTACTCGCTTTGGTGGGCCAATATGTGTCATCTTGTATACAGATAACAAATTTGCAGCTAAAGAGGGCACATACATTACATCTTTGAACACTCGATGCTTTAACTTGATTGAACATTTTCCTTCAACTTGAACTTGAGTGTCATCGCCCATGTGAATACTCGGACCATATTTAAGTTGTAATGAAGAGAATGATTCTCTAGATGCAACCATATGATTGGAGACTCCTGAATCAATGAGGAAGGCATGTAATTTTGAACAGCTAGCTTTCAGTGCATGACATCTCTCATCATGATCTTCAATATTTTCTCGAGAGTCAATATTCCTTACGCCTCCAGGGAGTGCAATGTTATGTTGCTCAAGGAGTTTTTCCATCTGATCAATGGTCTTCTTTAAACAATACTTCTATGTATGGTTTCCTTTCTTATAGTAAGAGAATTTTCCCTTGTCATACCTCTAATGTTTGTCCTTGCTAAAGCCTAAGGATTCATACGCTGGATCAAACTCATATTTAGGTTCAAATTCAATGTTTTTCTTTTCTTTACCTTTCTGCTTCCCTCTTTCTTATGCATTCCTTATCTCACCAACTAAGAGAGATTGATTTGGAGAGGCTATGAGGGATCCTATCTAAATCAATGTGTCTTGTTCTTGGATTAGAGACTCTACAAAGGCATCAAGGGATGGCATTCACCAATTAGGAGTAGTCAGTCTCCTAGAGTGAAAGGTAGATACAAACACTGAGAATTCTGAGCCAAGTTTGCTCAGTATGGAGAGCACTAATTTCCCATCCTTCTTCCCAATCCCGCATTGCTTGCATTGCATGACCAGTGATTTGAATTTTGAGAAAAACGATTGTATAGTTTAAAATCTACTGGGTTATAGTGTTATAAGCTCATTCTCCAGGATATGGGCCCTCAACTCATCATGTTTTCCAAACAAGGATTCGAGCTCATCCCTTACTTTTTTTTGAGTCTTGAGTCCATAAATATGGAACAACAACTCCCTGGAGATGTGGATGCACATGTAGCGAAAAGCTTCATCAAGCATGTTCAGATGCTTCGACTTTTCAATATAGTGTTGGGCTTCGACCTCTCTTCCCATGGTCATCCTGTACAGTCCTTTGTTGCGCAAGGAAATCATCATATCTTCCCTACAATCAAGGTAATTGAAAGGTGTAAGGATTATGGGAGTCAGAGTTGTTGAATTTTCCATTTCACAGCTATATTGAGTAACAATTCTTCAAAAACTCTTTGAATGTACCTGCAAATACACTACAAAAACAACTCAATTTGGATTAATTTAGCTCAAACACCCCACAAACACCCTTCACTTCAACTTGTGCACTTTCTCTGAGTACATCACACCTAGATAGACTTCTCTTGACAGAATCCAAAGGGAGCAATGCAATTATTCCGGGAATTATGTGGAAACTCAATGGATTCTAGTGCATCAATGGAATTTTTTTAGTTTCGAGGAAGGCATGGATACCCGCTCTGATACCATGTTAAATTTAATGAATCATAGGATCATCAATCCTACAGAATTCAAATGGAGAATAAGATTGCAGAAGAGAGAGAATCAATTCAGTAAACTCTGTTCAATAATTCATGGAGAATAAAACACACATGAGACTAATAATTGGAATAATTAATCATAATCCATTAATCAGTAATTAATATGTAATACAATGTTTATAAATCTAGGATAATTTAAATGCCTAAGATAGGATTCGAATCTACCAACCTGGACTGACTCCGGAGCTAACTCAATGTGGGAAAATCACCATTTGATCTCACTAATGCAACTCTAGATCACTAAAACAGTTAACTAATGAGGGAAGGTGAGAAAATGCACCCTACTTCCTCTGAATCATGGAAACTGGCGCTAGGATAACTGAGAGTGATCTAACTGATGGGAATTGAGCATAACTAAACTTAACTGAATACCTACCTAGGTCAACTGCTGGAGACTGTTAGTGGCACTCATAGTGGGTTCCTAAATTATAGATATTGGTCACTGGGGCACCTAAAATCATGCAAACAGGTGCAGTAAGTGGAAAGTGTCCCCCATGCACTAGTGGAGTGATGAAAACCTCCTAAGCTAGGAAAATAGACAAATAGATTATGTGGTCAAAGGGAGGATTAATAACAATCCCAACAAATTTCATAGTCACGAATTCATTAATCACATTCTAATCTAAATTATACCTAGAGAGAAAAATTCACTTGGTGATGATTAGGGCTATGTGAGAGCCTTGCAATGGTATATCATATGTCTGATTTTGAACTCTGGTTATTGAGAGCAAACTTTGGCATGACCAGGACTAGTTTTATCGTAGTAGTTTGGTGGTAGAGTTTCATAGTTTAAAAAGTGTTGTTATTGTGCACTGGAATGGAATTTAGAGTTTCTAGGTTGTAGCTTACATCAAGACCTTTTGAATCACGTGTCATTTTCTCCATTTTGAGATCGAGTGACTCACTTATAACTATCACAAGTATTTGAACTAGTTTCAAGGTTATGGTATGGGAAGCCTTCCTATCAATATTTTTGGGTAGATGCATTAATAGGTGATAGTATTATACCATATTTCCAACTTGACATGATCTAAATATTTTTCAGTACCTCTCTAATGATACTTCGCTCATGAGGTGGCCCTAAGAGGGATTTTGCTTATAATGTCAATCACATCACTTCACTTAGTTTTTGAACTCACCTAACTCATAAAGGACACAACAATTCATTTTGAAATGTTGTTGCACTATTCAAACTCCCAATATAGATTCCATAGGCCTAATACAAAGGAAACATGAATGCAAACTCAAAGAATGAGGGAGAAGATCCACACTTTTATGCAACTAAGCATTGAGTTCCACAATCGAAGCATTTATAACCAAAACAAGGAAGAGCCACAACAAAATACATTTTCCCTTGATGTTAAACCACATTTCTCGCTAAATTGCAATGTCATAAACCTTATTACAATTCAAACAAGTGAGCAAAGGAGTATAAAAGTGAAATTCCACTTCTTCATAACTAGTAGTCATTTCAACCTTGAATTACTTGCCAAGTAGTTGTATATTAAATAGTTTAGCCCCTTAAGAAAATATCTATTTATAATTATTTTATAATGACCTTAAAATATCCCACCATTGTTGCCCCAAGAATCCTTTGGTATTTAAAGAGCAAGAAAATTGGCTAATGCCTCAACTTCATTGTTTGTGGTAGTCCCAAACTCCCAAGCATACTTTGCTTCTTGGTTTTCCTCATAGTCGATAATGACTCCCTTCACACCTATCACTCTTATCACTCTTGAATTATAATTATAACAATGACTTTGATAATTATTATTTTTATTAAATATAATTATTAATAACTATAATAAAATCATTTTAAAATAATAATAATAATATTTTTTATATTAACATAATGACAATTATTTTTCCATGACATGGGGGTGACCCTTTTTTGTTTTATTGTTGAATGGAATGATGTGATGCTGGTGTGAACTGATGTGGTGGTGACATAGTGGTGATGTTGAGACAACATGGTGAAGATGTGATACGACTCAATGACAACGTGGTATGATGCACACTTTATCTCAACATTGTAATAGGCGATGTAGTGACGATATAAGGTCGATATTTTTTTTTAAATGATAAAAAAAAACAATATTCGTGTTGATATTGCTATACATTTCAAATAGAAAAAGGGGTTTCCCTCATTTCATTTTCACATGAAGGGGTGGAGAAGAGATTTTTGGAATTGAAAGTGATTTGTTAGGGAAATCAACAAGAGAAAGCAAGGTAGAAAAAGGGGTTCCCCTCATTTCATTTTCACATGAAGGGGTGGAGAAGAGATTTTTGGAGTTGAAAGCGATTTGTTGGGGAAATCAACAAGAGAAAGCAAGGTATATTTGTGGGGAATCACCGAATATTTTGGATTCACAATTAACTTTTTTATTAATTGGTTCCAATTTTGTTATTTAATTTGTAGATTAAACAAATTGTGATGTGGTTTTTTAAGATGGGATTTAGGCTTTGGGATTTTGAGATAGGTTTTGGGAATTCCTTCCTATTCCCCAATTATCTATCTCTATGTAATCTTTTCCTTTCGTTCATATTCTTCCTCTCCTTCCTCTTCCTCTCTTATTCTTCCCCTCTTTCTCTACCTCCCATCCCTCTCTCCCTCTTCCTCTCTTTCTCTACCTCCTCTACCTCTATAAATTATTCCTCCCCTTCCACTCTTCCTCTTTTCCTTATTCCCCTTATTTCCCTCCTCTTTTTCTTTATCCTTCTCTTTTTTTTCTTTGTCTCCCTCCTCCTCCTCTTCATTGCCCTCTTTCTCGTATCCATCATCACCCTCTTTCTCTCCCACTATGGTCCTATAAAATTTCTAATTTCTATTAGATAATCACCTATTCCTTTACTTAAATAAATTTCAAATGGGTTTTCCTAATGATTCTCTCATTGAATAAAAGAAGTATGCTTGTATGAAATAATTGCATGTTTGTGACATTGTATTTATATATATGTTTACCCTTAATAGCATTGTATTTCCACCCTTATTATGACCTACTTCATCTCTTCTCCTCTTATAAAAATATCAATTTAGAGATATTGGATTTGAATTGTGCACATAATCCCCAAATTATTTGAATTATATCTAGTTCACATATATGGCTGTAACTTGAAATACTATGGTTGAGATGAGAAACATGATGCAATAATGGTGCATGGTTTTTCTTTTGCTTGGCTCATTCGTATTACAAGCAATGAGACAACTTGGGGATTCCAAGTTAAGTAGAATGACAAGAGGACCCAACATTAATTGGGGATTTCTCATTTTAATTCACTTATTTGGATTACACATGATGAGTCAACATAGGGGAGGAAACCAAAAAAAATGGTAAAAAGACAAATGGAAGGTCACATAAGGATATATTGTGTTTACAATATTATTATTTGTAGGTGATTAAATTCCACCACACACTAGTAATCTAAATTGCACACAAAACAAATAAGAAGAATAATTTAAGTCCTCTTAGGAAGCTGGGGATTATCACCATTTACTTTTATCCTCCTTGATACTGGAAGAGAGAGTTGTACAAGAGAGTGTTTCCTTACTTTATTATCACCCTTTACTTTTATCCTCCTTGATACTGAAAGGAAGTGACAAAGGAAATTAGCATCTAGACTTAAGGGATGTTAGATCTAAAGTGTTCATTCCAATAATTCTCTATTTCCTTAGGCCCTTAGGTCCAACTTCAAATTATAGGATCAATTATTCTCACAACCCTAATTTATCTACCATTTCCATCTTACATGGCCTTCTATGCAACTACAAAAATAATTAGGAATTACTTCATAGCTAGAGATGTTGAATTCAATAAACTCACCATTAAAAATGAGAAAAAGTAATTTGTCTTGTTTTATAAATTAAAGTTTAAAATTTCCATCACTTAGATATGTGAAATTTTAAAATTACCAAATCAATAACTACGTACGATATCATACAATTTGACCATATTATATATAATTGGTCTATTACATTACTTTAATATAAATTAATTGCACACTCATAATTCCCTGGGATGAAAAAAACTCGCTAAAATCAACCCAAAATTATGACTACAAAGATGTCATAGTGTAGATTTAGACACATCAACATTTTGGCTCAAAATTTGACAAAATGTCAACGAAATTACACCTCGTTCTCCTAAGATTCTATCCTCCCATCGTATGGATAAATTATTGAAGAAATGCCAATCAATGCAATCCAATGCCTAGAGACACCCACATCCACTATTCACTTTGACTTGCAACAAATGCTCTCCTAGTATCAACAAGTTTTTGAGGCACCAAAGGGTTCACCCCCATCCCATGGGGAACATGACCATGGAATTCATTTAATCCCAAGTAGTGAACCCCCCAATTCCCACCCTTGTTGTTACCCTTTTGCATAGAAGAATGAAATTGAAAAAATAATTCAAGAATTATTGGAGGTCGGTGTCATTCATCCTAGGACAAGTCCTTATTCTTAGTTAGTGATCATGGTCCTCAGAAAGGAATGAAACTAGTGTCTTGATTTTCAGGCTCTCAACAAATTAACCATCAAAGACCCATTCTTATCATTGATGATCTCTTTCATGAGTTGCATGGTGCTAGATTATTCACCAAAATAGACTTTCACTCGAGCTACCATTTGTTGAGAAAAGTGTTGTCATTGATGTCAAAGTGCAGTTATGGTGATCAATGTGGTAGACATTAAGAATAGTGCACCTATAGGAATTTTGGTACCAACACCTACAAGAATTCCAGTACCAGCACCTATAGGAATTATGGTACCAACACCTACAATATTTCAGTATTAATGGAGCAGGAATCACACTTTAGTGTAAAATGCTCACACAATATGAAGAAAATGCCTTCACAAGTATAAGGTATATGCATGTAGTAAGAAAAGTGAAATTATCGCACGATTCTATGAGAAATGCCCGCCAAAATATGAGAAATTTTCGTAGGCTATGAGAAATGCCCACAGACCATGGGAAATTCCCACTAGACTATAAGAAAAATACCTGCCAGTCAAGTGAAATTTCGTTTAAACAATACTTATTATTCCTCCACATCAAAGAAGAAAATTCCCACCTGCCAAGACAAATACGCTTGCACAAGCTAAGAAAATATGCCTACCAAATTCAGAATATGCATGCCAAATATGTATGCAAGTGTTAATGAAAATGCACCCAACTGCCAAGGTAATTTGGTCAAAAGAATTGTCGAATAGCGCATAGAAAGAGCTTGAATTTCCGAAGAATGATTTCATGCTTTCAGTCATGAAATCCTTAAAACAAAACCATGATATCATTCATAAATTTGTTTGGGTGACTAAGATGATGTATTAGGAACTCCTACCAAAAATCATAAGTCGACCATATAAATCAAAAGAATGATTTTCTTTGTTTCTACATTGATTTTAAAATGTACAAGTCAACCTATTATGATGTGTCCACAAGTGCACTAAAGAGCCTACGAAGATCATATAAATCTATAATTGATTTGAATATTGAAGGTGGGGTGTGAAGAGTGTTGATCTAAGCGAAGTAGCAGGTCAAACATGAAGACATAAGGTCAAATTCTAGGGGTAAAAGTACATATCAAAGAAAGGATAAGGATGCAAGTTTTGGAATACTATTAAGGGGATCATTATAGGTTCATGGAATGTTTTGGAACTTATTTAGGAATGATTTGGATTATGTTTTAAAATCATATTTAAAGTTTAAATGAGGACACTTCTAGGGACATAAACAAAAAAGTGTCATGGAAATAGAGGAGTGTTATAAGAATTGATTAGGATTAAAAAATTGAAGTATGTTATAGAGAGGTTGACTGTGTTCTGGGTACAATAAGATAGGTGACTTGATAATGCAACAACTTTGTGAATCTTGTGTGACTTTCTTCATGGGATAACATGCCAAGCACAACTTTAAAGAACTGCATAAGGAAGGATCCTGAAGTATTTTTTGAGTAGATAAAAAGTTTGTACATGAATGACTATGAAAACTCTATTTTGAATCTTGTTTGAAATTATTTCAGAGTAGCAAGGTGGTGCTTGGGAGATCAGGTTGTTGCTTGCATTATAAGTTGGCGATATAGAGGATTGGTGTCCTCACAGGTTGATTCCTGGTAGGTTAGTGCCTACAAAATTTGTAAGTTGGTGCTTACATAGGATTGGTGTTCTCACAGATTAGTTCCTGTAGAATTTGTAAGTTGGTTCTTACAAAGGATTGGTGTCCTCATAGCTTGGTGCATGCATAATTTGTAAGTTGGTGCTTATAGAGGATTGGTATCTTAACAGGCTAGTGCCTGCAGATTTTTTAAGTTGGTTCTTATAGAGGATTGGTGTCCTCATAGGTTGGTTCCTATCGAGATTGTAAGTTGGTGCTTTCATAAGGGTTTGGTGTCCCTCATAAAGTTCCAAAAAATTTGTGTTTGTTTTAGTAAAAATTTACAAGTGGTTTTCTCCTAATTAGGTTTCCACTTTAAATATTTGTTTATTGTCCATTAATGTTGATTACTATTTATATAGATGATAATATAATATGGTGGATATGACTCTTTGCATGGTGATTGTTTAAAGTTGTAAAAGTAAAAAATTCTCTAAATTTGGTGAATATTGATTCACCCCTCTCCCCCTCAGTATTGTTGTATATTCTAACAATTGAAATCAAAGTGGGTTCCTTCAGAAGTAGTTTAATCACTAGAAGGAAGATCAATCCACAGACATGGATAGACAGTAAGGTCTCTAGAAACAAATAGTGCAACATGGTTTGATGGATCCAATTATGATTTCTAGAACATAAGAATGGAAGTCTTTTTGCTGTCACTTGGACTTGAAATTTGGCAGGCAGTTGAGAATGGCTATAAATTTCCAAAGACTCCACCAACATATGCATATGAGAAAAAGCATTACAATGTAATGCAAAATATAAAAAATCAATATTTTGTGGTCTAGAAAATTCAGAGTTTACGAAAGTCATGCAGTGTAAATCAACAAAAGAAATGTGGGACAAAATCCAAAATATTTATGAATGGGTTGACACAATAAATAAGGAAAAACTATAAACTCACAGAAGACAATTTGAAATCCTCAAGGTGAAGGAAGATGAAAATATTGCAACTTACTTTCTTCATGTAGATCAAGTAGTCAACACCATTAGAGGTCTTGGAGAAGAAGTTCCAGAAGAAGCAATTGTACAAAAAGAGTTGAGAACTCTTCCTATGAGATTTGATTCCAAATCCTTGAGCAGTCTTGGAATATAGAAAGGATCTTAACAAAGTGACAATGGATGAACTCCATCGAATTCTCAGTGCTTATGAGATGGAAATTGATAAAGATTAGCATAGATCCATCTTAAACCTGGATCTATTAAGCACGAAGAGGGATCCAATTCCATGAGGTGCAATTTTTGTTTACCTTAAATTTTTTATAGATCAAGGAAACATTCACCCCTAAAGAAATTGGACCCCTTTCGGTGCTTAATAGATCAGGGTTTAATTTGGATCTATGTTGGTTTTAATTTTTTTATATGAGTCGACATTAAATTTTTTAATTACTTCTTAGTTTTTATAGGTTATGAGCCGACATGGGAACATAATGTGAGAAGCATGACAACATCTCCCCTATACTAGGTTATAAGCACTTCATTACTCTTTGTGCAAAAAACCCTTCAAGGAGGAAAGTAGCCTTCAAGGATTCTAAGGAGACAAAAAGCAACAAGCAAGATTCAAGTAAGAGTTCCTCTAATGAATATTTTGGTGAAGAAGAAAAATTTATGAAGAAACTCAAGAGAGGTCATGGAAGGCACAAAGTTAATCTATCTTTTAAATGTTTTGAATGTGCTAAAATATGTGAGTTTCCTTCTAAATGCCTTTATAAAGAAAGTAGTGATAGAGTGATGATGAGGAAGATCATAATAAAAAAGAAAGAAGGAATATGTACAAAGGAAGTTTATCTAAAAATATGAAAAGGTTCAATAAGTTAAAAAAGAGTCTCTATTCTAAGGAGGACAGTAGTTCATCCGATGAAAATGATAGTGACAATGATACAAAAGAACTACTCTTCGGCAATAGAAGAAGAACATGTAAATGAAAATTCTGAAGATGAAGTGAATGCTTAAGTAGACCTTCAAGGGGAACTTACTAGTGCTTTAGATGACTTGAGGAAATCTATAAAGAAGAATAAGAAGCTAAAGGAACAATTGTTGAAATATGAAGAAGAAGTCATTAAAAATAAAAAACAGATAAAAGAAGAAAGGAAAATGGAAGAATAACTAGCAGTATAGTTGAAAGAAAAGGAGAAATTGTGTAAGGAACTCGAGACTAATATTATCTCCTTGAGAAAGGAACCATAGAAAGTGAGTACCCAATTAAGTTATGAGTAGAATTTTGGCAGCAACACTAAAGTATTAAATGAAATTATCAATAACCAAAGATCATCTACTAGCCGGTCTAGATCAAGAGTTATATTAAAAAGGAAGACAACGATCTCAAAAGGAAGGACAACCAACAATCAGCTCACATGAATAAAGGATATGTTCCACCTAGAAGACCTCTTATTAATAGGTATCAAAATCTCCTTTTGGGTCCTTGTTATTTCTGCAACAATTTTGGTCATAAATTTGTAAATTACAGAGTATATGCAAGAGATGATTTTGAGATAAACATAAATTCCTATAAATTATCCAAGTTTATCCAAGTGAACAATGAAATCATAAATCCTAATCGGGCTATGAATGGAAAACATATATCCCTTTGGCCCCTTGGAACTGGATACTAAATGCTACAAATGTCACAACTATGGACATAAAGCTCGAGAATTTAAATATTAGCAGAATATAATCAAGGATCCTACAAAAATTTGGCAAAGAAAGACAGAAAAACAAAGCCAAGAAGAATGTGATCTTGCCTTACATGCCCAAAGAAAAAGAGGTTGTTAGTATATTGATAGTGGATGCTCTAAACACATGAAAGGAGATAAGGACATATTTCTAGATCTTAGAAAAGTAAAAGGAGCCAATGTTTACTTTGGAGATTGTGGCTCTACCAAAATTCTTGGGAAAGGCATAGCGAGCCTTGTGAGTGAAAAAACTAAAGAATAAAATGTATTGCTTGTGGAAAATATGAAGCATAATCTTCTAAGTGTCATTCAAATGTGTGATCAAGGCCACATCCTCACTTTTGACTCTAAGAAATGGAAAATAAGGAAGGCA
Organism: Pseudotsuga menziesii; assembly: GCA_001517045.1. NCBI lineage: Eukaryota > Viridiplantae > Streptophyta > Pinopsida > Pinales > Pinaceae > Pseudotsuga > Pseudotsuga menziesii. Next base: position 342,495 of record LPNX010321211.1, on the reverse strand, counting down.
AACTAGTAGTAACAACATATAAGACTCCAAAAAATGTGTACATCTTGGATGAGTGAAAAGAAGAAAAATGTTGTATGGGGAAAGTAGATGAAATTTGGCTCTGAGACAGAATATTGGGCCATATAAACTTTGATAACCTAGTAAAGATAAACAAAAGGAAAGCAATAAGAGACATCCCTAAAATTACAAAGCCCTTACATTATGTTTGCAAGCATTGTTTACATGGAGAACAAACAAGGGCAAGTTTCAAGAGAAAAGAATATTCTACAACAAAACCCTTGGAGCTTCTGCATATTGATATTTGTGGGCCAAAGAGAATAAAAAGTCTAAATGGTGAATCTTACTTCATTCTCTTCATTGATGACTATACTAGAATGACCTAGTTTTATTTTCTCAAGAAAAAATCGAAGGATTTTGAGATGTTCAAAGTGTTTAAATAAGTATTTGAGAATGAAACTAACTTAAAAATCAAGTGCCTAATATCAGATAATGGAGGTGAGTACACCTCCAATGAATTTTGGGAATTATGTGAGCAACACATAATTACGAGACATTTCTCAGCTTCTAGGACTCCACAACAAAATGGAGTAGTAGAGAGAAAGAATAGGACAATGAAGGAGATGAGCATAACAATGCTTAATGATTCCAAATGATATGATATTTTTTGGACCCAAGAAATTCATATTGCTGTCCACATTTTAAATGGGGGGAAATGAGATTTGATAGCAACAAAAATCCCTATGAGCTCTACAAAGGAAACCCAACAACAATTAAACACTTTAGGGTGTTTGGGAGAAAGTGTTACATCAAAAGAAATGATGAAGATTTGGGAAAGTTTGACTCCATGAAATATTCCTTGGCTATTCCTCTAGAATCAAGGCTTATAATTGCTACAATTTGAGGCTAAACAAGTTGATGGAAAGTCCGAATGTGAAAATAGATTAAACAATTACTCATAGCCTTTAGTGGCCATACTATGAATATGATCAACTAGTAGTAGAAAAAAAGAAGATGAACTACAAGAGGAAGAGAAACAAAGAGAACAAAAGGTAGGAGTACAACAGGAAGATTAAGAAGAAACAAGAAGATCAGATACAAAGGATCCTTCAAGGTATGTTCAAAAGAACTATTATAAGGATTTAATCATTGGTAATAAAAGTGCATGTATAAAAAAAATAAAGAGGAAATTGGAAAGCACTTCTCAAGAGGTAGACTTCTCTCTATTGTCCAAAATAGAGCCAAATTGTTTTGAAGAAGCTAGGACTAATGAACATTGGGTTAATTCTATGGAAGAAGAACTAAATAATCTTGATAAAAATGAGATATGGGAACTTGTCCCGAGACCCAAAAACAAAAATGTGATCAACGCTAAATGGGTATTTAGAAAAAAAATGAATGAACAAGCAACCACAAACAAAGAAAGACTGGTGTGCAGAGGGTATGCTCAAGTTGAAGGAATAGACTTTGAAGAAACGTTTCCTCCTATATCCATAATAGAGTCAATCAAAATGTTATTTGCTTATGCATGCTCCAAAAAATATCAAGGTATATCAAATGGATGTAGAATCAACGTTTCTAAATGGATAATTAGAAGAAGAAGTTTACATAAAACAACTAGAAGGGTTCCTACTGTAATAAAGTAAATACTATGTCTTTAGTAAAAGGGAAAGTATTTCTAGAAAGAAAAGGTGTTCACAAAAGGGTATTGCCATAAGGAGAGCAACCCTTTGTCCTTAATTTCAAAGGGGGAGAAAAACAAAGTATTGAAGACAGGGGGAGTATGCATCACTGAAAAGGTTGAAGTGTTGCCATCAATGACAGGGGGTGGTTTGTTGAGAAAAGTGTTGTCATTCATGTCAAAGTTTAGTGATGATGATGATTGATGATGTGTCAGACAACAAGAAGAGTTCACCCACAAGTAATTCCGATACCAATTCTGGTGCCAACACCTAGAGGAATTCTAGTACCAACAACTATAGGAATTAAAATACCAACCCCTATAGGAATTTTGGTACCAACACCTACATGATTCTTGTATCGATGGATCAAGAATCACAATTAAGTCTCAAAATTCCCACACAAGCTTAATAAAATTCTCTCACAAGTCTAAGGAATATGCATGCAGCTAACAAAGCAAAATGCCCATATGAGTCTATGAGAAATGCCAACCAAGCTATGAGAAACGCTTGCAGGCTATGAGAATTACCTGGCATGCTATGAGAAATTCCCTCCAGGCTATGAGAAATGCTTGCAAGCCATGGGAAATGCCCACCATAATATTAGAAAAAATGTCCGCCAAGTAAGTGAAATGGCCGCTAAACACTAACTATTGTGCCCGCACATCAAAGATGAAAATTCCCGCCTACTAAGACAAATAAGCCTACACAGGATAAGAAAATATTCCCACCAAACTTGGAATATGCATGCAGTTGTCAGTGAAAATGCATGCAACTGCTAGAGTAATTAATCAATAGAATTGTCAAATAGTGCATAGAAAGAGCTTGAATTTCCGAAGAATAATTTCATGCTTTCAGTTATGAAATCATTAAATCAAAACCAGAATATCATTCATAAATTTGTTTGGGTGTCTAAATCGATTTATTAGGAACTCTTACCACAAATCATAAGTCGACCATATAAATAAATAAAACGATGTTCTTTCTTTCTACAATGATTTTAAAATAAACAAGGTCATCCTTATTATGAGGTGTCCATACTATGGACTCAATACCCTACGAAGGTCATATAAATCTATAATTGATTTGAAGATTGGAGGTGGGGTGTGAAGAGAGCTGATATAAGAAAAGGAGTTGGTTGAACATGAAGAGTGAAGGAAAAATTATAGTTTAAAAGTACAGATCAGAGAAAGGCTAAGGAAGCAAGCTTTGGAATATTATTAAGGGAATTTCTATAGGTTCAAGGACTATTTTGGCACTTAAGTTAGGGATGATTTGGATTACATTTTAAAGCATTTTAAGTTTTAAGTGATGATAGTCATGGGGATAGAAACAAACAAGTGTCACAAAAACAAAGGAGTGTTACGTGTACTGATTAGGGTTATATAAATTGAAGTATGTTATACATAGGTTGACTATGTTTTGGGTACAAAGAGATAAGTGACCTTACTGTGCAATAACTTTGTGAATCTTGTGTGACTTTCTTCAAGGGATAATGAGCCAAGGGAAGATTTGAATAATTGCATAAGGAAGGGTCTTGAAGTATGTTTTGAGAAGATAAAAATTGTGTACATGAATGAACTGTGATAGCTATGTTTTGAAGCTTGAATGAAATTGTTTCAGGGTGGCAGGGTGGTGCTTGGTAGAGCAGGTTGTTGCTTGCATTGTAAGTTGGTGCTTATAGAGGATTGGTGTCCTCACAAGTTGGTTCTTGTAGAGGATTGGTGTCCTCACAAGTTGGTGCTTGTAGAGGATTGGTGTCCTCACAAGTTGGTGCTTGTAGAGGATTGGTGTCCTCACAAGTTGGTGCTTATAGAGGATTGGTGTCCTCACAACTTGGTTCCTGCATAATTTGTAAGTTGGTGCTTATAAAGTATTGGTGTTCTCACAGGTTGGTTCTTGTAGAATTTATAAGTTGGTGCTTGGAATGTTGGTGCCTAAAAATATTGTAAGTTTGTGCTTGCACAAGGGATTGGTGTCCCTTATAAATGTGTAACAAAATTTTGATTTTTATAGTAAACATTTACATGAAGCTATGGATTTTCTCCTAATTAGGTTTCCACTTTAAATATTTATGTATTGTCCATTGATGTTGATTGTTTTTTATATCACTAATAATATAATATGGTAGATATGATTGTTTTCATGGTGACTGTTTAAAGTTGTAAAAGTAAAAAGTGCTCTAAATTTGGTAAATATTGATTCACCAACCCCCACCCCCCCTCTTAGTATTATTGCATATTCTATCATCATCAATTTTTTATGAAAGAGGTAGATATCCCCAAGACAACCTTCCATACCCATGAGGGTCATTATGAGTTTTTAGCCATGGATTCCATCCTTTGCAATGGCCCGTTTACTTTTCAAAGCCTCATGAATAATATATTCCGCCATTTTCCCTCGTCTTCTTTGATGATATTTTGGTCTACAACCCCAGCTTGGAAATCCAGCTCCAACATGTTGCTCATATCTTGCACTTATTACAATATCGCTATCTCTTTGTTAAATGTTCCAAATGTGTTTTTGGTGTGATAGAGGTTGAGTACTTAGGCCATTCTATTACCCATGATGGTGATAAGGTGGATCCCAGGAAAGTGGCAACTATGCAGAATTGACCCCATCCCAAAACTCTCATGAATTTGAGAGGGTTTCTTGGTCTTACTAGCTATTACCTAAATTTGTTCCAAACTATGTCAAGATTGTCTTTCTTCTTAAAACCTTTCTCAAAATGAATTCTTTTTCCTCGAATGAAGCAATGGATAAATTATTCTCATCCCTCGAAGAAGCTATGTGCATGACCATGTGTTATCCATTCCATATTTCACTAAGACCTTCGTCTTAGAATGTAATGCTTCTGGTCATGGACTATAAGTAGTCTTACTCTAATAGGGATTCCAAATAGCCTTCATCAACAATCAACTATGTGATCGGAAATTGGGAAAATCCACCTATGAGAAAGAAATTATGGCTATCCTTTATGCAATTGAGACATGCTAACTATATTTAATACGAAGATATTTCGATATCAATACCAACAATCTCAACCTCAAGTATTTTCTAGAATAATGGTTGCCTTCTACAAAACAACATAAATGTCAACCCACTAATTTTTTGGGTAAAATTATGAGATCGTCTATAAGAAGAGTCGTGACAATGTGGTGGCAGATGCTTTGTCAAGACAATTTGAAGAAGAAGGCTCACTCTTTCCCTTATATGTAGTAGTTCTAGGTTAGATCGAAGAAGCTCGATGGGAATGGTTAGCTAAGGAAATGGTTTAACGCATCATGGGTGGGATACAAGATGACCCTCCCCATCCCCTTAGGTGTGCATGGAACCAAAATATATTAAGGTATAAGGGGCACATCTTTCTCACCTCATATTAACTTTGAAATCACAAACCTTAAAGGAATTACATTCATCACCCATTTCCATCCATTTGGGACTTCATATAACCTATGAAAGAATCAAGGACTCATTCTTTTGGGAATGCATGAAACAATATATCACCAACTATTTTGTATCCTATGACAGAAGGGTGAAATAGTGAATTCCCTAGGTGCCTTGTATCCACTTCCCATTCCTAGCCACATATGGACAAACATCTACATGGATTTCATTTTGGAGCTTCTTGAGGCGGGAAATAAAACAATAAGTATAGTGGTAGTTGGTCATCTAACCAAATATGCCCTGTTTTGTGCATTACCACAATTTTTTACTCTCGTCTTGGTGTCACAGGTTTTTATGGATTATAGTCTTAAGCTCCATGGAGTGCTAAATTCGATTGTGTCTAATAGTGACTCTACCTTCATGAGCATTTTTTGGTATGATTTATTTAAACTTCATAGAACACAATTGAATCTCAACACAACTTATTACCCCCAAATGGATAGCCAAACATAAGTTGTCAACAAATGCTTGGAAACCTACTTATGCTGCATTGTATTAGAAATGCCACACCATTGGGCCCAATGGATTCCTTTGGTTCAATGTGGCATAATACCGCTTATCATGGTTCCACCAAAATGACACCATATGAAGCAATGTTGGACAAAATCCCTTATCAATAATATCCTACCTACCAGGTACGTCCTCCATATTTCAGGTGGTGGACCAAACACTTCTCACCAAAGAATATAATATCCGTGGCCTTAAAAACAAACTGGTTCTCACCCAAAACCGAATGAAACAACATGCAAATCAACATCGCTCCAAGAATTCCTTTGAACTAAGGATAAATTGTTTATTCTACTCTAACCTTATAAGAATACTTCCCCCAAGTATTATCTACACCAGAATCTTTCTCTAAATTTCTATTGACCCTATCAAATCATCCAACATATTGGACAAGTGGCCTACAATATCCATCTACTAGATCACTCTAAGATTCACCTAGTATTTCATGTTTCTTGTCTCAAAAATGTGTTGGGATCTAATTGCAAAATGTAGATCATCTTACCAGATATCGATGAAGAAGGATCCAATTGGCTCCAACCAATGACAATCTTGGCCTCCCAGGAATACAATTGCACCATCACACCATCAAAGAATTTTTCATCCACTGGAAAGGTATGATGCTAGAATATGCTACTTGGGAACTGACCAACATTTTACAACAATTTTTTCACCTTCAACATTGATGCCAATGTTTCTTTTGAATGGGAAGAGAATGTTAGGGTCCTACCCTAACCCTCACTTTGATAGTTAATCAAGCATATTATATGACCATTTTTATTGGGAATAAGGCCGAGGAACTAGTAGTTAACAATCAACGTGAAAAAATGTCTCTCTATTAATTAAGACCCACTAGGAAGTTGGTATTTATTAATTATTTTACCATGTCAAATACCGTAAGGTTTTGGAGTTGGGAAGCTTATTCAAAGAGCTTCAAGGATATGAATGTTTTTGTCAAGAATTATTGTATTGTATTTGTACTAAAGTGAATGGCCTCCCTACCACAAGAGGCATGTGAACATTGTCTCCATAATATAAAACCTCATTTCCAACCATATTATCTTTAAATTGTCACATGTTTCTAGTTATGTGCTACATATTTTGTTTTTTGCATCCTAACGTTTCTATGTTTTGTGTGAATCTTAATTTTCAAGGGTAAAGAACACCACATATTGCACTTGAATGCTAACTTTGCACACACACTGTATTTCATGAGCTCTTGCAAGTCCAATGTAAGGTGTTGACCATGATATTTTTTTTACTTGGATTATACCAACATGTACAAAAAAACAACAAGACAAGTATGCCTTGGTTATAGTTAGATAATTACTCATAAAAGTTATAAACAATGTAGGTGCATCTGTCAACCCAAAAGGCAATATAAGAAAGTTATGATGGCCTCATATCCTTCTAAAAAAAATCTAAAAAACATCACCATCCTTCATCTTCTATCAATGACAAGTTATAACTAGATCTAATATCAATCATGGAGTATTCTTCACTCCACACAAAAGAATACTCCTATAAAAAAATGACAATTGCAAAACAAATAGGTGGTTGTATTAAGAAATTTTTAGAACACCACCTAGAAATAAGTATATTTCAAGTTCACACATCCTCGGAACAATAGTGTTGCTTTTTTCATTGAAATATTCATAACAATGTCTTTTTCTGCCTTTCCACCCTATTGTTGGATAATTTCTTTTGTGGAAAAAAAATAATTTCCATTGGACGGTTATGAATCTTGTAACTTGGGAATACCGGTTTTTTACTTGAAATTTGATTATTTATCTGGTATTCCCCCATATGGATTCTTCCCATAAAAAGTGAATGAAGCTCATCATTTCTATTAGATCCAGTTCCACCTACTACATATTGAAAACACCAAGAAGGTTCACCTTCATAACAATATTTTGAATACATTAGAATGAGAGGGGCCACTACCAACTTCCATTGATTCCTCCCTATAGGCCTTTACCCTGTCAATGAGTACAACATAGCGGGCCTTCTCTCTATGGCCTTCCCAACCTTGTTTCATGTAGGTGTTGCGATGCTTAAACAACCATACATTCAAGAAGTCAAGATGTAATATTATCCATAGAAACTCATATAGTACCATGACAATAGGTTTGGCCAACACCCTCATTTCCATTACTATTTATACAACTTTATGATGCACCATCATGGCCAAGCTATTGCTTATGTATTTGTTAAATGAAACATTGAAGACACCTCTATGGAAACTGCCTTGGCCCTTGTCCATAAACTAAAAGACTTAGTTGATACCCAAATCAATGATCGACTCATTTTTATTTGGTTTTATACTTCATGGGACACGCTAGTATTAGAACAAAAGTATAGGTAAGTTCACTAATATGATAACCCATCAAGGAAATCCAACCTTCTTTTTCACCATCAATGCAGCTGACACCAAATGATAAGATATGCACGTTCTTATGCTCAGACAACCTTCCCCCACTTTAATTGAGCATCATTAATGGATTATTCACAACATTATAACCAATCCACGTGATGCATCTCAATATATGCATAATAGATTCAAAATATTCCTTGAAGAGGTTATTCAAAAAGGGATTCATATAAAATACTATTGGTGTAGGTATACTGAACAAACCATTCTCTTTGTCCTGCTTTTCATATTCAACACTTCAAACTTTTCATTACTGGTTTTTTCCTTTTCCTTTTAGATATGAATGGCAACACAAGGGATTTGTGCATATACATGGTTTCATATGGTTGTAAAACACACCCAATATGGACAAGCTAGATTGTGGGAAGTGGAAGTGGTTGATGATGCAAAATATTATGTTTCCAAATATGTTACAACATGGAACCTCCATACCATCCACTCGTGAATGCCTGGTTTCCACCATTCTACTCTACATGATCCATGCACCCTTGATTCAACACCCATACTTGTTTTAGATATCCTAGCTGACTATGAATAACTTGTCAATTGCATTGAACAACACAAAATAAACAGATTCTTCCTACCTCCATAAAAAAGGGTCATCAATCAAATGTTGTTATGGTTTCCCCTTGAAGATGCAATATACATATTCCATGCTCATTGACAAAAATGGGTGGAAAACATACAACTGTGCTAGGAATGATGCCCTCTTAAACATCCACAACTCTGACATGCTTTCAATATGGAGAGCTAATGTTGACTATGATCATTTTCTTTCTCAACATGTTGTCCTGAAATACATTTCAAATCATGCATCAATAGCAAAGAAAATTCAAAATCTACCACAATATGCTTTCTCATTTTGCGCATGCATCGTCGTTAGATTAATATTTCCCGCACCTCGTTTGGTGCTTCCTATCAAAAATTGTTGTATATTAGGACATCAATGCACAAGAGACATGCCATATTCTCCATAAACTTCCTCTTTCCCTTTGCATCCAATCCTTTGTTTCCTTAAATGTTAGCTGATATATTTTCAGATGGGTTTTCAATGACCTGCCTGACACCCCTCCAAAAACCACCTTCATTTATGCATACTTGAGAATTTGGCCCCTATTGAAGCTCAATTATCTTGGTACTTCTCATATCGTAGAAATCATGCCCAATGGAAACCAATCAAATTGTCAAAGATTCTTCATTTCTTTCCCCTCTTCGTTTCCATTCAACCATCTGGTACAAATTCCTTTCTATCATTTTGTCGGAGTGAGCTCCTCCTATACAAACATTTTTGGACCCTACTTCATGACATTGGATCCACAAATTTGGAGATAATTTCACACTATCTTCATATTAAAGACACATACATTGCATGGCATGTTGATCACATATGAGAAGACGCCTCTACAAACCCCTTTGATGACTCCACCTCTTATGTAATCCACTTTCCCCACCCCCTTAACATGGTTGAATAGCAACTCTTTTCTCAACTCCACCCTACAAAAAACATCCATGTTAATGACCTTAACATGCTTGGGCATCATGACTTTGAAACAAACCACAATTGGGCCCATAACCACACCCATTCACACTTGCAAGAGACAACCATACCATTCATTGACTTCAACCACTCATCCACCCAAATACACCAAGACATCTCTTCACCTTCTTGCTTGCTTATCTCCTTGTCTCCCACATGATACATGGCTTTTGGACTTCTCCTTTCCCACTTCACAAATACCAAAATTCCCACCCCACTCAAAATGCTCATTCAAGGTACTACAAGAACAAGAAACTCTTACTTGATTTATTGCGTTAAATTTGAGCTCCTCAATACCTATGGGAACAATGTACCACCCTTTCTCTTCCTTTCTCCAATTGGCATTGTATCCTTTAACATGCATGCACCTAAAATACATTTCAAACTTCACATACCCATTTTTGTGATGCACCCTCTTGAGGGCCAACCCCTTGCAATCCTCTAAGAATTAATCCATCATATTCGATACATCCTTATTGATGAAATGAGTTTCATTGGCCCAAAAATTTTAACCTAGATTGATGATTGTTTAAGTGAGGAATTCCCTTCCAAACATACAAGCCCCTTTGTTGGTTGTTCCATCATCCTTCTTGGTGACCTTGGCCAATTTACCACTGTAAAGGACATCCCTATGTATTCAAGCACATCACAAGGCAATTCTCTTTTATGTATCTTTGACACTTTCATGACACCTTCAAACATCTTTCGACAACAAAGGAAACACCCCTTCTCAAATTTATTTCCGCTAGCTCGTCCTCAATCTTCGAAATGCAATGTCGACTCTTGAAGGCTAGACCCTCCTTATGTTGAGGACAACCTCGTCACTTTCACACAAAGAGAACGATGCATTTGAACATTCCACCCACTTGTACACAACTAACAGATTTGGTGCATTACACAATAATCAAACGTTGAAACAACTCAACATGCCAGTTGCACATTGCTACGCAAAACAAAGGAAGCAACACGTGCATGTAGGTATAGATGATGAGCAACTTCCCTTCAATCTTCTACTATATTGGCCGACACCCAACTTGTGGGTCAAAGCAGGGCTTGTTAATGGATCCCTTAGCAAATTTGTTGTCATTGTTTGCAACCCATTGACAACGAACTTGTGGGTCAAAGCAGGGCTTGTTAATAGATTTCTTAGCAAATTTATTGCCATTGTTTACAACCCTGACACTCAACCCCATATCTTACCATCATTTGTTCTTATCAACTTCCCCCACTACAAAGACACCCCATCGGATGCTTCCAATTCAAATTATGTTCCCATCCATCCCATAACAAGGGATTCACAGAGGAAACTACCACTTCAAATGTCATGACCCCACAAAAGGAAACAATAGATATTGCAAACATTGACCATAAAGGCCTTACATTTAGTATAACATCTAGAGTTAGATATTTTCCAAGCTTTTGCATATTTGCAGTTTTTTAATTTTCTAGATATTCTTGAATGTAAGACAATGCCTACATCCAATGTAGAAAACATAAGACCTTGCTTGCTTCAAAGTCTTTGCAACCACACCTTTTGTTTAAGTTTCTTTTCTTCGTGTACATATATATACCTACCAATGATATTACTTACTTTTTTTTTCCTTGTACTTACTAGTGACTTACTACCACTTGTATCTCTCTTTTCTCTTCTTCCCATTTTTGAATAGTGTACTAGAAAGAACAAAAAAAAAATTGTAATTGAAAAGAAATACAATCACCATTTCATGGCATGTTCCTCTTTTTCAATCAAATATAAATGATTTGTTTACTTGTCTACATTAGTTACTTTCAATGTGCTCATATGTATTGTTTCACAAAATCTTCACCTCACAATGGTTTATTTTCCCCTTCCTTCCAACATATCACTTGCATTAGCAGAGTGGGTTTCTTATACAATAACAAACTATCTTCTCTTCTCAAACAAGTAGCTTTTACATGCATTGTATTTCCTTTCTTGCTTATATCATGAAAAGAGTGTAACATTGTTCATATGCATTGTTTTTTTACTCCCGCAACTAAAAATTAATGTGGAATACCTAGGCACACTTGCCTACTACTCTTGACAAATACATGAGCTTAAAGCAACTTTACATGAGATAGAAACATGCTTCCAAACATCTTCCACTCTTCTACTTATCACATTTTTCGCCCAACTATTTAGTTGCTCTTCGAATTAAAAGCCCTACTCAAACTTGTTATCCACCTCCATGAAAGAGATACAATGAGATGTATATTAGAAGACTTTCTACTTCAACATGAAGATATTGCTCCATACATTTATTGTAGATGGTGGTGCCACTGTCATACATCCTTTTGTATATATGATTGAATCGTACTATATGCTTAATTTTTTCTTTCTGCACATTTTACTGTATAATTTTGGTGTATTTTTTCTAAACCATCTTACACTGCTTCTACACCCATTACATTCCATCTCCTTTGTGGGGATTGTTGTATGCATGTGTAAAACTTTTCTTTTTTACCATCTGTATAGCATTTCTTATGTGCCATTTGTTTCTATGATCTACACCCCTAATAACATGTTTCAACTCTTTAATGGAGGTGATGGCAATTGGAATGGAGGTGAATATGCAAAAGTCTAGGCTACTATTCCATGATTTTAAACTGGAAGTATGAGAACATATCTCCCATATTTTTTCTATTTAGGTGGGTCAATTGGAAGAAGGTTTAAATATTGGGTTTTTATCTAAAAACCAACCTTTACAAGTATGCAGATTGGCTTTGATTGTACAATAAAATAGAGGTCCAGGATTCATGTTGGTGCAATTGTTGGTTATTTGGAGGCGAAATAGTAGCTTTGGTAAAAGCATTGCTGAAAATCATACATGTCTATTGGATGTCAATAGCACACATCCCGAAAGGTATACTTGATAAGGTAAGGAAGACATGTTTTAGTTTTCTCTAGACTAGTAGAAAAGAAAAGGAAGGAATCCCACTGGTCAAATGGTCCAAGCTTTCCAGGGAAAAGGAGAAAGGGGTATGGGGCCTAAAAAATATCCATGAATTTGGCAAGGCTTTGGAAGCCAAAAGTCTATGGCATCTCTTGTTCTCTTATGGTTTCTGGAGTAAGATTATGAAAGATAATTATTTTCAAAAGAGATATCAACAAAGGATTGGATTAGATCATAGAATAAACCTTACAAGGGTGCTTCAAACGTATGGAAAAGTTTGATCAAGGAATTCTCGATATTAGGGAAATGGGTAGCATGGAACATTGGTAAAGGAGATAGGGTCAAGCTCAATATTGATCCATAGATAGGGCATATATGAAACTATCAATTATTGGTGGATTTGGTTCAATTCTTATATTCTCACGAATATTTGAAACTTTATGATGTGACAATATAATGATTATGAAGGGTCATGGTAAAAATTATGGAATTCAAGAAATGAGTTACTTCTATAGGGTCAGTGGGTTGAGGAGTGGTCTTGATACACCAATATTCATAAAATGATATTTAAAGATCAATTTTTTTATCCGTTGTTTGTGGCTCATAAAATTAGCACCGCCTTCAAGGAAGGGTGGCAAGGGAAATCTTCCATTCCTATTGGAATCATGAGGTATCTGAGTTATGATGTTAATAGACAATGGGGGTATTTTGACAAAGCGTGTCAAGTGAGGCCAAGTAATTGTGGTGTTGGAGTTGTATTGTTTTTAAATCATGCTCATTTTTTCATGCTTAAGTTTGGGGTTGGTCTAAATTCAAACAACCCAGTAGAAGTAATAGTTTTGTGAATCTTTTTAAATTATGTTGCTATAAAAGGGTGGCAAGTTTTACAGATTGGTCTAAACTTTTTATTCATTGTTGTAATCATTGTTGCACTATCTATAATATAGCTATAAATCTTTGGCTAAAGAAAAAATTTCATACCATTTCTTTTAACCACATATATAGAGAATTTAATGTAAAGGTAAATGCCTCTATAGCTCTAAATATTTGGCTAAAGAAAAAATTTCATACCATTTCTTTTGACCACACATATAGAGAATTTAATGTAAAGGTAAATGCTTTGAGGTCACGAGCAGGGATCAAAATTCAAGCCGTCATAGCCTGTCAAAGGGCTCCTAAGCCGTCTATGAAGTGGTATTTAAATTTTTCCCGTCATTTAAAATGGGGTTTTTAGTTTTTGTCATTTTAATAAAAAGTGAACGATTTAAATTAAAATTCCATTAGAAGGGCTAAGATGAAAATTGTCCATCAACAATTTTAGTAATGTTGTATATATTTTACTTAATATGTATCTACCTCATACCCTCCTGTACCAGGTGACATCGTGATAGGATCAAAGAACATCATCCATTTAACAAATGGAGTGTAAACTCATCAACCGTTCAAGCGCATTGATGGCTTCCCTGTCAGAACACCAATAGTCTACAAAAGAAACGTCAAATGCCAACATATAGCACATTGAATTTGTCAGAAAATGATTCATCATCACCCACCGAAAAGACTACAAAAGATAGAAAAAATGCCACATACAGATGAGAACATGAAACATGCCAGGCGAGTGAATGGAGGAATTTGCTAGGTACCTACTCTCGTTCGGGTCGCATAAATTTTCAAACATTCTCTGCAACATTCACTAAAAGATGGCGAAAAATACGAGCAGAGGCGGTAACATAAACAAGCAGGGAGTTCCTTGGTCTGTCATCAAGCTTCAATAGGAGTAGGTGACTTGTCACGGTTTCACATGTGTATTCTTACTTCTTTATCAACGACTTTCTTTTCTTTTTCTTTTGGTTGATTGAAATTTGTTCTAATACGAGATTCTAAATTTCTTGTGTTTTTAATTGCTTGAGATTTTAGAAAAAATGTATGTATTTTCTGATTATTGTAGGGGACACAGACAAGGCCATATGATCCATGGGAACTATTTGAAGAGAGGATTCGAACTGGTCGTTTAAATGTGGAAAGGTATGCTGAGCTTAATCATTTTATTATTTTTTCTTCTAAATATTACTTCTAAATGAAATTCGTCTTCCTTTCAAGTTTGGAAGCTAGAATGGGATTTCGATATTTTATTAACCCCTAAACCATGAGATGCGTGCATTCAATTTTGTTATAGAAGTATTAACCGCTTCCTTTTCATTTATAAGCAACCTTTCTTTCAAGTCTAGAGCATTTCAGATAGTCCTCCTTAAGGATATTATTTTTTTAAGCTTTTTTATAGTCAGTCTAAGGGGTTATCTTACTTGGAAATTTCGATTCTCCCACAACATGATGCCCAAGTTATTCCATCTCCTCCACAAAATGCTCATGATGGAGCTCATCAGATGGGAATACTATGAATCCAAGGGCCTATCCATTGCCCTCCTCTGGGGCACCTTGTTCAAGAAGTTTTTAACTAATACAATATGGGATAATAGCAATAAAGATTATACGCATAGTGATCGGGGACCAGGGTATTCTTCAAGGAGCCGTGGTCTCTCATATCCTTATGAATGCATTTATTCATGAGCTAGATCTGTTCGTCGTAGGGATTTCAAACAAGAATGAATGAAATATGGGCGATATGTCGACAACTGCTCTCTTGCATTCACAATTAATTCTGAACCCTTTGCAATGAACATGTTGAATAAGATCAGTCACTTTCTAAATAAGGAACTCGGAGGATTATAATTTTGAATAAAACTAATAAGGACTGAAGGCATTCTATTGGGTGCTAATTTTAAGTTACCTATGAGGAACACCAAACAAGGAATTATTCGGATCGAGGTTCCTATGTGAAGGGTGCTATTTCAACTAGAGAAAAAAGGTTTTTTAAACCCGAAGAAAAAGGGAAAATTGGCGCTAGGACATGATCCCCAAACCATACGTGAGAGGTATAAATCAGTTGCATTGGGATTGATCGCCTTGTCTACAACTTATTCAGGGTTTGGTCCACGGCCATGGCAGTCAAGTTCGATATCTGGTACTTCATGTTCATCCCCTTCAGTGCAAACATATGGCTGTGTAAGCAGACAACCTTCTAGGAGAGAGAAGCTTTGTTGCTTTTGCTGGAGGTTTCATTGGTCTTCAAGCACATGGATTTCACATGCCTCGTCAAAGGGGTTCTCTTTAAGATGTTCCTGGAGCTGGAGCTTGAGCTCGAGGAGGAATATGCCCAGCCTAAAGTTGTATAACTCTGCAATTCCTAATTGTATGAGTGAATTTTATGCAATGTTATAATTCTGTGGACTTAATGTAGAGACAAACTATTTGAAGCATTGAAATGCATATTGGAATAAATTTGAGTCATTGGATGATTGAAGGTGAAACATTTAGGTTTAGTTCGAGGAAAAACTGGAAAATTTTAAATGAGCAGTGTAGAGTTTTGGGAAGTGGTTGAATGCTGGTAGTAGTAAAATGAGGAGTGTAGAGTTTTGGGAAATGGTTGAAAGGGGGCAACAGTGAAATATTTTCAGTATTTAGATCTTATCAATTTTAATGAATTTTGAATTTTCTTAAGATAGATTATAGTCTTAAATCTCATTTTGTTAAAATACAAAAAATAATAATTTTGTTGTTATGTTGGTTGTACATGTAATAATTCATAATTTTGTATAGTTGACTCTTTTTTAGTTCTTATATTTTTAGTTTTTTTTAATGAAGTATACAATTAATTTATTATTGTCATTTGAAATGTGAGCTTTTTTGGAAACCCTTCATTATTGAAGAGCCACATGAATATATAACCTTCAATCTTGATCCCCGGTCACAAGAACATATAATGTTTGGATTTTCAAAATACTTCCCATTTTGCTAGAAAAAAAGAATCACTTCACTAAGTTATCAATCAACCACTATCAACTTGTTTAAATTTATTTTTTATTTACAAGTATCAACCTTAAAAAAATTTCATCTAAAACAGTATTTGTTAAAATTATGCAACATAATGTTTAAATATTTTCATTAAAAAGGCAATTTTATTATAATTAAATAAAAAAACATATCACACTACCTCTTTATTTTATACAAATTAAATAAGCGATTTTATTATAATTAAATGAAAAAACATATCACACTAACTCTTTATTTTATATAAATTAAATAAATCAAAGAATAATATTTTTTTATAAAAACATATATAATTTTTAAAACTCAAAAGATAAATTAAATAATATCTTAGATTCAGTGGTAATAGACCCACTCCTCACATGATAACTGGACCCCACTTGTCTCTTCGGTTGATATCGATGTACAATTATAAATGTCAATCATATGTTTACTTTGCGACGAAAACTCACGAGAATAAAAATATACCATAATAATATAAAAGTACGAAAATAGCTGCTTTGTCTTAAACTTATGTTTATAATTGAGATATGATATATGTTTATAGAAAAGAAAATATTTATGATATTAGTGTTGTTTATTTATTATTGTAAATATTTGTAAGAAGAGTTAATAAGACTTTCATGAATATAAAATTTATCAATATATTTAACAAGTGAAATTAACAGTAAAGTTACTTAGTATCCCTCTCCTAAAAATGTTTGAAAAATTAATAATAAATTCCTAAAGTTATTTATTAAGATATATTATTTTGTTTTATAAGAAATTGGTTGGAAAATGGTTAAAGGATGTATGGGCTTGCCACTTATATCTCAGTGGATTAGTAGCATCAATCATAGATACTGATTTTCCACTATAGTTTATTATGTTTGACTATAATTATAGTCAACCATAGTAGTTAGAGAAATGATGGATTAGTGGTCAAGGCATACTAGTGCTAGTGGGTTGGTTGCTCAATGATTAATGGGTTGCCAGTGGGTTTGTTGCTCAATGATTAATGGGTTTATGTGTTACTAATTGATGGTTAGAAGGTGTCAATGATAAAGAGGTTGATATATTAGTGGTTAAAGTTATTTTAGGTTAAGGATTTAAGAAAAAATGGAACTTTATCCATATTGAACAAGTCAAATTAATTTAAATAGACATTAACTAAATATTTTTCTTATTACATTTAGCTAATATCTTATTACACTAAAAAAAATGGAAAAAGTTTTAATCAGAAAACCACCAAATACAATATCTTTAATTTACACAATCAATGAAAACTTAATTTTTATCATTTTTAAATTCTCTTAACAATTGTAAAAATAATTACTCTAAAAGATTATTGAATAAAATACATTCATCTATAAGAAATAAAAGTAATTTCAAATTAAAATAATAAAATTATTTTCAATTTATTGCTACCTTAAAGAAATTTAACATTATTAAAATAAGAAATAATAAAACTAAAAGAGACCAGTTAACGAATTTTTTTTTATATATTTAAAAACAATGATATAGTGAACACCCTATTAGAACCTTCCTTCAAATTAAAAAAAAAGCCTATGTATGCATAATAAGTAGACTAATACTTATTTCATGATTAGATAGTTATACAAAACATATTAGTTTACATACGCTCTTAAATATTCAAAAATTTTAAAACAACTTACATTGAAAAAAATGATAAGAAAAAACAAGAGCCACGAGGTGGCAATGTCCCCCCACTTGCTAATAGCTATTGCTACAAGATGGAAGCTATAGAAATATGATACTTTTGCCACAAAACTACTTAGCCATCTAATCAATTTCTCAATGTTTTTTAGAA
Organism: Pseudotsuga menziesii; assembly: GCA_001517045.1. Lineage (NCBI taxonomy): Eukaryota > Viridiplantae > Streptophyta > Pinopsida > Pinales > Pinaceae > Pseudotsuga > Pseudotsuga menziesii. Next base: position 324,293 of record LPNX010321211.1, on the reverse strand, counting down.
ACAAAAATAGTTGGAGAAGATGCAAAACTTGTGCTAAGCATCCTTCATGATTAGAGAGCCAATTTCTTACATCTCAAATATGGATATATCGACATGGACTTAGAAAAATGTTTAACATACGTATAAACACACAAATGACTTCATTGAAATAGGTAGAACAAACAACCTTCACCATAACCACTCAACCAAATTCATTAAATAACTACAACAAGTTAAAAGATGTAAAGTTGCACAATATCCACACAAAAAAACACTTACAAATAACTTTCACCACACTAAGCTCAATCTCTCCATGATGGTGCAACTTGCAAATAGCATCTAACCAATGCATTCAAAAATTTGTTTCCAACAAAATTTATAAAAACCACGCATCATGTGGGTTTTGATCAAGTTGTCATCTTTTCTAACTTAATATGTCATCATATTGAGTATCTCTAATATGTACCATGTAATGCTTTAGTAAGATATTGTATATTGTTCAGATGATAACTAAAAAACACTAAGAAACAAAAAATCTTATTAAAAAAATTATATAAAATTATTATATTTAAAAATAATTTTTGTATCATTACACATTATAGAGTAAAATATTAAATTGCTAAAATAATCATGAAAAAACTAAACAAAACAAAACAAAAAATTATTAAATTTTTTTTTATCCAATTATTATATTTGAAAATAGTCTTTGCATCATTCAACGATGAACATGAAAAAAAAGTAACATGGTGCCCATCACAAAACACTATAATGATCACATCAAAATATAATGATACGTCGTTGATGGTGGAGTTTTTAATCACTATTAACATTTATATTTTTAATCACTCAAACCTAATTTACATTTATATACCATAATCACAAGTGCATAAATATTAGTTTATGAAATTTTGCTTAAGCAAATAAATATATGTCCTCTCTCTAATAATAAAGAGGCATGTGAACATTGTCTCCATAATATAAAACCTCATTTCCAACCATATTATCTTTATATTGACACATGTTTCTAGTTATGTGCTACATATTTTGTTTTTTTTGCATCCTAACGTTTCTATGTTTTGTGTGAATCTTAATCTTCAAGGGTAAAGAACACCACATATTGCACTTGAATGCTAACTTTGCACACACACTGCATTTCATGAGCTCTTGCAAGTCAAATGTAAGATGTTGACCATGATATTTTTTTTACTTGGATTATACCAACATGTATAAAAAAACAATAAGACAAGTATGCCTTGGTTTTAGTTATATAATTACTCATCACAGTTATAAACAATGTAGGTGCATTTGTCAACCCAAAAGGCAATATAAGAAAGTTATGATCGCCTCATATCCTTCTAAAAAAAATCTAAAAAACATCACCCTCCTTCATCTTCTATCAATGATAAGTTATAACTAGATCTAATATCAATCATGGAGTATTCTTCACTCCACACAAAAGAAAACTGCTATAAAAAAATGACAATTGCAAAACAAATAGGTGGTTGTATTAAGAAATTTTTAGAACACCACATAGAAATAAGTATATTTCAAGTTGACACATCCTTGGAACAATAGTGTTGCTTTTTTCATTGGAATCTTCATAACAATGTCTTTTTCTGCCTTTCCACCCTATTGTTGGATAATTTCTTTTGTGGAAAAAAATTAATTTCCATTGGAGGGTTATGAATCTTGTAACTTGGGAATACCGGTTTTTTACTTGAAATTTGATTATTTATCCGGTATTCCCCCATATGGATTCTTCCCATAAAAAGAGAATGAAGCTCATCATTTCTATTAGATCCAGTTCCACTTACTACATATTGAAAACACCAAGAAGGTACACCTTCATAACAATAGTTTGAATACATTAGAATGAGAGGGGGCACTACCAACTTCCATTGATTCCCCACTATAGGCCTTTACCCTGTCAATGAGTACAACATATAAGAGGGCCTTCTCTCTATGGCCTTCCCAACCTTGTTTCATGTAGGTGTTGCAATGCTTAAACAACCATACATTCAAGAAGTCAAGATGTAATATTATCCATAGAAACTCATCTAGTACCATGACAACAGGTTTGGCCAACACCCTCATTTCCATTACTACTTATACAACTTTATGATGCACCATCATAGCCAAGCTACTGCTTATGTATTTGTTAAATGAAACATTGAAGACACCTCTATGGCAACTGTCTTGGCCCTTTTCCATAAACTAAAAGACTTAGTTGATACCCAAATCAATGATCGACTCATTTTTATTTGGTTTTACACTTCATGGACCACGCTACTATTAGAACAAAAGTATAGGTAAGTTCACTAATATGATAACCCATCAAGGAAATCCAACCTTCTTTTTCACCATCAATGCAGCTGACACCAAATGATAAGATATGCACATTCTTATGCTCAAACAACCTTCCCCCACTTTAATTGAGCATCATCAATGGATTATTCACAACATTATAACCAATCCACATGATGCATCTCAATACATGCATAATAGATTCAAAATATTCCTTGAAGAGGTTATTCAAAAAGAGATTCATATAAAAGACTATTGGTGTGGGTATACTGAACAAACCATTCTCTTTGTCCTACTTTTCATATTCAACACTTCAAACTTTTCATTACTGGTGTTTTCCTTTTCCTTTTAGATATGAATGGCAACACAAGGGATTTGTGCATATACATGGTTTCATATGCTTGCAAAACACACCCAATATGGACAAGCTAGATTTTGGGAAGTGGAAGTGGTTGATGATGCAAAATATTATGTTTCCAAATATGTTACAACATGGAGCCTCCATACCATCCCCTTGTGAACGCCTGGTTTCCACCATTCTACTCTACATGATCCATGCACCCTTGATTCAACCCCCATACTTGTGTCAGATATCCTAGCTGACTATGAATAACTTGTCAATTGCATTGAACAACACAAAATAAACAAATTTTTCTTGCCTCCATAAAAAAGGGTTATCAATCAAATGTTGTTATGGTTTCCCCTTGAAGATGCAATATGCATATTCCATGCTCATTGACAAAAATGGGTGGAAAACATACAACCGTGCTAGGAATGATGCCCTCTTAAACATCCACAACTTTGACATGCTTTCAATATGGAGAGGTAATGTTGATTATGATCATGTTCTTTCTCAACATGTTGTCTTGAAATACATTTCAAAGTTTGCATCAATAGCTAAGAAAATTCAAAATCTACCACAATATGCTTTCTCATTTTGCACATGCATCGTCGTTAGATTAATATTTCCCGCACCCCATTTGGTGCTTCCTATCAGAAATTGTTGTAGATTAGGATATATGCACAAGAGACATGCCATAATCTCCATAAACTTCCTCTTTCCCTTTGCATCCAATCCTTTGTTTCCTTAAATGTTAGCTGATATATTTTTAGATGGGTTTTCAATGACCTACCTGACACCCCTCCAACAACCACTTTCATTTATGCATACTTGACAATTTGGCCCCTATTGAAGCTCAATTATCTTGGTACTTCTCATATCGTAGAAAGCATGCCCAATGGAAACCAATCAAACTGTCAAAGATTCTTCATTTCTTTCCCCTGTTCGTTTCCATTCAACCATCTGGTACAAATTCCTTTCTATCATTTTGTTGGAGTGAGCTCCTCCTATACAAACATTTTAGGACCCTACTTCACGTCATTGGATCCACAAATTTAGAGATAATTTCACACTATCTTCATATTAAAGACACATACATTGCATGGCATGTTGATCACATATGAGAAGACGCCTCTACAAACCCCTTTGATGACTCCACCTCTTATGTAATCCACTTTCCCCAACCCCTTAACATGGTTGAATAGCAACTCTTTTCTCAACTCCACCCTAGAAAAAACATCCATGTTAATTACCTTAACATGCTTGGGCATCATGACTTTGAAACAAACCACAATTGGGGCCATAACCATACCCATTCACACTTGCAAGAGACAACCATACCATTCATTAACTTCAACCACTCATCCACCCAATCACACCAAGACATCTCTTCACCTTCTTGCTTGCTTATCTCCTTGTCTCCCACATGATACATGGCTTTTGGACTTGTCCTTTCCCACTTCACAAATACCAAAAATCCCACCCCACTCAAAATGCTCATTCAAGGTACTACAAGAACCAGAAAGTCTTACTTCATTTATTGCGTTAAATTTGAACTCCTCACTACCTATGGGAACGATGTACCACCCTTTCTCTTCCTTTCTCCAATTGACATTGTATCCTTTAACATGCATGCACCTAAAATACATTTCAAACTTCACATACCCATTTTTGTGATGCACCCTCTTGAGGGCCAATCCCTTGCAATCCTCTAAGAACTAATCCACCATATTCGATACATCCTCGTTGATGAAATGAGTTTCATTGGCCCAAAATTTTTAACCTAGATTGATGACCGTTTAAGTGAGGCATTCCCTTCCAAACATACAATCCCCTTTGTTGGTTGTTCCATCATCCTTCCTGGTAACCTTGGCCAATTTACCACTGTAAAGGACATCCCTATGTATTCAAGCACATCACAAGGAAATTCTCTTTTATGTACCTTTGACACTTTCATGACACCTTCAAACATCTTTCGACACCAAAGGAAACACCCCTTCTCAAATTTATTTCCACTAGAACGTCCTCAATCTTCGAAATGCAACGTCGACTCTTGAAGGCTAGACCCTCCTTATGTTGAGGAGAACCTCCTCACTTTCACACAAAGAGAATGATGCATTTGAATATTCCACCCACTTGTACACAACTAACAGATTTAGTGCATTACTTAATAATCAAACATTGAAACAACTAAACATGCCAGTTGCACATTGCTACGCAAAACAAAGGAAGCAACACATGCATGTAGGTATAGATGATGAACAACTTGCCTTCAATCTTCTACTATATTGGCCGACACCCAACTTGTGGGTCAAAGCAGGGCTTGTTAATGGATCCCTTAGCAAATTTGTTGTCATTGTTTGCGACCCATTGACAACCAACTTGTGGGTCAAATAGGGGATTGTTAATGGATTTCTTAGCAAAGTTATTGCCATTGTTTACAACCTTGACACTCAACCCCATATCTTACCATCATTTGTTCTTATCAACTTCCCCCACTACAAAGACACCCCATCGGATGCTTCTAGTTCAAATTATGTTCCCATCCATCCCATAGCAAGGGGTTCACAGAGGAAAGTACCACTTCAAATGGCCTGACCCTACAAAAGGAAACAATAAATATTGGAAACATTGACCATAAAGGCCTTACATTCAGTATAATATCTAGAGTTAGATATTTTTCAAGCCTTTGCATATCTGCATTTTTTTAATTTTCTAGATATTCTTGAATGTAAGACAATGCCTACATCCAATATAGAAAACATGAGACCTTGCTTGCTTCAAAGTCTTTGCAACCACACCTTTTGTTTAAGTTTCTTTTCTTCATGTACATATATACCTACCAATGATATTACTTACTTTTTTTTCCTTGTACTTACTAGTGACTTACTACCACTTGTATCTCTCTTTTCTCTTCTTCCCATTTTTGAATAGTGTACTAGAAAGAACAAAAAAAATTGTAATTGAAAAGAAATACAATCACCATTTCATGGCATGTTCCTCTTTTTCAATCAAATATAAATGCTTTTTTTACTTGTCTACATTAGTTACTTTCAATGTGCTCATATGTATTGTTTCACAAAATCTTCACCTCACAATGGTTTATTTTCCCCTTCCTTCCAACATATCACTTGCATTAGCAGAGTGGGTTTCTTACACAATAACAAACTATCTTCTCTTCTCAAACAAGTAGCTTTTACATGCATTGTATTTCCTTTCTTGCTTATAACATGCAAAGAGTGTAGCATTGTTCATATGCATTGTTTTTTTACTCCCGCAACTAAAAAATAATGTGGAATACCTAGGCACACTTGCCTACTACTCTTGACAAATACATGAGCTTAAAGCAACTTTACATGATATAGAAACATGCTTCCAACCATCTTCCACTCTTCTACTTATCACATTTTTCGCCCAACTATTTAGTTGCTCTTTGAATTAAAAGCCCTACTCAAACTTGTTATCCACCTCCATGAAAGAGATACAATGAGATGTATATGAGAAAACTTTCTACTTCAACATGAAGATATTGCTCCATACATTTATTGTGGATGGTGGTGCCACTATCATACATCCTTTTGTATTTATGATTGACTTGTACTATATGCTTAATTTTTTCTTTCTACACATTTTAATGTATAATTTCGGTGTATTTTTTTCTAAACCATCTTACACTGCTTCTACACCCATTACATTCCATCTCCTTTGTGGGGATTGTTGTATGCATGTGTACAAATTTTCTTTTTTACCATCTGTATAGCATTTCTTATGTGCCATTTGTTTCTATGATCTACACCCCTAATAACATGTTTCAACTCTTTAATGGAGGTGATGGCAATTGGAATGGAGGTGAATATGCAAAAGTCTAGGCTAATATTCCATGATTTTCAACTGGAAGTATGAGAACATATCTCCCATATTTTTTCTATTCTGGTGGGTCAATTGGAAGAAGGTTTAAATATTGGGTTTTTATCTAAAAGCCAACCTTTACAAGTATGCAGATTGGCTTTGATTGTACAATAAAATAGAGGTTCAGGATTGATGTTGGTGCAATTTTTGGTTGTTTGAAGGCAGAATATTAGCTTTGGTAAAAGCATTGTTGGAAATCATACAGGTCTATTGGATGTCAATAGCACACATCCCGAAAGGTATACTTGATAAGGTAAGGAATACATGTTTTAGTTTTCTTTGGACCAGTAGAAAAGAAAAGGAAGGAATCCCACTGGTCAAATGGTCCAAGCTTTCTAGGGAAAAGGAGAAAGGGGTATGGGGCCTAAAAAATATCCATGAATTTGGCAAGGCTTTGGGAGCTAAAAGTCTGTGGCGTCTCTTGTTCTCTTATGGTTTCTGGAGTAAGATTATGAAAGACAAATATTTTCAAAAGAGATATCAACAAAGGATTGGATTAGATCATAGAATAAACCTTGCAAGGGTGCTTCGAACGTCTAGAAAAGTTTGATCAAGGAATTCTCGATATTAGGGAAATGGGTAGCATGGAACATTGGTAAAGGAGATAGGGTCAAGCTCGACATTGATCCGTAGATAGGGCATATATGAAACTATCAATTGTTGGTGGATTTGGTTCAATTCTTATATTCTCACGAATATTTGAAACTTTATGATGTGACAATATAACAATCATGAAGGGTCATGGTATAAATTATGGAATTCAAGAAATGAGTTACTTCTATAGGGTCAGAGGGCCAAGGAGTGGTCTTGATACACCAATATTCATAAAAAGATATTTAAAGATCAATTTTGTTATCCGTTGTTTGTGGCTCATAAAATTAGCATTGCCTTCAAGGAAGGGTGGCAAGAGAAATGTTCCATTCCTATTCGAATCGTGAGGTATCTGAGTTATGATGTTAATAGACAATGGGGGTATTTTGACAAAGCGTGTCAAGTGAGGCCAAGCAATTGTGGTGTTGGAGTTGTATTGTTTTTAAATCATGCTCATTTTTTCATGCTTAAGTTTGGGGTTGGTCTATATTCAAACAACCCAATAGAAGTAATAGTTTTGTGAATCTTTTTAAATTATGTTGCTATAAAAGGGAGGCAGGATTTGCAGATTGGTCTAAACTTTTAATTCATTGTTGTAATCATTGTTGCACTATCTATAATATAGCTATAAATCTTTGGCTAAAGAAAAAATTTCATACCATTTCTTTTAACCACATATATAGAGAATTTAATGTAAAGGTAAATGCCTCTAATATAGCTCTAAATATTTGGCTAAAGAAAAAATTTCATACCATTTCTTTTGACCACACATATAGAGAATTTAATGTAAAGGTAAATACTTTGAGGTCACAAGCAGGGATCAAAATTCAAGCCATCATAGCCCGTCAAAGGGCTCCTAAGCCGTCTGTGAAGTGCTATTTAAATTTTGCTCGTCCTTTAAAATGGGGTTTTTAGTGTTTGTCATTTTAATAAAAAGTGAACGATTTAAATTAAAATTCCATTAGAAGGGCTGAGATGAAAATTGTCCGTCAACAATTTTAGTAATGTTGTATAGATTTTACTTAATACTTATCTACCTCGTACCCGCCTGTACCAGGTGAGAACGTGACAAGATCAAAGAACATCATCTATTTAATAATTAGAGTGTAAACTCATCAACCGTTCAAGCGCATTGATGGCTGCCCTGTCAGAACACCAATAATCTACAAAATAAATGCCAAATGCCGATAGATAGCACATTGAATTTGTCAGAAAATGATTCGTCGTCGCCCACCGAAAATACTGCAAAAGATTAAAAAAAATGGCACGTACAGACGAGAACATGAAACATGGCAGGCGAGTGAATGGAGAAATTTGCTAGGTACCTACTCGCATTCGGGTCGCATAAATTTTCAGACATTCTCTGCAACATTCACTAAAAGATGGGGAAAATTATGAGCAGAGGCAGTAACATAAACGAGCAGGGAGTTCCCTGGTCCGTCATCCAGCTTTGACAGGAGTAGGTGACCTATCACGGTTTCACATGTGTATTCTTACTTCTTTATCAACGACTTTCTTTTCTTTTTCTTTTGGTTGATTGAAATTTGTTTTGATACGAGATTCTGAATTTCCTGTGTTTTTTATTGCTTGAGATTTTAGAAAAAATGTCTGGTTTTTCTGATTATTGTAGGGGATGCAGACAAGGCCATATGATCCATGGGAACTATTTGAAGAGAGGATTCGAACTGGTCCTTTAAATGTGGAAAGGTATGCTGAGCTCAATCATTTTATTATTTTTTCTTCTAAATATTACGTCTAAATGAAATTCGTCTTCCTTTCAAGTTTGGAAGCTAGAATGGGATTTCGATATTTTATTAACCCCTGAACCATGAGATGTGCGCATTCAATTTTGTTATAGAAGTATTAACCGCTTCCTTTTCATTTATAAGCAACCTTTCTTTCATGTCCAGAGCATTTCAGATAGTCCTCCTTAAGGATATAATTTTTTAAAGCTTTTTTATAGTCAGTCTAAGGGGTTATCTTACTTGGAACTTTCAATTCTCCCACAACATGATGCCCAAGTTATTCCATCTCCTCCACAAAACGCTCATGATGGAGCTTGTCAGATGGGAATACTACAAATCCAAGGGCCTATCCATTGCCCTCCTCCGGGGCACCTTGTTCAAGAAGTTTTTAACTAATACGATATGGGATAATAGCAATAAAGATTATACACATAGTGATCGGGGACCAAGGTATTCCTCAAGGAGTCGTGGTCTCTCATATCCTTCTGAATGTATTTATTCATGAGCTAGATCTGTTAGTCTTAGGGATTTCAAACAAGAATGAAATGAAATATGGGCGATATGTCGACAACTGCTCTCTTGCGTTCACAATTAATTCTGAACCCTTTGCAATGAACATGTTGAATAAGATCAGTCACTTTCTAAATAAGGAACTCGGAATATTATAATTTCGAATAAAACTAATAAGGACTGAAGGCATTCTATTGGGTGCTAATTTTAAGTTACCTATGAGGAACACCAAACGAGGAATTATTCAAATCGAGGTTCCTATGCGAAGGGTGCTATTTCAACTAGAGCAAAAAGGTTTTTTAAACCCGAAGAAAAAGGGAAAATTGGCGCTAGGACATGATCCCCAAACCATAAGTGAGAGGTATAAATCAGTCGCATTGGGATTGCTCGCCTTGTCTACAACTTATTCAGGGTTTGGTCCACGGCCACGACTGTCAAGTTCGATGTCTAGTACTTCATGTTCATCCCCTTCAGTGCAAACATATGGGTGTGTAAGCAGACAACCTTCTAGGAGAGAGAAGTTTGTTGTTGCTTTTGCTGGAGGTTTCGTTGGTCTTCAAGCACATGGATTTCAGATGCCTCGTCAAAGGGGTTCTCTTTAAGATGTTCCTAGAGCTGGAGGAGGAATATGCCCAGCCTAAAGTTGTATAACTCTGCAATTCCTAGTTGTATGAGTGAATTTTATGCAATGTTATAATTTTGTGGACTTCGTGTAGAGACAAACTATTTGAAGCATTGAAATGCATATTGGAATAAATTTGAGTCATTGGATGATTGAAGGTGAAACATTTAGGTTTAGTTCTAGGAAAAACTGGAAATTTTTAAATGAGCACTGTAGAGTTTTGAGAAGTGGTTGAATGATAGTAGTAGTAAAATGAGGAGTGTAGAGTTTTGGGAAATGGTTGAAAGGGGGTACTACTGAAATATTTTTAGTATTTAGATCTTATCAATTTTAATGAATTTTGGATTTTCTTAAGATAGATTATAGTCTTAAATCTCATTTTGTTAAAATACAAAAAATAATAATTTTGTTGTTATGTTGGTTGTACATGTAATAATTCATAATTCAGTATAGTTGATTCTTTTTTAGTTCTTATATTTTTAGTTTTTTTTAATGAAGTATACAATTAATTTATTATTGTCATTTGAAATATGAGCTTTTTTGGAAACCCTTCATTATTGAAGGGCCACATGAATATATAACCTTCAACCTTGATCCCTAGTCACAAGAACATATAATGTTTGGATTTTCAAAATACTTCCCATTTTGCTAAAAAAGAAGAATCACTTCGCTAAGTTTAGTTCTTATATTTTTAGTTTTTTTTAATGAAGTATACAATTAATTTATTATTGTCATTTGAAATATGAGCTTTTTTGGAAACCCTTCATTATTGAAAGGCCACATGAATATATAACCTTCAACCTTGATCCCTAGTCACAAAAACATATAATGTTTAAATTTTCAAAATACTTCCCATTTCCCATTTTGCTAAAAAAGAAGAATCACTTCGCTAAGTTATCAATCAACCAGTATCAACTTGTTTAAATTTATTTTTTCTTTACAAGTATCTACCTTGAAAAAATTTCATCTAAAAAGGTATTTGTGAAAATTACATAATGTTTAAATATTTTCATTTACAAAGGCAAGTTTATTATAATTAAATGAAAAAACATATCACACTAACTCTTTATTTTATATAAATTAAATAAATCAAAGAATAATATTTTTATTTATAAAAACATATATAATTTTTAAAACTCAAAAGATAAATTAAATAATATATTCGGTTCACTGGTAATAGACCCACTCCTCACATGATAATTGGACCCCACTTGTCTCTTCAGTTGATATCGATGTACAATTATAAATGTCAATCATACGTTTACTTTCCGACGAAAACCCATGAGAATCGTAAAATGAATGTCTAAAAATATACCATAATAATATAAAATAATACACAAATTTAATGCCGATAATCTGAGAAAACAGTTCCACATGCAGAAAATTTATGAAACACGGTACCAGAAAAAACACAGTTCAGATCTGGATTGACGATAAGCGGCAGAGTACAGATTTCCGAATTGGAGTTTGTCAAGTCCTGGGCATTTTACCTGCAGAAGTTTCTGCATTTGTTCTCCACTCAGACACTGCAGCGGCCATGGCCGTGTATGAACTTCCTCCTTCGTCCAAGGCAGCCATGGCCTTCTCCTTCAAGTCTCTCACTCTCGCCCTTACCCTTCTGCCCTCTTCTCCTTCCATCAATTCCCTAACTGCCCTCTCCACTTCCTCTCTGCGTNGGCTCGCTTCAAGCCCCAGGGCGAGTTCGGTAACCTGCTCGATGGGCAGGGCGCCTCCGCTTCCGAAGGAAACGAACAGAACAGACGAAGGCGGTTGGTTGTCCAACCAGCTGAGGCAATCCACGCGCTGATCTTGGAGAAGTTTGTCATGGGATTCAAGCGGTGACGACGATATGACCGGCCCAACTGGATAAACGCGGGGTAATGGATGGGCATCAGTGGGATTAAATAGCTTTCCTTCCACTAGGGCTTTGATCGGTTCAGTCTCCAGCTCCTCGAAGGTGTTTATTAAAACCCCCTTTATTTCCCTAAGGCGCGAGAAATGGTGCACGAACCAGAAAAAGGCTTCATCCGATTCGTCCTGCAGAGGAGTCGGCAGATCCCTGCTTGAAATCGGCGATAAGCCCGGTACCTCTACTCGAAAATCGGCATCCTTAAGCGAAATAGAAATCTCCGAGACTAGCTTCGGCATTGAGAACATGAGAGAGAGCAGAGAAGCAGTCGAAGTTAAGAAAACGTACGTGGGTATGCAAAGCTTAGCTGTAACATCGAACATGGCGGAGCAGAAAAAATCAGTGATGAAAGCAGAGACGGGCAAGCCAGAGTCGAGGAGGGATCTCAGAGCAGTTTCTACATATCCTTTCGAGTTCTCCATAATCTTTGAAACTTGAGTTTCGACTTTCATATGTTCTGCGCCTTCGATCTCCATCTTGGCCGGCGGCACCTGGACGAAGTTGATGTCCAGAGACGCGGACGCCATGCGCTCCGAGAAAGCAGCTATGAAATGAGAGGAGAACATCCATTGGCATGTCATAAAGGTAATGGACAGTCCATGGCATTCTGAGAGGCGCTTCGCGAGCTCAACGAAGGGGTTGAAATGCCCAATTCCTGCGCTGGAAAAGATGACCACATGAGGCTTCAGGCTTGCCATGGCAGCTGAATGTAGATTACAGGCAATTCTGAGCAAGGATGGTATGAAAGTTGCCCTTTCAGTTTCAGAATACTGTCTTCAGCGTCCACAGAGCAATGAAGAGAGTTTCTCCTGTGCATGGAGTCTTATTGACCCTCTATAAAGGAATCGCATAAAAATCAATCATAAAAAACAATCCATCAATCTTCACGTGGTCTTATGGTTGGAATTTGAATGGTAAATGTCTGTCACTTTCTTTCATGGAGTGTGGGTGGCTTTATGGTTGGAATTTGCTTTGGGTGGCTTTCATGTAGTGTGCGTGGCTATGGTTGGAATTTGCTTTCGGTGGGTTTAATACGAATAAAAACAAGATAACTCCAACCATGAATTCCATTGTTTTGAAATTGCTGCACTGTACAGCATGGTTATTTATTTGGTCAAGAGTCACATCCTCACTTAGCAGGTGTAGCAGGTGTAAGAAAGAGGTGTAGCAAGTGTAAGAAAGAGTGATAACATGAATAAAATATCAAGAAGACTTCCATTGTTTTCATATTCCTGCACTACACAGCATGAAAAGATATTTTAGTAATTACTTGAATAAAATATCAAGAAGAATTCCATTGTTTTCATATTCCTGCACTACATAGCATGAAAAAAAATTTGTTTGGTCAATAGTCCCATTCTCACTTGCACAGCATGATTATTTATTGCTAACAGCCCCATCCTCGCTTAGCAGTTGTAAGAATTAATAATTACATGAATAAAAAATAATAACAGTCCCATCCTCGCTTAGCAGTTGTAAGAATTAATAATTACATGAATAAAATATCAAGAAGAATTCCATTGTTTTAGTACATCATGAAAAAATATTTGTTTGGTCAAGAGTCCCACTCTTTCTTAGCAGCCGTAACCAATTGTAGCTATATTACATGAATAAAATATCAACAATATAGTACTTGGTAGTCGTAACAAATTCTAATTATTAGTCCCAAGGGTTGGTACAATTGGTAAGACGTGTGTACACTTTCTCTGTTTGGGGAGAGGTCACAGGTTAGAGCCTTGAGTCCTTTGGGGTTAGGCCTTCTGCCAGGCTAGCTCAATTGGTAAGACGTGTGTACACTTTCTCTGTTTGGGGAGAGGTCACAGGTTAGAGCCTTAAGTCCTTTGGGGTTAGGCCTTCTGAGAAGATGGCCGGTGGTTTACCACCTCTACCATCCACTAATGTGGGGAAGTATTGCTAGTTTCCCATGCATATTTCCATGTGAAGAAAAAAAAAATTCTAATTATTACATTCTCACTTAGGAGTAGTAACAAATTCTAATTATTACACGAATAAAATATCAACAAAAATTAAGCCATTATGAAACAACTAATTGTAATTATTACATGAATAAAATATCAACAATAGTGCCATTCTCACTTAGCAGTCGTAACAAATTGGAATTATTACATGAATACAATATCAACAAAAACTAGGCCATTATGAAACAACTGAGTGTCTTTTTTGAAGCAGAAAAAATTGTCTCACTTAGCAGTAGTAACAAATGCTAATTATTATTAGCATAACAAATTGTAACTGTAAAAAAATTGTCTCTTGTGAATCATGGTGACAAAAAAACCTTTACAAAATAATAATTACATCATCATAAAGATTATATCAACTCCAAAAAACAATATTATAACTCATACAACCAGCGAAATAAAAATAAAAAAGATAATCAACCTAAGTCAAAACATGCACAAAACTCGGCAGTCGAAGAAACTTGTTTGCGTGACAAGATAGTTTCCACTATCTTCCTTAGTTTGTGCCAAATTATATAGTCAACAATTTGTTGTCCATTTACTTTTTCGACCATCGTATTCGTTATGAGTAAGGGTAACGTATGGAATGTAGTGATCGAGTTTTTTATTATTATTATGGATAATGTACGAGGTGAAACTTATTTATTCGACAGAATTTTTCTTGAGAGGGGAGCTTGTCAAATTGGAATTGTCCGGATGAGAAACCTATTTATCTTCTATTCGGCGAAGAGAGGCCAAGTGATCAACGACATTCCACGTGACATGCTCGAGAGAAGAATTCCAACCGCAATGAGAAAGGAAACTTCCGGTGGATGGATGAGAAAGAACAGGAATTTGAGGCGCCCATGAAGGAACAACAAGTCCTCGGTCTCGGGTTCGACTCTCGAATCCTTCAGGTAAGAATTGGGAAAGCTCTGTTTCCTCGCTGGATTGAAGGATCCTACGTTTACTCCGCAGCACCCACAGGAAGCGATGTCGGCTCGCTTCAAGCCCCAGGGCGAGTTCGGTAACCTGCTCGATGGGCAGGGCGCCTCCGCTTCCGAAGGAGACGAACAGAACAGACGAAGGCGGTTGGTTCTCCAACCAGCTGAGGCAATCCACCCGCCGATCTTGGAGAAGTTTGTCATGGGATTCAAGCGGTGACGACGATATGACCGGCCCAACTGGATAAACGCGGGGTAATGGATGGGCATCAGTGGGATTAAATAGCTTTCCTTCCACAAGGGCTTTGATCGGTTCAGTCTCCAGCTCCTCGAAGGTGTTTCGTAAAACCCTCTTTATTTCCCTAAGGCGCGAGAAATGGTGCACGAACCAGAAAAAAGCCTTCATCCGATTTGTCCTGCAGAGGAGTCGGCAGATCCCTGCTTGAAATCGGCGATAAGCCCGGTACCTCTACTGGAAAATCGGCATCCTTAAACGAAATCGAAATCTCCGAGACTAGCTTCGGCATTGAGAACATGAGAGAGAGCAGAGAAGCAGTCGAAGTTAAGAAAACGTACGTGGGTATGCAAAGCTTAGCTGTAACATCGAACATGGCGTAGCAGAAAAAATCAGTGATGAAAGCAGAGACGGGCAAGCCAGAGTTGAGGAGGGATCTCAGAGCATTTTCTACATATCCCTTCGAATTCTCCATAATCTTTGAAACTTGAGTTTCGATTCATATGTTCTGCGCCTTCGATCTCCATCTTGGCCGGCGGCACCTGGACGAAGTTGATGTCCAGAGACGCTGACGCCATGCGAGAAAGAAGCTATGAAATGAGAGGAGAACATCCATTGGCATGTCATAAAGGTAACGGACAGTCCATAGGATTCTGAGAGGCGCTTCGCGAGCTCAACTAAGGGGTTGAAATGCCCAATTCCTCCGATGGAAAAGATGACCACATGAGGCTTGAGGCTTGCCATGGCAGCCGAATGTAGATTACAGCCAATTCTGAGCAAGGATGGTATGAAAGTTGCCCTTTCAGTTTCAGAATACTGTCTTCAGCGTCCATAGAGCAATGGATGAAGA
Source organism: Pseudotsuga menziesii (assembly GCA_001517045.1). Lineage (NCBI taxonomy): Eukaryota > Viridiplantae > Streptophyta > Pinopsida > Pinales > Pinaceae > Pseudotsuga > Pseudotsuga menziesii. The sequence goes on along the minus strand of LPNX010321211.1, from coordinate 308,397 downwards.
GAGCTTTTCCCGTGCATGGAGTCTTATGGACCCTCTATAAAGGAATCGCATAAAAATCAATCATAAAAAACAATCCATCAATCTTCAGGAAAGGGTGGTCTTATGGTTGGAATTTGAATGGTAAAATGTCTGTCACTTTCTTTCATAAGTGTGGGTGGCTTTATGGTTGGAGTTTGCTTTGGGTGGCTTTAATATGAAAAAAAACAAGATAACTACAACCATGAATTCCATTGTTTTCAAATTCATATACTCCCCCATCCTCACTTATGAATTCCATTGTTTTCAAATTCTTACACTCCCCGATCCTCACACAAAGAAACATTAATTACATGAATAAAGTATCTAGAAGAATTTTGCTGCTACATATACGAGCATTTTTATCCATGTTTTTAAAGATGACAAATATCTACGGTTAGGTCTTTGGAAAAAAATTCGCTCTGCTTCACTATATGAGGTTATTATGTCGACAACAAACTCAGTAATGCATCCCTCCAAAATATTGTCTACCCAAAAATCTACAGCCCTTGAAACAGGGTTGCTCACACCTTTTAGTCGCTCAATCAACTGAGGATTCTACTCCGTCGATTCTCCTCCTTGGAAGTTTATTTGTTGGGTTTCCAACTTAGACAACCACTCATGCAACACAATGGAAAACTCAGACAAAAAAAAAAAAAATTACGTGAATATATGTATAGAGGTACCGACCCAACCACTCTATTTGGTTCCATCGAGATCATTTTCTTTCTTCTTGTGTGAATTCTAATGCTTTGAAATCCACCAAATCTTGGATTTCACGCTTCGTTGGTTCCCACAAGATATCCCTCACCGAAATGATTCAGGTCCCACCAACAAAACCATTTGTTGGCTTTTCATCCTGCTTCCCTTCGATCCAGGTTCAATCCCTTCTGCCTAGCACAACAAATCCCCATATATCGGCCCGACAGTGTAAGGCTCAGTCGATAGCACCTACGACGCAGATGCAATCTCATCCGAGATATCTTTCTATGGGTTTCCGCAATTGGGTGGGAGATTTACGGTCGCTTAGTCATTTACCAAGGCGCTTGGCCAAATCCCATGGGTGGATTACTTATTCTTACTATGAACAGTTAAGCCGCAACACAACTCTTCCTTTGCAACTAATATAACAACAACCCTGGTGCAGCATAAATGTATTCAACTTATAATGGTGCAACTAATATACATCTATTCATTCATAAGCAAATATACAAACATTCATTCAAAGCAACATCTATACAGGTGTCTCAAATACATTAAACATTCACACATATATACACAGGATCTAACTTGGAAACCCATCCAAGAAAAACCTCAAAGGTGCTCTTCATTTGGCATGAGAAATGTATGCACATTTTGTCTGCGCACTAAGTTGCAGACTCTATTCTAGATCTTCTTATTTATCTATACAAACTCTTTCTTCCTATCATGCTCTTTGATCTTCTCTTTTACTCCTTCCCTACTTGACTCTATTGACAATCCCCACACATCCTAGATCGACTCAAATTCTTCTACACTTATGGGCACCCAGCTACAGATTCTTCAACTCTATGCATTTAGCAAAAACTAACAGACAATAGTAGAGAGGCTAAAACTCTAACAATGGAGAAGCTACAGAGAAGGAGCTGACAACCGAGGAGAAACCTACATACAACTTGGGTTCCTCCTTTTATAGACATTACAAACTCTCTACATGTCGCTTTGTGAGCCGACTTTCTACATTTAGCCAATAGGTTGTCTTTCCTATTCTAGTGACGCATGACAATATGAACTAACGGTCTGACTTACAAAGATACCTTCGTATGTGTGTCTTTCGTAGGCTCTAGATGACCTCGTACCCACGATCTTCCCAACTGTCACTTTCTAATTGTTATGCCCTACTGTCCTTATCCAGTCGTTGTACCGTTGCATGCCTTCTGGTACTGTTATTCCGTTGCCCCTTTCCTTGTTGCATTCCTTCCTTTTGTCGCTCATCTTCTTGTTGTTGCGCATCTTTTTGTTGTCACGGCTTTCGCAGTTTCCTCTTGAACTGCTTCTTTCTGTGCTTTTATCGCACATCTTTTTCCTTCTTTTCCTTCATCTGCTCTTCCTTTCTTCTGTCGCAGCTCCTTCCTCCTCTTTCTGCCGCACCTTTTCATACTTAAACATAATTCTAAGTGAATTCTGCTTCCCTTTCCCTAGGCCCAACATTATAGAAGAAAGTGTGAGAATTCATATTCCTTGGAGGCATGGTTTGCAACACCCTTCGCTATAGTCTTCCTAGTTGAGATATATGATATCTCCATTGAGTCAGGACCAAATACTACTCGCTTTCGTGGGCCAATATGTGTCATCTTGTATACAGATAACAAATTTGCAGCTAAAGAGGGCACATACATTACATCTTTGAACACTCGATGCTTTAACTTGATTGAACATTTTCGTTCAACTCGAACTTGAGTGTCATCACCCATGTGAATACTTAGACCATATTTAAGTTGTAATGAAGAGAATGATTCTCTAGATGCAACCATATGATTGGAGACTCCTGAATCAATGAGGAAGGCATGTAATTTTGAACAGCTAGCCTTCAGTGCATGACGTCTCTCATCATGATCTTCAATATTTTCTCGAGAGTCAGTATTCCTTACACCTCTAGGGAGTGCAATGTTATGTTGCTCAAGTAGTTTTTCCAGCCGATCAATGGTCTTTTTTAAACAATACTTCTATGTATTGTTTCCTTTCTTATAGTAAGAGCATTTTCCCTTGTCATACATCTAATGTTTGTCCTTACTAAAGCCTAAGGCTTCATATGCCAGATCAAACTCATATTTAGGTTCAAATTCAATGTTTTTCTTTTCTTTACCTTTCTGCTTCCCTCTTTCTTGCACATTCCTTATCTCACCAACTAAGAGAGATTGATTTGGAGAGGCTATGAGGGATCCTATCTAAATCAACGTGTCTTGTTCTTGGATTAGAGACTCTATGAAGGCATCAAGGGATGGCATTCACCAATTAGGAGTAGTCAGTCTCCCAGAGTGAAAGGTAGTTACAAACACTGAGAATTCTGAGCCAAGTTTGCTCAATATGGAGAGCACTAATTTCCCATCCTTCTTCCCAATCCTGCATTGCTTGCATTGCATGACCAGTGATTTGAATTTGAGAAAAACAACTGTATAGTTTCAAATCTACTGGGTTGCAGTGTTATAAGCTCATTCTCTAGGATATGGCCCCTCAACTCATCATGTTTTCCAAACAAGGATTTGAGCTCATCCCTTACTTTTTTGGGAGTCTTGAGTCCATAAATATGGAACAACAGCTCCCTCGAGATGTGGATGCACATGTAGCGAAAAGCTTCATCAAGCATGTTCAGATGCTTCGTTTCAATATACTATTGGGCTTCGACCTCTCTTCCCATGGTCATCTTGTATAGTCCTTTGTTGAGCAAGGAAATCTTCATATCTTCCCTACAATCAAGGTAATTGAAAGGTGTAAGGATTATGGGAGTCAGAGCTGTTGAATTTTCCATTTCACAGCTATATTGAGTAACAATTCTTCAAAAACTCTTTGAATGTACCTACAAATACACTACAAAAACAACTCAATTCGAATTAATTTAGCTCAAACACCCCACAAACACCATTTACTTCGACTTGTGCACTCTCTCTGAGTACATCACACCTAGATAGACTTCTCTTGACAGAATCCAAAGGGAGCAATGCAATTATTCCGAGAATTATGTGGAAACTCAATGGATTCTAGTGCATCAATGGAATTTTTTGAGTTTCGAGGAAGGCATGGATACCCGCTCTAATACCATGTTAAATTTAATGAAGCATAGGATCATCAATCCTACATAATTCAAATGGAGAATAAGATTGTAGAAGAGAGAGAATCAATTCAGTAAACTCTGTTCAATAATTCATGGAGAATAAAACACACATGAGATTAATAATTGGAATAATTAATCATAATCCACTAATCAGTAATTAATATGTAATACAATGCTTATAAATCTAGGATAATTTAAATGCCTAAGATAGGATTCGAATCTACCAACCTGGACTGACTCCGGAGCTAACTAAATGTGGGAAAATCACCACTCGATTTCACTAATGCAACTCGGGATCACTAAAACAGTTCACACTCAGTAAATTGATGAGGGAAGGTGAGAAAATGCACCCTACTTCCTCTAAATCATGGAAACTGGTGCTAGGATAACTGAGAGTGATCTAACTGATGGGAATTGGAGCAAAACTAGACTTAACTGAATACCTACCTAAGTCAACTGCTGGAGATTGCTGGTGGCACTCATAGTGGGTTCCTAAATTATAGAGGTTGGTCCCTGGGGCACCTAAACTCATGCAAACAGGTGCAGTAAGTGGAAATTGTCCCCTAGGCGTGTCCCCCATGCACCAGTGGAGTGATGAAGACCTCTTAAACTAGGACAATAGACAAATAGATTATGTGGTCAAAGGGAGGATTAATAACAATCCCAACAAATTTCATAGTCACGAATTCATTAATCGCATTCTAACCTAAATTATACCTGAGAAAAAAATTCACTTGGTGATGATTAGGGATATGTGAGAGCCTTGCAATGGTATATCATATGTCTGATTTTGAACTCTAGTTATTCAGAGCAAACTTTGGCATGACCAGCACTAGTTTTATCGTAGTAGTTTGGTGGTAGAGTTTCACAGTTTAAAAAGTGTTGTTATTGTGCACTGGAATGGAATTTAGAGTTTCTAGGTTGTAGCTTACATCAATACCTTTTGAATCATGTGTCATTTTCTCCATTTTGAGATCGAGTGACTCACTTATAACTATCACAAGTATTTGAACTAGTTTCAAGATTATGGTATGTGAAGCCTTCCTATCAATATTTTTGGGTAGATGCATTAATAGGTGATAGTATTATACCATATTTCCAACTTGACATGATCTAAATATTTTTCAGTACCTCTCTAATGATACTTCACTCATGAGGTGGCCCTAAGAGGGATTTTGCTTATAATGTCAATCACATCACTTCACTTAGTTTTTGAACTCACCTAACTCATAAAGGACACAACAATTCATTTTTAAATGTTGTTGCACTATTCGAACTCCCAATATAGCTTCCATAGGCCTAATACAAAGGAAACATGAATGCAAACTCAAAGAATGAGGGAGAAGATCCACACTTTTATGCAACTAAGCATTGAGTTCCACAATCGAAGCATTTATAACCAAAACAAGGAAGAGCCACAACAAAATACATTTTCCCTTGATGTTAAACCACATTTCTCGCTAAATTGCAATGTAATAAACCTTATTACAATTCAAACAAGTGAGCAACGGAGTATAAAAGTGAAATTCCACTTCTTCACAACTAGTAGTCATTTCATCCTTGAATTACTTGCCAAGTAGTTGTATATTAAATAGTTTAGCCCCTTAAGAAAATATGTATTTATAATTATTTTATAATGACCTTAAAATCTCCCACCATTGTTGCCCCAAGAATCCTTTTGTATTTAAAGAGCAAGAAAATTGCTAATGCCTCAACTTCATTGTTTGTGGTAGTCCCAAACTCCCAAGCATACTTTGCTTCTTGGTTTTCCTCATAGTCGATAATGACTCCCTTCACACCGATCACTCTTATCACTCTTGAATTATAATTATAACAGTGACTTTGATAATTATTATTTTTATTAAATATAATTATTAATAACTATAATAAAATCATTTTAAAATAATAATAATAACAATTATTTTTCCACGACATGGAGGTGACCCTTTTTTGTTTTATTGCTGAATGGAATGTTGTGATGACGGTGTGAACCGATGTGGTGTTGACATAGTAGTGATGTTAAGACAACATGGTGAAGATGTGATATGACTCAATGACAACGTGGTATGATGCGCACTTTATCTCAACATTGTAATAGGTGATGTAGTGATAATATAAGGTCGATATTTTTTTTTAAATGATAAAAAAAACAATATTTGTGTTGATATTGCTATACATTTCAAATAGAAAAAGGGGTTCCCCTCATTTCATTTTCACATGAAGGGGTGGAGAAGATATTTTTGGAATTGAAAGTGATTTGTTAGGGAAATCAACAAGAGAAAGCAAGGTAGAAAAAGGGGTTCCCCTCGTTTCATTTTCACATGAAGGGTCGGAGATGAGATTTTTGGAGTTGAAAGCGATTTGTTGGGGAAATCAACAAAAGAAAGCAATTGATATTTGTGGGGAATCACCAAATATTTTGGATTCACAATTAACTTTTTTATTAATTGGTTCCAATTTTCTTATTTAATTTGTAGATTTAAAACAAATTGTGATGTGGGTTTTTAAGATGGGATTTAGGATTTGGGATTTTGAGATAAAGTTTTGGGAATTCCTTCCTATTCCCCAATTATCTATCTCTATGTGATCTTTTCCTTTCCTTCATATTCTTCCTCTCCTTCCTCTTCCTCTCTTATTCTTCCCCTCTTTCTCTACCACCTATCCCTCTCTCCCTCTTCCTCTCTTTCTCTACCTCCTCTACCTCTCTAAATCATTCCTCCCCTTCCACTCTTCCTATTTTCCTTATTCCCCTTATTTCCCTCCTCTTTTTCTTTATCCTTCTCTTTTTTTCTTTGTATCCCTCCTCCTCCTCTTCATTTCCCTCTTTCTCGTATCCATCATCACCCTCTTTCTCCCACTATGGTCCTATAAATTTTCTAACTTCTATTAGAGAATCGCCTATTCCTTTACTTAAATAAATTTCAAATGGGTTTTCCTAATGATTCTCTCATTGAATAAAAGAAGTATGTTTGTATGAAATAATTGCATGTTTGTGACATTGTATTGATATATATGTTTACCCTTAATAGCATTGTATTTCCACCCTTATTATGACCTACTCATCTCTTCTCCTCTTATAAAAATATCAACTTAGAAAAATATCAATTTAGAGATATAGGATTTGAATTATGCACATAATCCCCAAATTATTTGAATTATATCTAGTTCATATATATGGCTTTAACTTGAAATACTATGGTTGAGATGAGAATCATGATGCAATAATGGTGCATGGTTTTTCTTTTGCTTGGCTCATTCGCATTACAAGCAATGAGACAACTTGGGGATTCCAAGTTAAGTAGAATGACAAGAGGACCCAACAATAATTGGGGATTTCTCATTTTAATTCACTTATTTGGATTACACATTATGAGTCAACATAGGGGAGGAAACCAAAAAAAATGGTAAAAAGACAAATGGAAGGACACATAAGGATATATTTTGTTTACAATATTATTATTTGTAGGTGATTAAATTCCACCACACACTAGTAATCTAAATTGCACACAAAACAAATAAGAAGAATAATTTAAGTCCTCTTAGGAAGCTGGGGATTACAATTTACGTATAACAATGAGAGGAGGCAACATTGTTGACCTATACAATAAGTGTGATAAATGCAATGCATGTTAGCCTACGATATTAACAATAGTGTTTGTACTTTATTTTAATAAGGATGCCTAATGACCATTAATCAAACCCTAGTGACAATTTCAAATGATGGGAGAAACATGACCATTTTATATACACTTATGGAATATGTGGCAAAAGCAAAGGGTATCTAAGCCTAAGAGAGAGTTGTACAAGAGAGTGTTTCCTTACTTTATTAACACCCTTTACTTTTATCCTCCTTGATACTGAAAGGAAGTGATAAAGGAAATTAGCATCTAGAATTAAGGGATGTTAGATCTAAAGTGTTCATTCCAATAATTCTCTATTTCATTAGGCCCTTAGGTCCAACTTCAAATTATAGGATCAATTTTTCTCACAGCCCTAATTTATCTACCATTTCCATCTTACATGGCCTTCTATGCAACTACACAAATAATTAGGAATTACTTCATAGCTAGAGATGTTGAATTCAATAAACTCACCATTAAAAATGAGAAAAAGTAATTTTTCTTGTTTTATAAATTAAAGTTTAAAATTTCCATGCCTTAGATATGTGAAATTTTAAAACTACCAAATCAATAACTACCTACGATATCATACGATTTGACCATATTATATATAATTGGTTTATTGCATTACTTTAATATAAATTAATTGCACACTCATAATTCCCTAAGATGAAAAAAACTCGCTAAAATCAACCCAAAATTATGACTACAAAGATGTCATAGTGTAGATTTAGACACATCAACATTTTGGCTCAAAATTTGACGAAATGTCAATGAAATTACACCTTGTTCTCCTAAGATTATATCCTCCCATCGTATGGATAAATTATTGAAGAAATGCCACTCAATGCAATCCAATGCCTAGAGACGCCCACATCCACTATTCACTTTGACTTGCAACAAATGCTCTCCTAGTATCAACAAGTTTTTGAGGCGCCAAAGGCCCTTCACCCCCATCCCATGGGGAACATGACCATGGAATTCATTTAATCCCAAGTAGTGAACCCCCCAATTCCCACCCTTGTTGTTACCCTTTTGCATAGAAGAATGAAATTGAGAAAATAATTCAAGAATTATTGGAGGTCGGTGTCATTCATCCTAGGACAAGTACTTATTCTGAGTCATTGATCATGGTCCTCAGAAAGGAATGAAACTAGTACAAGTTTCTTGATTTTCAGGCTCTCAACAAATTAACCATCAAAGACCCATTCTTATCATTGATGATCTCTTTCATGAGTTGCATGGTGCTAGATTATTCACCAAAACAAACTTTCACTAGAGCTACCATTTGTTGAGAAAAGTGTTGTCATTGAGGTCAAAGTGCAGTTATGATGATGAATGTGGTAGACATTAAGAATAGTGCACCTATAGGAATTCTGGTACCAGCACCTACAAGAATTCCAGTACCAACACCTATAGGAATTATGGTACCAACACCTACAATATTTCAATATTAATGGAGCAGGAATCACACTTTAGTGTAAAATGCTCACACAATATGAAGAAAATGCCTTCACAAGTCTAAGGTATATGCCCGTAGTAAGCAAAGTGAAATTATCGCACGATTCTATGAGAAATGCTCGCCAAAATATGAGAAATTTCCGTAGGCTATGAGAAATGCCCATAGACCATGGGAAATTCCCACTAGACTATAAGAAAAATACCTACCAGTCAAGTGAAATTTCTTTTAAACAGTACTTATTATTCCTCCACATCAAAGATGAAAATTCCCACCTGCCAAGACAAATACGCTTGCACAAGCTAAGAAAATATGCCCACCAAATTCAGAATATGCATGCCAAATATGTACGAAGTTGTTAATGAGAATGCACCCAACTGCCAAGGTAATTTGGTCAAAAGAATTGTCGAATAGCGCATAGAAAGAGCTTGAATTTCCAAAGAATGATTTCATGCTTTCAGTCATGAAATCCTTAAAACAAAACCATGATATCATTCATAAATTTGTTTGGGTGACTAAGATGATGTATTAGGAAATCCTACCAAAAATCATAAGTCAACCATATAAATCAAAAGAATGATTTTCTTTGTTTCTACATTGATTTTAAAATGTACAAGTCAACCTATTATGATGTGTCCACAAGTGCACTAAAGACCCCACGAAGATCATATAAATCTATAATTGATTTGAGGATTGAAGGTGGGGTGTGAAGAGTGTTGATCTAAGCGAAGGAGCAGGTAAAACATGAAGACATAAGGTGAAATTATAGGGGTAAAAGTACATATCAAAGAAAGGATAAGGATGCAATTTTTGGAATACTATCAAGGGGATCGTTATAGGTTCATGGAATGTTTTGGAACTTATTTAGGGATGATTTGGATTATGTTTTAAAATCATATTTAAATTTTAAGTGAGGACACTTCTAGGGACATAAACAAACAAGTGTCATGGAAATAGAGGAGTGTTATAAGAATTGATTAGGATTAAAAAATTGAAGTATGTTATAGAGAGGTTGACTGTGTTCTAGGTACAATAAGATAGGTGACTTGATAATGCAACAACTTTGTGAATCTTGTGTGACTGTCTTCATGGGATAACATGCCTAGCACAACTTTAAAGAATTGCATAAGGAAGGATCCTGAAGTATTTTTTGAGTAGATGAAAATTTTGTACATGAATGAACTATGAAAACTCTATTTTGAATCTTGTATGAAATTGTTTCAGAGTAGCAAGGTGGTGCTTGGGAGAGCAGGTTGTTGCTTGCATTATAAGTTGGCACTATAGAGGATTGGTGTCCTCACAGGTTGATTCCTGGTAGGTGAGTGCCTACAAAATTTGTAAGTTGGTTCTTACATAGGATTGGTGTTCTCACATCTTAGTTCCTATAGAATTTGTAAGTTGGTTCTTACAAAGGATTGGTGTCCTCATAGCTTGGTGCATGCATAATTTGTAAGTTGGTGCTTATAGAGGATTGGTGTCTTAACAGGTTGGTGCCTGTAGATTTTTTAAGTTGGTTCTTATAGAGGATTGGTGTCCTCATAGGTTGGTTCCTATAGAGATTGTAAGTTGGTGCTTTCATAAGGGTTTGGTGTCCCTCATAAAGTTCCAACAAATTTGTGTTTGTTATAGTAAACATTTACAAGTGGTTTTCTCCTAATTAGGTTTCCACTTTAAATATTTGTTTATTGTCCATTAATGTTTACTATTTATATAGATGATAATATAATATGGTGGATATGACTCTTTGTATGGTGATTGTTTAAAGTTGTAAAAGTAAAAAATTCTCTAAATCTGGTGAATATTGATTCACCCCTCTCCCCCTCAGTGTTGTTGTATATTCTAACAATTGGAATCAGAGTGGGTTCCTTTAGAAGTAGTTTAATCACTAGAAGGAAGATCAATCCACAGACATGGATAGACAGTAAGGTCTCTAGAAACAAATAGTACAACACGGTTTGATGGATCCAATTATGATTTCTAGAGCATAAGAATGGAAGTCTTGTTGATGTCTCTTGGACTTGACATTTGGCAGGCAGTTGAGAATGGCTATAAATTTCCAAAGACTCCACCAACATATGCATATGAGAAAAATCTTTACAAATGTAATGCAAAATATAAAAAATCAATATTCTGTGGTCTAGAAAATTCAGAGTTTACGAAAGTCATGCAGTGTAAATCAACAAAAGAGATGAGGGACAAAATCCAAAATATTTATGAATGGGTTGACACAGTAAATAAGGAAAAACTATAAACTCACAGAAGACAATTTGAAATCCTCAGGGTGATGGAAGATGAAAATATTGCAACCTACTTTCTTCATGTAGATGAAGTAGTCAACACCATTAGAGGTCTTGGAGAAGAAGTTCCAGAAGAAGTAATTGTACAAAAAGAGTTGAGAACTCTTCCGATGAGATTTGATTCCAAATCCTTGAGCAGTCTTGGAATATAGAAAGGATATTGACAAAGTGACAATGGATGAACTCCATCGAATTCCCAATGCTTATGAGATGGAAATTGATAAAGATTAGCATAGATCCATCTTAAATCTGGATCTATTAAGCACGAAGAGGGATCCAATTCCATGAGGTGCAATTTTTGTTTACCTTAAATTTTTTATAGATCAAGGAAACATTCACCCCTAAAGAAATTGGATCCCTTTCAGTGCTTAATAGATCAGGGTTTAAGATGGATCTATGTTGGTTTTAATTTTTTTATATGAGTCAACATTAAATTTTTTAATTACTTCTTAGTTTTTATAAGTTATGAGCCGACATGGGAACATAATGTGAGAAGCGTGACAACATCTCCCCTATACTAGGTTATAAGCACTTTGTTACTCTTTGTGCAAAAAACCCTTCAAGGAGGAAAGTAGCCTTCAAGGATTCTAAGGAGACAAAAAGCAACAAGCAAGATTCAAGTAAGAGTTCCTCTAATGAATATTTTGGTGAAGAAGAAAAATTTATGAAGAAACTCAAGAGAGGTCATGGAAGGTACAAAGGTAATCTATCCTTTAAATGTTTTGAATGTGCTAAAATATGTCACTTTCCTTCTAAATGCCTTTATAAAGAAAGTAGAGATAGAGTGATGATGAGGAAGATCATAATAAAAAAGAAAGAAGGAATATGTACAAAGGAAGTTTATCTAAAAATATGAAAAGGTTCAATAAGAAAAAAAAGAGTCTCTATTCTAAGGAGGACAGTAGTTCATCTGATGAAAATGATAGTGACGATGATACAAAAGAACTACTCTTCGGCAATAGAAGAAGAACTTGTAAATGAAAATTCTGAAGATGAAGTGAATGCTTAAGTAGACCTTCAAGGGGAACTTACTAGTTCTTTAGATGACTGGAGGAAATCTATAAAGAAGAATAAGAAGCTAAAGGAACAATTGTTGAAGTATGAAGAAGAAGTCATTAAAAATAAAAATCAAATAAAAGAAGAAAGGAAAATGGAAGAATAACCAACAGTATAGTTGAAAGAAAAGGAGAAATTGTGTAAGGAATTGGAGACTAATATTATCTCCTTGAGAAATGAACCATAGAAAGTGAGTACCCAATTAATTTATCAGTAGAAATTTGGCAGCAGCACTAAAGTATTATATGAAATTATCAACAACCAAAGATCATCTTCTAGCAGGCCTGGATTAGGATATGGACAAGAAAGTGTTAATGAAGGCTCAATATCAATGGTTCCTAACTATGAATAAAAAAAGAAGTCATGTAGATGTGATCAAGAGTTATATTAAAAAGGAAGACAACGATCTCAAAAGGAAGGACAACCAACAATCATCTCACATGAATAAAGGATATGTTCCACCTAGAAGACCTCTTATTAATAGGTATCAAAATCTCCTTTTGGGTCCTTGTTATTTCTGCAACAATTTTGGTCATAAATTTGTAAATTGCAGATTATATGCAAGAGATGATTTTGAGAAAAACATAAATTCCTATAAATTATCCAAGTTTATCCAAGTGAACAATGAAATCATACAGCCTAATCGGGCTATTAATGGAAAACCTATATCCCTTTGGCCCCTTGGAACTGGATACTAAATGCTACAAGTGTCACAACTATGGACATAAAGCTCGAGAATTTAAATATTAGCAGAATATAATCAAGGAATCTACAAAAATTTGGCAAAGAAAGACAGAAAAACAAAGCCAAGAAGAATGTGATCTTGCCTTACATGCCCAAAGAAAAAGAGGTTGTTAGTACATTGATAGTGGATGCTCTAAACACATGAAAGGAGATAAGGACATATTTCTAGATCTTAGAAAAGAAAAAGGAGGCAATGTTTACTTTGGAGATTGTGGCTCTGCCAAAATTCTTGGGAAAGGCATAGCAAGCCTTGTGAGTGAAAAAACTAAAGAATAAATTGTATTGCTTGTGGAAAATATGAAGCATAATCTTTTAAGTGTCATTCAAATGTGTGATCAAGGCCACATCCTCACTTTTGACTGTAAGAAATGGAAAATAAGGAAGACTCGAGCAAACTAGTAGTAACAACATCCAAGATTCCAAAAAATGCGTACATCTTGGATGACTGAAAAGAAGAAAAATGTTGTATGGGGAAAGTAGATGGAATTTGGCTCTGACACAGAATATTGGGCCATATAAACTTTGATAACCTAGTAAAGATAAACAAAAGGAAATCAATAAGAGACATCCCTATAATTACAAAGCCATTAAATTATATTTGCAAGCATTGTTTACATGGAGAACAAACAAGAGCAAGTTTCAAGAGAAAAGAATATTCTACAACAAAACCCCTGGAACTTGTGCATATTGATATTTGTGGGCCAATGAGAATAAAAAGTCGAAATGGTTAATCTTACTTCATTCTCTTCATTGATGACTATACTAGAATGACCTAGTTTTATATTCACAAGAAAAAATCGAAGGATTTTGAGATGTTCAAAGTGTTTAAATAAGTATTTGAGAATGAAACTAACTTAAAAATCAAGTGCCTAATATCAGATAATGGAGGTGAGTACACCTCCAATGAATTTGGAGAATTATGTGAGCAACACATAATTACGAGACATTTCTCAGCTTCCAAGACTCCACAACAAAATGGAGTAGTAGAGAGAAAGAATAGGACAATGAAGGAGATGACCATAACAATGTTAAATGATTCCAAATGATATGATATTTTTTGGACCCAAGAGATTCATATTGTTGTCCACATTTTAAATGGGGGGAAATGAGAGTTGATAGCAACAAAAATCCCTATGAGCTCTAGAAAGGAAACCCAACAACAGTTAAACACTTTAGGGTGTTTGGGAGAAAGTGTTACATCAAAAGAAATGATGAAGATTTGGGAAAGTTTGACTCCATGAAATATTCCTTGGCTATTCCTCTAGAATCAAGGCTTATAATTGCTACAATTTGAGGCTAGACAAGTTGATGGAAAGTCCGGATGTGAAAATAGATTAAACAATTACTCATAGATTAGTGGCCATACTATGAATATGATCAACTAGTAGTAGAAAAAAAGAAGATGAACTACAAGAGGAAGAGAAACAAAGAGAACAAAAGGTAGGAGTACAACAAGAAGATTAAGAAGAAACGGGAAGATCAGATACAAAGGATCCTTCAAGGTATGTTGAAAAGAACTGTTCTAAGGGTTTAATCATTGGTAATAAAAGTGCATGTATAAAAAAAATAAAGAGAAAATTGGAAAGCACTTCTCAAGAGGTACACTTCTTTCTATTGTCCAAAATAGAGCCAAATTGTTTTGAAGAAGCTAGGACTAATGAACATTGGGTTAATTCTATGGAAGAAGAACTAAATAATCTTGATAAAAATGAGATATGGGAACTTGTCCCAAGACCCAAAAACAAAAATGCGATCAACGCTAAATGGGTATTTAGAAAAAAAAATGAATGAACAAGCAACCACAAACAAAGAAAGACTGGTGTGCAAAGGGTATGCTCAAGTTGAAGGAATAGACTTTGAAGAAACTTTTTCTCCTATATCCATAATAAATTCAATCAAAATGTTATTTGCTTATGCATGCTCCAAAAAATATCAAGGTATATCAAATGGATGTAAAATCAACGTTTCTAAATGGATAATTAGAAGAAGAAGTTTACATAAAACAACCAGAAGGGTTCCTACTGTCATAAAGTAAATACTATGTCTTTAGTCAAAGGAAAAGTATTTCTAGAAAGAAAAGGTGTTCACAAAAGGGTATTTCCATAAGGAGAGCAACCCTTTTTCCTTAATTTCAAAGGGGGAGAAAAACAAAGTATTGAAGATAGGGGGAGTATGCATCACTGAAAAGGTTGAAGTGTTGCCATCAATGACAGGGGGGTTTGTTGAGAAAAGTGTTGTCATTGATGTCAAATTTTAGTGATGATGATGACTGATGATGTGTCAGACAATAGGAAGAGTTCACCCACGGGAATTCCGATACCAATTCTGGTTCCAACACCTAGAGGAATTCTAGTACCAACACCTATAGGAATTAAAATACCAACCCCTATAGGAATTTTGGTACCAACACCTACATGATTCTAGTATCGATGGATCAAGAATCACAATTAAGTCTCAAAATTCCCACACAAGCTTAATAAAATTCTCTCACAAGTATAAGGAATATGCATGCAGCTAACAAAGCAAAATGCCCATATGAGTCTATGAGAAATGCCAACCAAGCTATGAGAAATGCTTGCAGGCTATGAGAATTACCTGGCATGCTATGTGATCCAGGAGGATATTGGTGGCCACCCACCTATTCCTCTTGGACCCCCACCACTGTTTCTTTCAGTTTTCCAGTTTCCTTAATTGTAGCACAATTTACTATTTTTGGCAGTTTTCGGGTCCTAAACTTCCAGCGCCGTTTTGAGGCCCTAAACGACGTTTTTTTGGCATCGAATGGTCGGGCAAATATGATTCCATTTCGGACTCAATATTTATCATTTTTGCATGTAGTCCTTAAAAAGATCTTTCTAACGATGTATCATGCGTGTCAAATTGAGGTAGTATGTTAAAGTTACGACCCCAGGAAATTGATGTACCAAGTTACCCAACGGGGCCCACATTAAGGCGTTTCACCTCCTAGGGTTAGGTTTTTGGATGTGTAGGGTTTCCATTGTTTCTCAATAATATATAGGCCTTCGAGCCTCATTGTAACACAGAGTTCAGAGGCATGTAGCCGCCACATCTCTTCTCAGAGATAAGCTACCAACACTCTAGCTAGTTTATTTCCATTCTGTATGTAAACAAGTTTCAGTTATTGATTAATGAAATGAAGTGTTATTTCCGCTGCATGTTTGGTTCTATGGTTATTTGTGTATTCTGTTGCGTTCCTACATAAATCGGGATCACTATGAGAAATTCCCTCCAGGCTATGAGAAATGCTTGCAAGCCATGGGAAATGCCCACCATAATATTAGAAAAAATGTCCGCCAAGCAAGTGAAATGGCCGCTAAACACTAAGTATTGTGCCCGCACATCAAAGATGAAAATTCCCGCCTACTAAGACAAATAAGCCTACACAGGATAAGAAAATATGCCCACCAAACTTGGAATATGCATGCAGTTGTCAATGAAAATGCATGCAACTACTAGAGTAATTAATCAATAGAATTGTCGAATAGTGCATAGAAAGAGCTTGAATTTCTGAAGAATAATTTCATGCTTTCAGTTATGAAATCATTAAATCACAACCACAATATCATTCATAAATTTGTTTGGGTGTCTAAATCGATTTATTAGGAACTCTTACCACAAATCATAAGTCGACCATATAAATAAAAAAACGATGTTCTTTGTTTCTACAATGATTTTAAAATAAACAAGGTCATCCTTATTATGAGGTGTCCATAAGTGCACTCAATACCCTACGAAGGTCATATAAATCTATAATTGATTTGAAGATTGGAGGTGGGGTGTGAAGAGAGCTGATATAAGAAAAGGAGTCGGTTGAACATGAAGAGTGAAGGAAAAATTATAGTTTAAAAGTACAGATCAGAGAAAGGCTAAGGATGCAAGCTTTGGAATATTATTAAGGGGATTTCTATAGGTTCAAGGACTGTTTTGGCACTTAAGTTAGGGATGATTTGGATTATGTTTTAAAGCATTTTAAGTTTTAAGTGATGATAGTCATGGGGATAGAAACAAACAAGTGTCACAAAAACAAAGGAGTGTTACGGGTACTAATTAGGGTTATATAAATTGAAGTATGTTATACAGAGGTTGACTGTGTTTTGGGTACAAAGAGATAAGTGACCTTACTGTGCAATAACTTTGTGAATCTTGTGTGACTTTCTTCAAGGGATAATGAGCCAAGGGAAGATTTGAATAATTGCATAAGAAAGGATCTTGAAGTATGTTTTGAGAAGATAAAAAGTTTGTACATGAATGAACTGTGATAGCTATGTTTTGAAGCTTGTATGAATTTGTTTCATGGTGTCAGGGTGGTGCTTGGTAGAGCAAGTTGTTGCTTGCATTGTAAGTTGGTGCTTATAGAGGATTGGTGTCCTCACAAGTTGGTGCTGTAGAGGATTGGTGTCCTCACAACTTGGTGCCTGCATAATTTGTAAGTTGGTGCTTATAAAGTATTGGTGTTCTCACAAGTTGGTTCCTGTAGAATTTACAAGTTGGTGCTTGGAACATTGGTGCCTACAAATATTGTAAGTTTGTGCTTGCACAAGGGATTGGTGTCCCTTATAAATGTGTAACAAAATTTTGCTTTTTATAGTAAACATTTACATGAAGCTATGGTTTTTCTCCTAATTAGGTTTCCACTTTAAATATTTATGTATTGTCCATTGATGTTGATTATTTTTTATATCACTAATAATATAATATGGTAGATATGATTGTTTTCATGGTGACTGTTTAAAGTTGTAAAAGTAAAAAGTGCTCTAAATTTGGTAAATATTGATTCCCCCCCCCCCCCCCTCCCTCTTAGTATTATTGTATATTCTATCATCATCATTTTTTATGAAAGAGGTAAATATCCCCAAGACAACCTTCCATACCCATGAGGGTCATTATGAGTTTTTAGCCATGGATTTCATCCTTTGCAATGTTCATTTTACTTTTCAAAGCCTCATGAATAATATATTCCACCATTTTCCCTCGTCTTCTTTGATGATATTTTGGTCTACAACCCCAGCTTGGAAATCCAGCTCCAACATGTTGCTCATATCTTGCACTTATTACAATATCACTATCTCTTTGTTAAATGTTCCAAATGTGCTTTTGGTGTGATAGAGGTTGAGTACTTAGGCCATTCTATTAGCCATGATGGTGATAAGGTGGATCCCAGGAAAGTGGCAACTATGCAGAATTGACCCCATCCCAAAACTCTCATGAATTTGAGAGGGTTTCTTGGTCTTACTAGCTATTACCTAAATTTGTTCCAAACTATGGGAAGATTGTCTTTCTTCTTAAAAACTTTCTCAAAATGGATTCTTTTTCCTCGAATGAAGCAATGGATAAATTATTCTCATCCCTCAAAGAAGCTATGTGCATGACCATGTGTTATCCATTCCATATTTCACTAAGATCTTCGTCTTAGAATGTAATGCTTCTGGTCGTGGACTATAAGTAGTCTTACTCTAATAGGGATTCCAAATAGCCTTCATCAACAATCAACTATGTGATCAGAAATTGGGAAAATCCACCTATGAGAAAGAAATTATGGCCATCCTTTATGCTATTGAGACATGGTGACTATATTTAATATGGAGATATTTCGATATCAATACCAACAATCTCAACCTCAAGTATTTTCTAGAATAATGGTTGTCTTCTACAAAACAACATAAATGTCGACCTACTAATTTTTTGGGTTAAATTATGAGATCATATATAAGAAGAGTCGTGACAATGTGGTGGCAGATGCGTTGTCACGAAAATTTGAAGAAGAAGGCTCACTCTTTTCCTTATATGTAGTAGTTCTAGGTTGGATCGATGAAGCTCGATGGGAATGGTTAGCTAAGGAAATGGTTTAACACATCATGGATGGGATACAAGATGACCCTCCCCATCCCCTTAGGTGTGCATGGAACCAAAATATATTAAGGTATAAGGGGCACATCTTTCTCACCTCATATTAACTTTGAAATCACAAACCTTAAAGGAATTGTATTCATCACCCATTTCCATCCATTTGGGACTTCATAAAACCTATGAAAGAATCAAGCACTCTTTCTTTTGGGAATGCATGAAACAATATATCACCAACTATTTTGTATCCTATAAAAGAAGGGTGAAATAGTGAATTCCCTAGGTGCCTTGTATCCACTTCCCATTGCTAGCCACATATGGACAAACATCTACATGGATTTCATTTTGGAGCTTCTTGAGGCGGGAAATAAAACAATAAGTACAGTGGTAGTCGGTCATCTAACCAAATATGCCCCCTTTTGTGCATTACCACAATTTCTTACTCTCGTCTTGGTGTCACAGGTTTTTATGGATTATAGTTTTAAGCTCCATGGAGTGTTAAATTCTATTGTCTCTAATAGTGACTCTACCTTCATGAGCATTTTTTGGTAGGATTTATTTAAACTTCATAGAACACAATTGAATCTTAACACAACTTATCACCCCCAAATGGATAGCCAAACATAAGTTGTCAACAAATGCTTGGAAACCTAATTACGTTGCATTGTATTAGAAATGCCACACCATTGGGCCCAATGGATTCCTTTGGTTCAATGTGGCATAATATCGCTTATCATGGTTCCACCAAAATGACACCATATGAAGCAATGTTGGACAAAATCCCTTATCAATAATATCCTACCTACCAGGTACGTCCTCCAAATTTCAGGTGGTGGACCAAACACTTCTCACCAAAGAATATATTATCCATGGCCTTAAAAACAACCTGGTTCTCACCCAAAACTGAATGAAACAACATGCAAATCAACATCGCTCCAAGAATTCCTTTGAAGTAAGGATAAATTGTTTATTCTCCTCTAACCTTATAAGAATACTCCCCCCAAGTATTATCTACACTAGAATCTTTCTCTAAATTTCTATTGACCCTATCAAATCATCCAACATATTGGACAAGTGGCCTACAATATCCATCTACTAGATCACTCTAAGACTCACCTAGTATTTCATGTCTCTTGTCTCAAAAATGTGTTGGGATCTAATTGCAAAATGTAGACCATCTTACCAGATATCGATGAATAAGGATCCAATTGGCTCCAACCAATGACAGTCTTGGCCTCCCGGGAATACAATTGCACCATCGCACCATCAAAGAATTTTTCATCCGCTGGAAAGGTATGATGCTGGAATATGCTAAATATGGGAACTAACCAACATTTTACAACAATTTTTCACCTTCAACATTGAGGACAATGTTTCTTTTGAATGGGAAGAGAATGTTAGGATCCTACCCTAACCCTCACTTTGATAGTTAATCAAGCATTTTATATGACCATTTTATTGGGAATAAGGCCGAGGAACTAGTAGTTGACAATCAATGTGAAAAATGTCTCTCTATTAATTAAGACCCACTAGGAAGTTGGTACTTATTAATTATTTTACCGTGTCAAATACCGTAAGGTTTTGGAGTTGGGAAGCTTATTCAAAGAGCTTCAAGGATATGAATGTTTTTGTCAAGAATTATTGTAACGTATTTGTACTAAAGTGAATGGCCTCCCTACCACAAGAGGCATGTGAACATTGTCTCCATAATATAAAACCTCATTTCCAACCATATTATCTTTACATTGTCACATATTTATAGTTATGTGCTACATATTTTGTTTTTTTGCATCCTAACGTTTATATGTTTTGTGTGAATTTTAATCTTAAAGGGTAAAGAACACCACATATTGCACTTGAATGCTAACTTTGCACACACACTGCATTTCATGAGCTATTGCAAGTCCAATGTAAGGTGTTGACCATGATATTTTTTTTACTTGGATTATACCAACATGTATAAAAAAACAACAAGACAAGTATGCCTTGGTTTTAGTTATATAATTACTTATCAAAGTTATAAACAATGTAAGTGCATTTGTCAACCCAAAAGGAAATATAAGAAAGTTATGATGGCCTCATATCCTAAAAAAAATCTAAAAAACATCACCATCCTTCATCTTCTATCAATGATAAGTTATAACTAGATCTAATATCAATCATGGAGTATTCTTCACTCCACACAAAAGAATACTCCTATAAAAAAATGACAATTGCAAAACAAATAGGTGGTTGTATTAAGAAATTTTTAGAACACCACCCGGGAAAAAGTATATTTCAAGTTCACAGATCCTCGGAACAATAGTGTTGCTTTTTTCATTGAAATCTTCATAACAATGTCTTTTTTTGCCTTTCCACCCTATTGTTGGATAATTTCATTTGTGGAAAAAAATTAATTTCCATTGGAGGGTTATGAATCTTGTAACTTGGGAATACCAGTTTTTTACTTGAAATTTGATTATTTATATGGTATTCCCCCATATGGATTCTTCCCATAAAAAGAGAATGAAGCTCATCATTTCTATTAGATCCAGTTCCACCTACTACATATTGAAAACACCAAGAAGGTTCACCATCATAACAATATTTTGAATACATTAGAATGAGAGGGGCCACTACCAACTTCCATTGATTCCCCCCTATAGGCCTTTACCCTATCAATGAGTACAACATAGAGGGCCTTCTCTCTATGGCCTTCCCAACCTTGTTTCATGTAGGTGTTGCAGTGCTTAAACAACCATACATTCAAGAAGTCAAGATGTAATATTATCCATATAAACTCATATAGTACCATGACAAGAGGTTTGGCCAACACCCTCATTTCCATTACTACTTATACAACTTTATGATGCACCATCATAGCCAAGTTAATGCTTATGTATTTGTTAAATGAAACATTGAAGACACCTCTATGGCAACTGTCTTGGCCCTTGTCCATAAACTAAAAGACTTAGTTGATACCCAAATCAATGATCAACTCATTTTTATTTGGTTTTACACTTCATGGGACACACTACTATTAGAACAAAAGTATAGGTAAGTTCACTAATATGATAACCCATCAAGGAAATCCAACCTTCTTTTTCACCATCAATGCAGCTGACACCAAATGATAAGATATGCACGTTCTTATGCTCAGACAACCTTCCCCCACTTTAATTGAGCATCATTAATGGATTATTCACAACATTATAACCAATCCACATGATGCATCTCAATACATACATAATAGATTCAAAATATTCCTTGAAGAGGTTATTCAAAAAGGGATTCATATAAAACACTATTGGTGTAGGTATACTGAACAAACCATTCTCTTTGTCCTACTTTTCATATTCAACACTTCAAACTTTTCATTACTGGTTTTTTTCCTTTTCCTTTTAGATATGAATGGCAACACAAGGGATTTGTTCATATACATGGTTTCATATGGTTGTAAAACACACCCAATATGGACAAGCTAGATTGTAGGAAGTGGAAGTGGTTGATGATGCAAAATATTATGTTTCCAAATATGTTACAACATGGAACCTCCATACCATCCACTCGTGAATGCCTGGTTTCCACCATTCTACTCTACATGATCCATGCACCCTTGATTCAACACCCATACTTGTGTCAGATATCCCAGTTGACTATGAATAACTTGTCAATTGCGTTGAACAACACAAAATAAACAAATTCTTCCTTCCTCCATAAAAAAGGGTCATCAATCAAATGTTGTTATGGTTTCCCATTGAAGATGCAATATGCATATTCCATGCTCATTGACAAAAATGGGTGGAAAACATACAACCGTGCTAGGAATGATGCCCTCTTAAACATCCACAACTTTGACATGCTTTCAATATGGAGAGCTAATGTTGACTATGATCATGTTCTTTCTCAACATGTTGCCTTCAAATACATTTCAAAGCATGCATCAATAGCAAAGAAAATTCAAAATCTACCACAATATGCTTTCTCATTTTGCGCATGCATCATCGTTAGATTAATATTTCCCGCACCCCATTTGGTGCTTCCTATTAGAAATTGTTGTAGATTAGGACATGAATGCACAAGAGACATGCGATATTCTCCATAAACTTCCTCTTTCCCTTTGAATCCAATCCTTTGTTTCCTCAAATGTTAGCTAATATATTTTTAGATGGGTTTTGAATGACCTACCTGACTCCCCTCCAACAACCACCTTCATTTATGCATACTTGAGAATTTGGCCGTTATTGAAACTCAATTATCTTGGTACTTCTCATATCGTAGAAAGCATGCCCAATGGAAACCAATCAAATTGTCAAATATTCTTCATTTCTTTCCCCTCTTCGTTTCCATTCAACCATCTGGTACAAATTCCTTTCTATCATTTTGTTGGAGCAAGCTCCTCCTATACAAACATTTTTGGACCCTACTTCACAACATTGGATCCACAAGTTTGGAGATAATTTCATACTATCTTCATATTAAAGACACATACATTGCATGGCATGTTGATCACATATGAGAAGACGCCTCTACAAACCCATTTGATGACTCCACCTCTTATGTAATCCACTTTCCCCGCCCCCTTAACATGGTTGAATAGCAACTCTTTTCTCAACTCCACCCTAGAAAAAACATCCATGTTAATGACCTTAACATGCTTGGGCATCATGACTTTGGAACAAACCACAATTGGGCCCATAACCATACCCATTCAAAATTGCAAGAGACAACCATACCATTCATTGACTTCAACCACTCATCCACCCAATTACACCAAGACATCTCTTCACCTTCTTGCTTGCTTATCTCCTTGTCTCCCACATGATACGTGGCTTTTGGACTTCTCCTTTCCCACTTCACAAATACCAAAAATCCCACCCCACTCAAAATGCTCATTCAAGGTACGACAAGAACAAGAAATTCTTACTTGATTTATTGCGTTAAATTTGAGCTCCTCACTACCTATGGGAACGATGTACCAACCTTTCTCTTCCTTTCTCCAATTGGCATTGTATCCTTTAACATGCATGCACCTAAAATACATTTCAAACTTCACATACCCATTTTTGTGATGCACCCTCTTGAGGGCCAATCCCTTGCAATCCTCTAAGAACTAATCCACCATATTCGATACATCCTCGTTGATGAAATGAGTTTCATTGGCCCAAACATTTTAACCTAGATTGATGACCGTTTAAGTGAGGCATTCCCTTCCAAACATACAAGCCCCTTTGTTGGTTGTTCCATCATCATTCTTGGTGACCTTGGCCAATTTACCACTGTAAAGGACATCCCTATGTATTCAAGCACATCACAAGGCAATTCTCTTTTATGTACCTTTGACACTTTCATGACACCTTCAAACATCTTTCAACAACAAAGGAAACACCCCTTCTCAAATTTATTTCCGCTAGCTCGTCCTCAATCTTCGAAATGCAACGTCGACTCTTGAAGGCTAGACCCTCCTTATGTTGAGGACAACCTCCTCACTTTCACACAAAGAGAACGATGCATCTGAACATTCCACCCACGTGTACACAACTAACAGATTTGGTGCATTACACAATAATCAAACATTGAAACAACTCAAATTGGCAGTTGCAAATTGCTACACAAAACAAAGGAAGCAACACGTGCATGTAGGTATAGATGATGAACAAGTTGCCTTCAATCTTCTACTATATTGGTTGACACCCAACTTGTGGGTCAAAGCAGGGCTTGTTAATGGATCCCTTAGCAAATTTGTTGTCATTGTTTGCAACCCATTGACAACCAACTTGTGGGTCAAAGCAGGGCTTGTTAATGGATTTCTTAGCAAAGTTATTGCCATTGTTTACAACCTTGACACTCAACCCCATATCTTACCATCATTTGTTCTTATCAACTTCCCCCACTACAAAGACACCCCATGGGATGCTTCCAATTCAAATTATGTCCCCATCCATTCCATAACAAGGGATTCACAGAGGAAACTACCACTTCAAATGGCATGACCCTACAAAAGGAAACAATAGATATTGGAAACATTGACCATAAAGGCCTTACATTTAGTATAATATCTAGAGTTAGATATTTTTCAAGCCTTTGCATATTTGCAGTTTTTTAATTTTCTAGATATTCTTGAATTGAAGACAATGCCTACATCCAATGTAGAAAACATGAGACCTTGCCTGCTTCAAGTCTTTGCAACCACACCTTTTGTTTAAGTTTCTTTTCTTCCTGTACATATATATACCTACCAATGATATTACTTAACTTTTTTTTTCCTTGTACTTACTAGTGACTTACTACCACTTGTATCTCTCTTTTCTCTTCTTCCCATTTTTGAATAGTGTACTAGAAAGAACAAAAAAAAATTGTAATTGAAAAGAAATACAATCACCATTTCATGGCATGTTCATATTTTTCAATCAAATATAAATGCTTTGTTTACTTGTCTACATTAGTTACTTTCAATGTGCTCATATGTATTGTTTCACAAAATCTTCACCTCACAATGGTTTATTTTCCCCTTCCTTCCAACATATCACTTGCATTAGCAGAGTGGGTTTCTTATACAATAACAAACTATCTTCTCTTCTCAAACAAGTATTTTTTACATGCATTGTATTTCCTGTCTTGCTTATAACATGAAAAGAGTGTAACATTGTTCATGATATGCATTTTTTTTTTACTCCCGCAACTAAAAATTAATGTGGAATACCTAGACACACTTGCCTACTACTCTTGACAAATACATGAGCTTAAAGCAACTTTACATGAGATAGAAACATGCTTCCAACCATCTTCCACTCTTCTACTTATCACATTTTCCGCCCAACTATTTAGTTTCTCTTCAAATTAAAAGCCCTACTCAAACTTGTTATCCACCTCCATGAAAGAGATACAATGAGATGTATATTAGAAGACTTTCTACTTCAACATGAAGATATTGCTCCATACATTTATTGTAGATGGTGGTGCCACTGTCATACATCCTTTTGTATTTATGATTGACTCGTACTATATGCTTAATTTTTTCTTTCTACACATTTTACTGTATAATTTTGGTGTATTTTTTCCTAAACGATCTTACACTACTTCTACACCCATTACATTCCATCTCCTTTGTGGGGATTGTTGTATCCATGTGTAAAACTTTTCTTTTTTACCATATGTATAGCATTTCTTATGTGCCATTTGTTTCTATGATCTACACCCCTAATAACATGTTTCAACTCTTTAATGGAGGTGATGGCAACTGGAATGGACGTGAATATGCAAAAGTCTAGGCTACTATTCCATGATTTTAAACTGGAAGTATGAGAACATATCTCCCATATTTTTTCTATTTAGGTGGGTCAATAGGAAGAAGGTTTAAATATTGGGTTTTTATCTAAAACCCAACCTTTAGAAGTATGCAGATTGGCTTTGATTGTACAATAAAATAGAGGCTCATGATTCATGTTGGTGTAATTGTTGGTTGTTTGGAGGCAGAATATTAGCTTTGGTAAAAGCATTGTTGGAAATCATACAGGTCTATTGGATGTCAATAGCACACATCTCGAAAGGTATACTTGATAAGGTAAGGAAGACATGTTTTAGTTTTCTCTAGACTAGTAGAAAAGAAAAGGAAGGAATCCCACTGGTCAAATGGTCCAAGCTTTCCAGGGAAAAGGAGAAAGGGGTGTGGGGCCTAAAAAATATCCATGAATTTGGCAAGGCTTTGGGAGCCAAAAGTCGGCGGCGTCTCTTGTTCTCTTATGGTTTCTGGAGTAAGATTATGAAAGATAAATATTTTCAAAAGAGATATCAACAAAGGATTGGATTAGATCATAGAATAAACCTTGCAAGGGTGCTTTGAACGTATGGAAAAGTTTGATCAAGGAATTTTCGATATTAGGGAAATGGGTAGCATGGAACATTAATAAAAGAGATAGGGTCAAGCTCGACATTGATCCATAGATAGGGCATATATGAAACTATCAATTGTTGGTGGATTTGGTTCAATTCTTATATTCTCACGAATATTTGAAACTTTATGATGTGACAGTATAACGGTCATGAAGGGTCATGGTAAAAATTATGGAATTCAAGAAATGAGTTACTTCTATAGGGTCAATGGGTCGAGGAGTGGTATTGATACACCAATATTCATAAAATGATATTTAAAGATCAATTTTGTTATCCGTTGTTTGTGGCTCATAAAATTAGCACCGCCTTCAAGGAAGGGTGGCAAGAGAAATCTTCCATTCCTATTCGAATCATGAGGTATTTGAGTTATGATGTTAATAGACAATGGGGGTATTTTGACAAAGCGTGTCAAGTGAGGCCAAGCAATTGTGGTGTTGGAGTTGTATTGTTTTTAAATCATGCTCATTTTTTCATGCTTAAGTTTGGGGTTGGTCTAAATTCAAACAACCCAGTATAAGTAATAGTTTTGTGAATATTTTTAAATTATGTTGCTATAAAAGGGTGGCAGGATTTACAAATTGGTCTAAACTTTTTATTCATTGTTGTAATCATTGTTGCACTATCTATAATATAGCTCTAAATATTTGGCTAAAGAAAAAATTTCATACCATTTCTTTTAACCACATATATAGAGAATTTAATGTAAAGGTAAATGCCTCTAATATAGCTCTAAATATTTGGCTAAAGAAGAAATTTCATACCATTTCTTTTGACCACCCATATAGAGAATTTAATGTAAAGGTAAATGCTTTGAGGTCATGAGCAGGGATCAAAATTCAAGCTGTCATAGCCCGCCAGAGGGCTCCTTAGCCGTTTGTGAAGTGGTATTTAAATTTTGCTCGTCATTTAAAACGTGGTTTTTAGTTTGTCATTTTAATAAAAAGTGAACGATTTAAATTAAAATTTCATTAGAAGGGATGAGATGAAAATTGTCCATCAACAATTTTAGTAATGTTGTATAGATTTTACTTAATACGTATCTACCTCGTACCCACCTGTACCAGGTGACACCGTGACAAGATCAAAGAACATCATCCATTTAACAAATGGAGTGTAAACTCATCAACCGTTCAAGCACATTGATGGTTGCCCTGTCAGAACACCAATAATCTACAAAAGAAACGTCAAATGCCAACAAATAGCACATTGAATTTGTTAGAAAATGATTCGTCGTCGCCCACCGAAAAGACTGCAAAAGATTGAAAAAAATGGCACGTACAGAGGGGAACATGAAACATGGCAGGTGAGTGAATGGAGGAATTTTCTAGGTACCTACTCTCGTTTGGGTCGCATAAATTTTCAGACATTCTCTGAAACATTCACTAAAAGATGGGGAAAAATACGAGCAGAGGTGGTAACATAAACAAGCAAGGAGTTCCCTGGTCTATCATCCAGCTTCGACAAGAGTAGGTGACCTGTCACGGTTTCACATGTGTATTCTTACTTCTTTATCAACGACTTTATTTTCTTTTTCTTTTGGTTGATTGAAATTTGTTCTGATACGAGATTCTGAATTTCCTGTGTTTTTTTATTGCTGGAGATTTTAGAAAAGATGTATGGTTTTTTTATTTATTGTCGGGGGCGTAGACAGGGCCATATGATCCATGGGAACTGTTTGAAGAGATGATTCGAACTGGTCCTTTAAATGTGGAAAGGTATGCTGAGCTTGATCATTTTATTATTTTTTCTTCTAAATATTACTTCTAAATGAAATTCGTCTTCCTTTCAAGTTTGGAAGCTAGAATGAGATTTCAATATTTTATTAACCCCTAAACCATGAGATGTGCGCATTCAATTTTGTTATAGAAGTATTAACCACTTCCTTTTCATTTATAAGAAACCTTTCTTTCAAGTCCAGAGCATTTCAGATAGTCCTCCTTAAGGATATTATTTTTTTAAGCTTTTTTATAGTCAATCTAAGGGGTTATCTTATTTGGAACTTTCAATTCTCCCACAAGATGGTGCCCAAGTTATTCCATCTCCTCCACAAAATGCTCATGATGGAGCTCGTCGGATGCGAATACCTTGAATCCAAGGGCCTATCCATTGCCCTCCTCTGGGGCACCTTGTTCAAGAAGTTTTTAACTAATACGATATCGGATAATAGCAATAAAGATTATACGCATAGTGATCGGGGACTAGGGTATTCCTCAAGGAGTCGTGGTCTCTCATATCCTTATGAATGTATTTATTCATGAGCTAGATCTGTTCGTCTTAGGGATTTCAAACAAGAATGAAATGAAATATGGGCGATATGTCGACGACTGCTCTCTTGCGTTCATAATTAATTCTGACCCCTTTGTAATGAACATGTTGAATAAGATCAATCACTTTCTAAATAAGGAACTCGGAGGATTATAATTTCGAATAAAACTAACAAGGACTGAAGGCATTCTATTGGGTGCTAATTTTAAGTTACCTATGAGGAACACCAAACGAGGAATTATTCGGATCGAGGTTCCTATGCGAAGGGTGCTATTTCGACTAGAGCAAAAAGGTTTTTTAAACCCAAAGAAAAAGGGAAAATTGGCGCTAGGACATGATCCCCAAACCATACGTGAGAGGTATAAATCAGTCGCATTGGGATTGCTAGCCTTGTCTACAACTTATTCAAGGTTTGGTCCACGGCCATGGCGGTCAAGTTTGATGTCTGGTACTTCATGTTCATCCCCTTCAGCGCAAACATATGGTTGTGTAGGCAGACAACCTTCTAGGAGAGAGAAGCTTTGTTGCTTTTGTTGGAGGTTTCATTGGTCTTCAAGCACATGGATTTCACATGCCTCGTCAAAGGGGTTCTCTTTAAGATGTTCCTGGAGCTGGAGCTCAAGCTGGAGGAGGAATATGCCCAGCCTAAAGTTGTATAACTCTGCAATTCCTAGTTGTATGAGTGAATTTTATGCAATATTATAATTTTGTGGACTTAATGTAGAGACAAACTATTTGAAGCATTGAAATGCATATTGGAATAAATTTGAGTCATTGGATGATTGAAGGTGAAACATTTAGGTTTAGTTCTAGGAAAAACTAGAAATTTTTAAATGAGCAGTGTAGAGTTTTGGGAAGTGGTTGAATGCTGGTAGTAGTAAAATGAGGAGTGTAGAGTTTTGGGAAATGGTTGAAAGGGGGTAGTAGTGAAATATTTTCAGTATTTAGATCTTATCAATTTTAATGAATTTTGAATTTTCTTAAGATAGATTATAGTCTTAAATCTAATTTTGTTAAAATACAAAAAATAATAATTTTGTTGTTATGTTGGTTGTACATGTAATAATTCATAATTTTGTATAGTTGATTCTTTTTTAGTTCTTATATTTTTAGTTTTTTTAATGATGTATACAATTAATTTATTATTGTCATTTGAAATGTGAGCTTTTTTGGAAACCCTTCATTATTGAAGAGCCACATGAATATATAACCTTCAATCTTGATCCCTAGTCACAAGAACATATAATGTTTGGATTTTCAAAATACTTCTCATTTTGCTGGAAAAAAAGAATCACTTCACTAAGTTATCAATCAACCAGTATCAACTTGTTTAAATTTATTTTTTATTTACAAATATCAACCTTAAAAATATTTCATCTAAAACGGTATTTGTGAAAATTATGCAACATAATGTTTAAATATTTTCATTAAAAAAGCAATTTTATTATAATTAAATAAGAAAAACATATCACACTAACTCTTTATTTTATATAAATTAAATACGCAATTTTATTATAATTAAATGAAAAAACATATCACACTAACTCTTTATTTTATATAAATTAAATAAATCAAAGAATAATATTTTTATTTATAAAAACATATATAATTTTTAAAACTCAAAAGATAAATGAAATAATATCTTAGATTCAGTGGTAATAGACCCACTCCTCGCATGATAATTGGATCCCACTTGTATCTTCGGTTGATATCGATGTACAATTATAAATGTCAATCATACGTTTACTTTGCGACGAAAACTCATGAGAATCGTAATATGAATTTCTAAAAATATACCATAATAATATAAAAAAAGGAAAATAGCTGCAAAGCAGCTAGTCCCTGCTTTAAGCTTATATTTATAATTGAGATATGATATATGCTTATAGGAAAGAAAATATTTATGATATTAGTTTTGTTGTTCATTCATTATTGTAAATATTTGTAAGAAGAGTTAATAGGCAAACATCAATGAGACTTTCATGAATATAAAATTTATCAATATATTTAACAAGTGAAATTAACAGCAAAGTTACTTAGTATCCCTCTCCTAAAAATGTTTGAAAAATTAGTAATAAATTCCTAAAGTTATTTATTAAGATATATTATTTTGTTTTATAAGAAATTGGTTGGAAAATGGTTAAAAGATGTATGGGTTTGCCACTTATATCTCAGTGGGTTAGTAGCATCAATCATAGATACTGATATTCCACTATAGTTTATTATGTTTGACTATAATTATAGTCAACCATAGTAGTTAGAGAAATGATGGATTAGTGGTCGAGGCATACTAGTGCTAGTGGGTTGGTTGTTCAATGATTGATGGGTTGCGAGTGGGTTTGTTGCTCAATGATTAATGGGTTTCTGTGTTACTACTAATTGATGGTTAGAAGGTGTCAATGATAAAGAGGTTGATAGTGGTTAAAGTTATTTTAGGTTAAGAATTTAAGAAAAAATGGAACTTTACCCATATTGAACAAGTCAAATTAATTTAAATAGACATTAAATAAATACTTTTCTTAATACATTTAGGTAATATCCTATTACACTAAAAAAAGGGAAAAAGTTTCAATTAGAAAACCACCAAATACAATATCTTTAATTTACACAATCAATGAAAACTTAATTTTTATCATTTTTTAAATTCTCTTAACAATTATAAAAATAATTGATTATTGAATACAATACATTCATCTATAATAAAGTAATTTTAAATTAAAATAATAAAATTATTTTCAATTTATCTTTAACTTAAAGAAATTTAACATTATTAAAATAAGAAATAATAAAACTAAAAAAGACCAGTTAACAATTTTTTTTATATATTTAGAAACAATGATATAGTGAACAACCTATTAGAACTTTCCTTCAAATTAAAAAAAAAAGCCTATGTATGCACAATAAGTAGACTAATACTTATTTCATGATTAGATAGTTATACAAAACATATTAGTTTACATAGGCTCTTAAATATTCAAAAATTTTAAAACAACTTACATTGAAAAAAATGATAAGAAAAAACAAGAGCCACTAGGTGGCAATGTTCCCCCACTTGCTAATAGCTATTGCTACAAGATGGAAGCTATAGAAATACAATACTTTTGCCACCAAATTTCACTTTAATTTTTTTATTTTGCCACAAAACTACTTAGCCATCTAATCAATTTCTCAATGTTTTTTAGAAACAAAAATAGTTGGAGAAGATGCAAAACTTGTGCTAAGCATCCTTCATGATCAGAGAGCCAATTTCTTACATCTCAAATATGGATATATCGACATGGACTTAGAAAACTGTATAACATACTTATAAACACACAAATGACTTCATTGAAATATGTAGAACAAACAACCTTCACCATAACCACTCAACCAAATTCATAAAATAACTACAAGAAGTTAAAAGATGTAAAGTTGCACAATATCAAAAAAAAACACTTACAAATAACTTTCACTACACTAAGCTCAATCTCTCCACGATGGTGCAACTTGCAAATAGCATCTAACCAATGGATTCAAAAATTTGTTTCCACCAAAATTTATAAAAACCACGCATCATGTGGGTTTCGATTGAGTTGTCATCTTTTCTAACTTAATATGTCATCATATTGAGTATCTCTAATATGTACCATGTAATGCTTTAGTAAGATATTGTATATTGTTAAGATGATAACTAAAAACACTGAAAAACAAAAAATCTTCATCAAAAAATTATATAAAATTATTATATTTAAAAATAATTTTTGTATCATTACACATTATAGAGTAAAATATTAAATTGCTAAAATAATCATGAAAAAATTAAACAAAACAAAACAAAATTTTATTAAAAAAAATTATATCCTATTATTATATTTAAAAATAATATTTGCATCATTCAACGATGAACATGAAAAAAAATAACATGATAATTTTATTAAAAAAAATTATATCCAATTATTATATTTAACGATGAACATGAAAAAAAATAACATGATAATTTTATTAAAAAAATTATATCCAATTATTATATTTAAAAATAGTCTTTGCATCATTCAACGATGAACATGAAAAAAAATAACATGGTGCCCATCACAAAACACTATAATGATCACATCAAAATATAATGATACATCGTTGATGGTGGAGTTTTTAATCACTATTAACATTTATATTTGTATTCACTCAAACCTAATTTACATTTATATACCATAATCACAAGTGCATAAATATTAGTTTATGAAATTTTGCTTAAGCAAATAAATATATGTCCTCTCTCTAATAATAAACTATGATAAATATGCTGCTTCCCCGGAAAATATGTTGCTGCTTTATTTGGCTGTTATTGAAGAACAAACTGCTGGCCTAGGACAACCTACAAAAACGAGGATGATCGGGGTCTAGTTATTGTATTCTCTGTAGAAAGGATTCAGAGAGTATTGATCACCTCTTCTATCCCTGTTCTGTCTGAAAAAATCTACTCTCTATCCTCTTGGAACAGTACCATTTGACCCCTCCTCACCAGTCTGATAATATCAGCTCTTTTCTGGATTCATGGACTATCTCCTTCACTAAGTATTCTGGATACTGCTATATCCCATTCCTCGCCATGTGGACATTATGGAAAGCAAGGAACTCATCTATCTTTGAAGAGAAATCTATTACGGTTATCAGCCTGCTCCATTAGATCTCTTACAGCTCCCAACTCTACTGTCATTCAGCTATCATAGCAAAAAAAACAAGGGATATTGGACCAGGACCTTCTCTTACTTACCCCTGTGGATTTTTTGATGGTGCTTCTGTTGACAGTACTGGTGGGGTTGGTTTCTGCTTGCATTTGAATGAGGCACACTCCTATGAGTTTGCTTTGGGGGTGGGTCTCAGTACCGATACTAGGGCAGAATTAATTGGGCTCTAGGCCCTACTGCATACATCCCAAATGATGGGGTTACCCAAGATCCAGATATTTGGTGACTCTTCTGTCATCATAAATTGGGCAAATGGTACTGCTTCCCTCTCACTGCCTGATCTTACTCATTGGTGTGATTCCCTCTCACCGCCTGATCTTACTCATTGGTGTAGGGACATCAGGAAGATCTGCTCATGCTTCCTTGAGCTGTCTTTTTGCCATGTTTACCGTGAACACAACCAGACTGCTGATAGCCTATCTAAAAAATCCCTATCTTTTGCTCCGGGATCAGGATACTATTCTGAATTTTATGACGGTCATTTGACCACACAAGACAGGTTGATGCTCTTTTGAGCCCAGTGCAGGATCTTGTTTTATGGCACCTTGGTGATTGTATCGGAGCGGACTCTTTTAGATGGCTAAGCTTATCTTCTTGGTTCACGGTGGATATGGTCATAAGATACATCATCTTTATTACTGATGGGAAATGTATGCAGCTTCTGCTCTAGTCACCAATCCGCTTACTTGGAATGTTACTCATTCAGGATGCAATAGAATGGTATATACATTGTATCCATTATCATGTATGTTACCCATATATTGGGCTGGCACGTTAGATTCCCTTTGATTCTATATGAATATCAAGGACAAGCTTTTTTCTTCTGAAAAAAAAACTATGATAAATATAATTATTTATATACGTTACCCCATGTGCTCAACTTGTAAAGCTGGGCATTACACAACGGATATCCTTGTATAATACGGTGGAACAAATGTCTCTGGTTTAATCACATTCTTTATCTATTTTCCAATATACTTTAGTTGACAGGCATTGAAATCATGCTTCAAAGATTCCATGGAAGATGACGTAGTACTAGTAGAGATCGAAGACAGCTGGTCACCTCACAGAATGAGACAAAAATTTATCATAAAGCAGTAAATGTTATCATCAAGCCAATGAAGCAGTAAATGTTATCAATACGGATGAGAGTGTACTCTCTGAGTCTCGACATCTTTGGTGTTTTTTTATCACAAAGGTATTTTGCGGTACCAAAGCAGCCATGTTCTAATTTTTTTTATTACGAAGATCTTTTTTATTACAATTTCAAGCGTTTTCAGTCTAGATTTCAGAAATTTTGCACTTTAAACGTCAAACTCATGAAGATATGATATGAAGGAAATATATAATTAATATGCGGAATAAGAGCAAGTGGCTGAGGTTGATGGTATCATCTGCATAGAATATCAATTTGAAAGACAATGCAAGTTGCATGGATAAATAGAGCCACGTCACTGAAAGTGAAAGACGAAAGACATGCAAAATGCATCATCAGACAGAGCCACATATAACGTTGAAAGCCACGTAAAGAAAAACATTGGGAATTCATTCATGTATTATTGATCAGGTTGGTTTGGAAGGTCGGCTCTTGGCAGGACGACTCTCAGACTCGGCATTGTCGAAGCACAAAAGGTCTTCGAAAAAAATTATTCTTTCGGACCGCGGTTATTCACGAGAATGCAACTGGATGCCCTTGAAGATTGCAGGCAACTGTTTGATCTAATGTGAAGAGACCTCTTGTGCACTGTCCTTTGATTCGACAAAACATGACTGTCATAACCAAGTGGATGATAAATATATTTCACATTAAGGCTTCAACAACGATGGGTTCCGTTCATGGTTGTCTCCTGCTGACCGAAGGAGGCTTCTCCAAACCTCCCAAGAAGAAGGGGGTGTTTTAGCCGACAATGTCGTGACGGTGGATCAGGACGGCAGTGGTAATTATACCACAATTACTGATGCGTTGAATGCTGCTCCAAACAATACTGCAAGTTCATAGTGTTTAGTTGTGATTCCTTTTGTTTTATCAATTTATAAATAAACATAAGTCGCTGTACGTATCACATTGTCTACAATTTCTCATGATTTTCTCTTGCACGTTGTAATTGAATGCTAAGATTTTTTTTAAGTGCAAGAAAGGCTGGGAAGATATCATTTCTGGACCCATGCCATATCTTCTTACTGTTTGATGGCAATATCGTCTAAAGGCTAGCGGTATTTACTGTATACTCCAGCCTAGAGTTGGAATCGATTATAATTACTGCAGGATCTCCGTTTTCACATTGTAAACATTTTATCAGTTATAAATAAGTATAGTTTCCCTACATGTCCAATTCACTTTGTCTACCATTTCTGAGTTGTCAATGTTCTTTTGTGGGAGTCGTCTGTCTTTCCCATTGTCTCAGGCTCAAAGAATATAGGACAACCCCTTTTAACATCAGACAGCATTAAAAATTGCCAGGATTTCTCGATAGAATGGTAGATTTCCATCGTCTCTCCACTCTCGATACACGATTGTCCCACCGTCACTACTCTGTATAGGTCTGGACTATTTCCCCCAATACCCCTGGAACTAATCATCTTTAACATGGATGTCAAGGGGTAGTTTTAAGGACGTTCTTGTAAGAGGTTACAGACAGTAGAAACACTAAATCGAGAACATAAGTCAACCAAGAATATGCAATAAATTTACGTCTATTTCCATGCTCTTCTAAGAGGAAGGAAACGGAAATGGAGGAGGTCAAGAGATGGAGCACTAAGCCCAGCAGTCAGGCGTTTTGGAATTTCCCACAACCAGCCATGGCATCCTGTTGGTTGGCGCATCTGCCCATTTGGTTGTTATGAATTTGGTGGATTAAATTCGATAATTCCATTACTTAGAAACCAACCGAAATATACACAGTGATTCCATAGGCAACCATACCAAAATCTCTTCAATAAAATTGTGAAGTGTTTTGGCATTTGGCACAACCAGCCCTGGCATCCTATTGGGAGGCGCATATTCTGGTTTGGTTGTTATGAATTTGTTGAAAGCCACATCTTCCTATGAAGAGATCTTTCCAGACATTCCTAGGGAGGCCATGGAGAAATTACTCTCGCACAGTTTATATCGACTCATATATAGATGATGTGGTCTATCCTGCTAGTTGGACAGAATGTTGGGGGGATTTTGCTTTGACCACAATGTATTATGGCGAATATATGAACTCGGGACCAAGCAAAGAAGTCCCGCAGATAGATGCCTAACCTGGTCCAACAAATGCCTTTCTTTCACCAGTAAGGAGCCTTTCAATAGATGCTGGTAACCTATCCAGTGTAGCGTCCTGTTACTAGTCGAGGATAGAGGGGTCTGGGGGGCTCCTGCCCTTGTTTCTTCAGATCTTTATTTATTTTATAAGCTAGGTTTTAGGCATGACAGGAACTGCAGAGCGAGTTCAGTGGCCTGGCTATCACGCCATGTACAATGTTGACACTCAGAATTAGTATTAAAAATGCTAATTGTCACAAATAAAACAAACAAAGGTCCACCTGCTCTTAACATGCCTGTTATCTACAGACACAAGACTGCATATAAGAGAATCATATCCAGGATAGGAAAACTTACGTGGACAAAATGTACGAATCAAGGTAGTTATGCATGATGGAAACAACGAGCGCAAATACCTGCAATGTTGAATGGCAATGTATTTGCGAAAACACAGATAATTAATTGTATGTCACTATCAGAAGAACTTAAAAAATCAAGACCAGATTATTGAAGACACCTTGGGATGAAAGCATACATTGAAACCCTATTTGGACAATGGATTTCACCTTAGACTTAATATATGAATTGGGCATGAAACCCTCAAAACGACACAATGGAGAAGCCAATAGAATTCTTTACTGGTCAGAACATAGCACTTAACAGGCCATTTTCTTTCAAGCAAGGAAAGAGTCCGAACAGGAAGGCTTACCAGAACGGAAATCAACCTCCGAAATAGTTATATGCAACACCAGCAATTGGAAACTGGTACAGAGAAAATTTGTTCCTGAAACCAATCCCTGCAATGTCAAGGAAATGCATAATTAGAATAATCCTTGCACATGGTAGAAGCAAAGAATAGGCCGGGTAATGAAAAAATTCCCACACGGCAAATGACCAAAGTTGCACAACCCATATTAGAATCCACACCAGAAGAAGACTGAGTAATAAGTCGTAGAACAGGGGAACAATTGAAAAACACATTTCTGGAGTATGAATACTCCAGAAAGCAAGACTCCCAACTAAAAACGAAGAAAAAAAATCTAGAGAATAGCAAGATTAAATGCCACTGTAATAGTAGAATTAAATGCAACAGTCGCAGATCTCTTTATAAGATCTCACAAGGCGGAAGCACCCCATCATCCAGAACGGTTGTAAATCGATAAAAAAAAACAATAAATTTTTCAATAAGTGATAGTTTTGGGGGTTTTGAATCCATTTTCTGAACATGGGGCTTTTGAATCCATGTTCTGAACATGGATAGAATGATTAAAACATTTAAATAGTGACATATTTCATACAATCGCTAACATACCTAAATCGAGAATTGACAGTGAAGTCGTCCCTCATCGGTATCGTCGCGATCCTTTGTGTGGCGAATGAGATTGAGTCTGACAACCCTCCTGTGGCATATCTCTGCCGGTTCTGTGCATTCGAAAAATCCCACAAGCTCGATCTTACGTCTAGAGGCAGAGGTGTTCCCCAGTTCAAGACGGCTCTCATGCAAAGACTCCAAAGAGATGGCGATGCAACCTTACACACAAGGAAGAGAAGTAGAGATGCAAGAGAAATGCAGAGCTTTTATCGGCAATATTATGAGAACTATGTTAACTCACTTGATCAAACAGCTGATCAAGCAAATCGAGTGAGCGAAACTGGCAAAAGTTTACCAAGCCATTGTTGCGATATGGACTGATTCTTTCCTATTCTTACCCATTCTTTCTTATTCTCTCTATGATTATTTCCTATCCTGTAGATGGTTGTTTCCTATCCTTTTTTAGGATCTGCAGCTTGATTATAGGATTTGCAGCATGACTGTAGGATCGACAGCTCGATTGTAGGATCTGGAAATTGATCCATTGATGTATATGTACCTGTACAATTCATTGTAATAAAACAAATTTATTTTTCTCTTGAACTTTGTTTTGAACTTGGTATCAGAGCCAAGAAGCGTAAATCGCTAGTACTCTCCATTGAACCATGGTCGACTCAGATTCTGAAACATCTAGGACCAAATCTGCTCCCATGATTATTCAATCTGAAGGTTCGTCGTTCAATGCAGGGATTGTACTCGATGAAACAAACTATGATTTGTGGTCTCAAATCATGGAGATGCATATTGCTGAGAAGGAGAAACTCTCTTTCATTCGTGGTAATTCACAGTCACCTATCGAGAAAGATGATGGATATGAGAAGTTGTATGCAGACAATCAAAAGGTCAAGAGATTGTTGTTGATGTCTATGTCCCCAGAAATCATGAAGCGATATATTCGCTTACCCACCGCTCGAGATATTTTGAAAGCTCTTTCAAAAGCTTTTTATGATGGAGCAGATGAATTGCAGGCGTTTGTCTTGAATCAGAGGGTCTTCTCTGCGAAACAGAATGGCAGAACACTCTCTGTGTATTATGGAGAATTAACCGAGATCTTTTGTGAGTTGGATCATCGTGATAAGGTGATTATGGAAAGTGAGAATGATGTTGAATCTTACCGAAAATCAGTTCAGTGACAAAGGGTGCATATTTTTCTCACTGGATTAGATGGTGAATTCGAACAGATCCGTGGTGAAATTTTGAGAAAGGATCCTATCCCCGAATTGGAAGCATGTTATGCTTTGGTCCGTCGTGAATCTGTTCGACTTGCAATGATGAATGGAGAATCAGAAAAATATGAAGCTTCAACAATGGTGACTCGAAATCGGTCTAATCAGAATCGATCTTCCCAAAGCCAGCCTAAGAACACTGATGGTGCCGATAAATCCACCTACAAATGCACTCATTGCAATCAAACTGGTCATACCAAGAGCCACTGCTGTGAACTTGTGGGGTATCCATAATGGTGGGATCATAGCCGCGATTCATGAAAGAAGAATTCCAAGAGGACCTCCAGTGCTGCAGTTGTCGGAAACAAAAACAACCGATGGTGTTGCTAGCCGGATCTCGGCATTAGCAGTAGCGGCAGGTAATGGTGGTAAGGTTT
>LPNX010321211.1:195947-263447 GCA_001517045.1 Pseudotsuga menziesii | reverse complement strand
CCCTCTTCTCCTTCCATCAATTCCCTAACTGCCCTTTCCACTTCCTCTCTCCGTATGAACCCATCGATTTCCATCTTCGCTTCAATCGCAACCTCAAATTCATTAACCAGCAGAAACCTATTCATCTTCTGCTCGGCGAAAAGAGGCCAAGTGATGAGCGGCACTCCATGTGAGATGCTCTCTAGAGAAGAATTCTAACCGCAGTGAGAAAGGAAATCGCCGGTGGATGGATGAGAAAGAACAGGAATTTGAGGCGCCCATGACGGAACAACAAGTCCTCGGTCTTGGGTTCGACTCTCGAATCCCTCAGGTAAGAGTTGGGAAAGCTCTGTTTCCTCGCTGGATTGAAGGATCCTACGTTTACACCGCAGCACCCACAGGAAGCGATGTTGGCTCGCTTCAAGCCCCAGGGCGAGTTCGGTAACCTGCTCGATGGGCAGGGCGCCTCCGCTTCCGAAGGAAACGAACAGAACAGACGAAGGCGGTTGGTTGTCCACCAGCTGAGGCAATCCACGCGCTGATCTTGGAGAAGTTTGTCATGGGATTCAAGCGGTGACGACGATATGACCGGCCCAACTGGATAAACGCGGGGTAATGGATGGGCATCAGTGGGATTAAATAGCTTTCCTTCCACTAGGGCTTTGATCGGTTCAGTCTCCAGCTCCTCGAAGGTGTTTATTAAAACCCCCTTTATTTCCCAAAGGCGCGAGAAATGGTGCACGAACCAGAAAAAGGCTTCATACGATTCGTCCTGCAGAGGAGTCGGCAGATCCCTGCTTGAAATCGGCGATAAGCCCGGTACCTCTACTGGAAAATCGGCATCCTTAAACGAAATAGAAATCTCCTAGACTAGCTTCGGCATTGAGAACATGAGAGAGAGCAGAGAAGCAGTCGAAGTAAAGAAAACGTACGTGGGTATGCAAAGCTTAGCTGTAACATCGAACATGGCGGAGCAGAAAAAACTAGTGATGATGAAAGCAGAGACTGGCAACCCAGAGTCGAGGAGGGATCTCAGAGCAGTTTCTACATATCCTTTCGAATTCTCCATAATCTTTGAAAGTTGAGTTTCGATTTTCATAAGTTCTGCGCCTTCGATCTCCATCTTGGCCGGCGGCACCTGGACGAAGTTGATGTCCAGAGACGCGGACGCCATGCGCTCCGAGAAAGCATCTATGAAATGAGAGGAGAACATCCATTGGCATGTCATAAAGGTAATGGACAGTCCATGGCATTCTGAGAGGCGCTTCGCGAGCTCAACGAAGGGGTTGATATGCCCAATTCCTGCGCTTGCCATGGCAGCTGAATTTAGATTACAGGCAATTCTGAGCAAGGATGGTAATAAAGTTGCCCCTTCAGTTTCAGAATACTGTCTTCAGCGTCCACAGGGCAATGAAGAGGGTCTTTCCTGTGCATGGAGTCTTATGGACCCTCTATAAAGGAATCGCATAAAAAACAATCCATCATCTTCAGGAATGGGTGGTCTTATGGTTGGAATTTGACTGGTAAAATGCCTGTCACTTTCTTTCATGAAGCGTGGGTGGCTTTATCGTTGGAATTTGCTTAGGGTGGCTTTAATAGGAATAAAAACAAGATAACTACAGCCTACAACCATGAATTCCATTGTTATCAAATTCCTACATTGCATAGAATGATTATTTATTTGGTCAAGAGTCCCATCCTCACTTAGCAGGTGTAAGAAAGAGAAATTACATGAATAAAATATCAAGAAGACTGACATTGTTTTCATATTCCTGCACTACACAGCATGAAAAAATATTTTAGTAATTACATGAATAAAATATTTAGAAGAATTCCATTGTTTTCATATTCCTGCACTACATAGCATGAAAACAAATTTGTTTGGTCAATAGTCCCATTTTCACTTGCACAGCATGATTATTTATGGGTGACAGTCCCATCCTCACTTTAGCAGTTGTAAGAATTAATAATTACATGAATAAAATATCAAGAAGAATTCCATTGTTTTCAAATTCCTGCACTATACATCATGAAAAAATATTTGTTTGGTCAATAATCCCATTTTCATTTAGCAGCAGTAACAAAGTGGAGTTATTAGAGTTATTACATGAATAAAATATCAATGATAGTCTCATTCTCACTTAGCAGCCGTAACAAAGTGTAGTTATTACATGAATAAACTTGTATATTTTCAAAGAGGGGGAAATGAAACACTTAAGAGAACTTCTTAGATATGTTTCAAAAATGAGAGAAAGGTGTGTGTAGATAATATAAGTTTATGTGATGAAAGCAAGTCTAGGAAAATAAGTGAAAATAAGCTTTATCAAACTTCTAAATCGCCACATAAGTGAAAATAAGTTTCCTCCAAAAGGCTTTTGTACATAAATTTTTTAAATTTGAAAACATTTGGTCAATAAGTCAATGTTTTCGCCTTGATCCTTTGAATGCCAATGGAATCTTATAAAGAAAAAGGGTCTAAACATCTAAGGGGCATAGTTATAGGAGTTTTCCAAGTTTTAGGTAGCTTTAGAAAACCTCGAAACCCCTGGACGTGGAGGAACTATACCTTTGAAACTGAGACTTGACCTGGACATGGAGAGACTATACCTTTGAAATTGAAACTTGAACTATGCGAGACATCAAAATTTATGCACATCATAATTTGCACAAGCGACACCATTTTTCCTATCGAGCATTCACGTGGGTCATCTTATAATCTCATGTATTGAAGATTATTGAATGGCCAAATAAGGTTGATAGGTGAAGAAAATATTTTGTTTCAAGTTTTTAATATCCCAAGTCAACCTTCGTATTGAATATCGATAGTATATAGTTAGGATGTCCATTAGTAGCTTGTTGCTTAATTTTCATGACGTAATGGATATAGAAGCAAACCCCCTTCTGCGCACATATTGTAGCTCATGGGGCACAAGTTTTGATAGACGCAACAACTCCAATGAATTTCTTTTTACCTTTTCTCTTTACTACATGTAAAGGAAAAGGCAAGGTGCCCTTCACTCCTTGCGGATCCCAAAACCATCACGATGGAATGTGGAGGACCTCTGAGTCATAAGATTTAATATATGAAACTGAAAAATTACAATCCAACGAAAACAAAGTCATTTTCTCATTGTTACATTTCTTTGCAAAATAAATAATATCTATATGGCCGCTCATTAGACTCCCATAAGCCTTTCTTCAACCTTCATATTCACATAAGCTTTTCTTTCTTTTTCAAGTTCTAAAACTTCGGTTAGCTCCATCAGTAGAGCTCATTTCTACTATAAAAAAAATTTCAAAACCATGGCGGTGTCTTGGCCTGTTGATTTTTTAAATCCCAACCAACCTTCAAATCACCCATGTGTTTTCCAATGCAACGTCTTTCTGGATCATGGGGTTTGGGTTTTCAGATGTACAAACCGAGTGTTTGGTGGACCTGCATAGTTGTGTTTCAGATGATACACATGACCGCCAAGTGTCCCATGGAAACTGTGGAAGTAGACAGTTGGAATGATACAAATATGTATGACAAACTCGGAAAGTTGGATAAGAGATGTTGTTGAGAGTCCTTCTCCCATCAACTTTGGCGCTGGACAAAAATCATCATTATGGATGATTTATTGCAGCAATATTCTGTAAGTATTGATGATTGGATACATAATTACCATGTGGGGAAATATAATGGTGCTTGTTGATTATCATGAAGCCGATGCATTTGATGGTATTCAAATGAGGAGGTTGCAACTTGTTAAAATTGAAGCTTCTCTCTTGGA
Organism: Pseudotsuga menziesii; assembly: GCA_001517045.1. Lineage (NCBI taxonomy): Eukaryota > Viridiplantae > Streptophyta > Pinopsida > Pinales > Pinaceae > Pseudotsuga > Pseudotsuga menziesii. The sequence continues at coordinate 259,695 of LPNX010321211.1, read as the reverse complement.
ACGCAGTATAATGACGATGAAGTCCCTGAATCTCATATGGATTTGCTTGAACAAACATCCCAACTCTTCTCTACCTTCCTGGATTCTAATGAAGAATTTAAGGCTTCTGCAGGTGTCGAGGAGCACAACAGAAATATTCTAGCAAGATGAATCGCAGGTAAATAGAAATTCATTATTCACACATAAATAGAAATTCGTTGTGTTAAAGTTTGTATGTTTAGTTCGTATTAAAATCACCATATGTAAATATCTATCTTATGGTACATGTAAACATTTTGTAGGAATCTTGGAAGCAATACACAAAGAAATTTCCTATCTCATGGTCGTCAAACCCGAATCAAAATGTTACGAAAAAGCCTAGGTATTTTCATACGAGGATCTGCATAGCATGCATTACCTACACGCATTGATATGTGAATCAATGAGACTTTATCCGTTGGTCCTCTTAAACTCCAAGCATGCTCTCCACAATGATGTTTTTCCTGACAGGACTATCGTGCGCAGAGGCACTCAAGTGACTTACCACCCATACGCCATGGGTGGTAGGGATGCCATATTGGGTATCAACTGCCTCAAATTCAAACCACAAAGATGGTTGAATAAGGATGGACATTTTATCCCGTAGAGTCCCTTCAAATTTGTAGTCTTCCAAGGCAACGCGCGGGTCTATCTTGGCAAAGATATGGTGTTTATTCAGATGAAATATGTTGCAGCAACTGTGGTTTCTATGTTCAGATTGCAGCGCCTGGTTGAATATTCGTCTATGGGAAACCCAAATCTCATTCACAACTTGACTACGCGCATGAAGGGTGGTTTTCTCGTTCTGCTTGAAAAGAAGAAGGTTGATTGGTCCCTATCATAACTTCATTCGGTTCAGTGTTTTTCACTTATAAAAATACATTTATAAAATAAAGGAGATCCAAATACCATCAATTATACTTTAAGCTTTTAACTTTCATTTATTATTATCCTTGAAAAAATATAAATATAAATCACGTGCCTTTTTCTTGAAACAAAATTTCAATTAGGTTCTAAAAAACTAAAATATAAATCCATGTCATCTTCTTGAAACAAAATTTCAATTAGGTAAGAACCCATAGATTTAATAAAATAGTAAAAATAATCTATGTTCAAATAATTTGATTTAAAATACAAATCCTTGTCTTCTTCTTGAAACAAAATTTCAATTAGGTAAGAACCCACATATTTAATAAAATAGTAAAAACAATCTATGTTTGCTCAAATAATTTTGACTTGGAATTATAAAAAATAAGTTCTCTATGCAAAAGAAATCTTAATTTAGCATAGATTTATATTGGTATGGAAAAGATGAAAAGATTGTGTTCATAGTATAGTTTAAAAGTTGAACTTCTCTTCCCCTGAATTGCCCTCTCTGTGTGAGGTCAGGGTCAGGGTCACTCCTACGAGATTCTGATTGCATTGCATTGGTCAAATGCATAGTATATATGCCACAAATAGATTAACATTAAAGAAAGACATGACACAAGAGTTATTCAAGTAAAATTAAAAAACTAAACCAAGTTATTCAAAAATGTTTTCACACAAAACTTCAATATCAATACTTTGAGGAATATGGAATGAAAACACACCTAAAAAATAAATAAAAAGTGGGTAAGAAAATAAAATTTAACAATAACTCCATAGAATGAAAACTAAACCAAGTTATTCAAAAATGTTTTCACACAAAAAGTCAATATTAATACCTTGAGGAATATAGAATGAAAACACACCCAAAAAAAAAATGGGCAAGAAAATAAGACTTAATAATAACTCCATAGAATGGAGAAAAAATAAAACCATAAAAAAATGAATGTACTTTTTTTTAATTTTTACACAATAAAAATTAAAACATAAACTTTGCAATAGCATTTTCCCTCCTAGTTAGCTATGTATAGTGTTTTTTAAGTGTAAATTTGAGCATGGCATTGTAATATGGACAGTGTTGTTAAGCTCTCCAAGTATTTGTTCCTGGCAGCAGTAATGTTAATATTTCAAGCTCTGTGGACCCAAGGCAATCATGCTTCTTCACTCGACCTTTATTGCGAAAGCCAACATTAAATTAACAAGAAGTTCCTATACAGAATTTTGAATCTTTTGGTTAACAAGATTCGAGAAAACATCTCAAATACAAGAACTCGCTTTTGCCCTCCTTATTATGTATTCTTAAAAGTAAATTCTAATCAATGAAGAGTCTAGAAAAAGTCCATTTGAGCTAAATTTCAGGCTTTATTCTGTATTCGCTTTTGCCCTCCCTGCCCTGAAATTTAGCTCGAATACAAGAACTCGCTTTTGCCCTCCTTATTATGTATTCTTAAAAGTAAATTCTAATCGATGAAGAGTCTCGAAAAAGTCCATTCGAGCTAAATTTCAGGCTTTATTCTGTATTCGCTTTTGCCCTCCCTGCCCTGAAATTTAGCTCGAATGGACTCTTTTGCCGCATCCAGAGCCTCGTATATATAGCCCATTTGGGCTTTATCCGCATCCACCATCCTAAGCACCATCACCAAAGGCTCTGAAATAGAAATAGCGACCACCTCACCGGCATCCCTCCAAAAAGGAATTTGGAAGATAACCTTCTCGACAACTTTGCCTTTCGCAGTTTTACTGTAATTTGAGTTATTCCACTCGTTGTTCAGAACCATTCTCTTAAGGTTATACTCATAGGCACAAAGGGATTGCAAGAGGATGAAATTGGTTGCAAAACGACTAATAACAAGGGGAATAAGTTGGGCAATCTCTTTGTTCTCAGTATGTTCCCTCGTTAAGTTATAAAGCCTTGCATGATTATAAATGTATCTTGTCATAGACTTTGCCTTATCCAGAATAACTTTCACCCATTCAATTTTCCCAAGATTCTCTAGCAGTAGATCAAGATAATTAGCTACACAAGGAGTCCAAAAAAGAGTAGGGTATTTGTCCATTAGAAGTTTTCCAGCAGCAGCAAAAATAGAAGAAGCATTGTCTGACACAAATTGAACAACTTGCTCAACCCCCACATCCAACAGAATCGACTCAAAGTTTCAAACAATTCAAATAGCAACGAGGCACTAAGCATCCATGTATTTAAGAAAGGCAATGCCTCTTGGACAATAAACAAGAATATCCAAAATGGTATTGTCCTCTCTATCAGTCCACCTATGAGACATAATCGTGCAGCCTGTTTTCGCCCAAGAAGTGTTGAGCTCGACAATATTGTCCTTCTCCTCCTGGACAGCCTCTACTAATATCATGCCTTTAAGAAGGCACCTGAGTGGGCCCAATGGTTAAGAGCTTGTGTTATCTCCGAGGAGGTCACAGGTTCAAAACCGGCGGGGGTAGGGATGCCTATTTAGCCCGTTGTGACGAGACTCGAAGGGTAGGCGACCCCTGGGATAGGTGCCCACCTATAGGTATTTCCTGGGATGTGGTACCGGGACGTCTCGGCCCCTGCTTAGTCACAAGTTTCTGGTATATCTGGCTTACGGGCGGTTGGATATACTCTTGGCTGTTGCCATGGCTAAAAAAAATATCATGCCTTTAAGAGCCTCAGGAGAAGGGCCTGCGTAACCGGGGCAACATTGGCAATCGCATCAAGCATGACTTGAAAATAAGGGGACCTAACAATATTGAAGTCCAGGCCTGAATAAACGCAAAAGTTGAATATGGTTTCATGGGCTTTTTGTTCTAGTGTCTTGTCGTCGTCGGCTTTAAAGACTCTGGTTAAGATTTTATGACCTCGGCAGCAAAAAACTCTGGTCAAGAACTTGTGTCTGTATCGAAGTTCCCCGTGCTGTGTAGTGTAATTCAAGCCAGTTAAGCGAAAGGAGGAGCAGACGAAGGTTAGAGTCACGAGCCTGTAAGATTCACGGTTTTCACGGGCTTGGCAGCGGAAGATCTCGGTAAGATAAAGAAATTGTGTACAACAACAGCAGATGTTCTATGGGCGATTACAGGCATGCAGGTTTGACAAGAGTAAGAGGGGAAGGTTGAGTCAACCAGGATCATCAACCAGATTTCAATCCATGAAAAGTCCTTGTTAGTGAGGAGATCAGTAGGCTCAGGCCATGAATAAATGCGTTAAGAAGTATGAGGACACGGGGAGGCTCCTCACAAGCCGTCGATAGACGACAAAACCTGAAGAAGCGCAACCCCTTAAATAACACCTTCGGTGTAAATATCAACAACAGTCTCATTCTCACTTAGCATTCGTAACAAAGTGTAAAGTGTAGTTATTACATAACTAAAATATCAACAACAGTCTCATTCTCACTTGGCACTCATAACAAATTCTAATTATTACATGAATGAAAAATCAACAAAAACTAAGCCATTATGAAACAACTAACAAATTGTAATTATTACATGAATAACATATCAACAATAGTGCCATTCTCACTTAGCAGTCGTAACAAATTGTAATTATTACATTAATACAATATCAACAAAAACTAACTCCAAAAAAAACAATATTGTCATTCATACAGCTAGCAAAATAAAAATAAAAAAGATAATCAACCTAAATCAAAACATTCACATAACTGGGCAGTCGAAGAAACTAGTTTGCGTGAAAAGATATTTTCCACTATCTTCCTTAGTTTGTGCCAAATTATGTAGTCAACAATTTGTTGTCAATTTACTTTTTCGACCATCGTTATGAGTAAGGGGTTATGGAATGTAGTGATTGAGTTTTTGACTATCTTTATTATTACTAGCAATTGTACCTAGGGGTGTAAAAAAAACGCCGTGTTGTAAGCAAAGCAAGGAGATGTGGACATACACAACAAGAAACATTATATTCTTCAATGTGTAACCAAGGGAAAAAACTATAGTTTTGGAGTGTTGTTAACCCCCACTAAGACAAATGCATCGTGAATTCTTACAATGGGGGTGGAACAAGGTCATTCACAATAGTAATTGGATCATATTCCTCATGATCTTATTGTATTTCATTTAGCGCAAGACATAACTATGTGTGCATACTCAAAACAAAATATGCAATGGATAATAACAACTTCATGGTTGCATCTTTCTTTGAACTTTATCATCTAAAACCTCTTAAGCCTACCTACATTCACGCCTTTACCTCTCTAACTAAATGAATTTTTCCATTATCACATATTTATTCTCTATCTTTACAATGCTTCCATATGCATGCTCTTCCCATGTTGTTTAGTTTCTCCATGATAATGGTAAAAGACAACTTTTTTCTTGAAACGTCAAAAAACATTACAATCTTAACACAATCTACTCCAAATCATAATGAAAAACAATACCTATTGTAAAAGCCTATATAACTCAATGAAAATTGTTGCAAGTCTTTGATGTTAGTGTTTTCTTCCAATCACATGTTCCCTCGACCCCAAAAGTAATTTCTTGATTGTTTTGGTAGATATACCGTATGATAGGATGAAGGTGACCATTATTCCTTAAAACTATTCTATTGAATTAATACATAGTTCTCAATGATTTTACAAAGATATTTATGACATTAGTCCTTAAGGTGAATGTACAAATGCAACAATATCTCAAGTATCTTACTAGGGTCATGAAGTAAATTCAAAAAATTTAAAAGTAATCAAAGGTAGTAGTAGAATGGGTGTAATTATATCTTAAAAATTGACTTTTAATAACAATGATTATCTTGAATAAATTATCTTGAAATAATTTGCTACCTATGTATTTCTTATGCATCCTACCTAATTTTTCCACCATGTTTTGGGTACACCTAGCCCAACTATAGAATAAATTATCAAAAGTTCATATGCAATGAAGAACAACTTTTAAGCAATATATTATAATACCATCATTTGGATACCCACGATAACTAAACTCCTATAATAAAAATATATATGAATCAGAAACCTAGTAAATCTAACACCCAAAAAGTTGCATTTTGCAATATAAAAGTCGATAATACACATGTGCAATAATGAGTTTGAAGAATTATCTTTTTAAAATGTATGGGAGATTGTTGAAATTGTTCTGCTAAGATCAGACACCTACACTCATATTCACATGCATAGGAGAAGCATAAATTATCAAACACGTTGCACTTCAATTATATGCGAACAAACACTTGGCCCTTCCAACCTGTTTCCAACTAACTAGAAAATTCTTCAGCATGCAATCGTCATGGCTGCTAAGTGTCATTCGTGAGTGTGCTAACAATTGGCTGTGCGTTACTTAATTTTTTGTTGGTGTTTTCTCTCGCCCTTTTTCACTGTAATTTGCGGCTAGGGTTTCACGTTGAGCGTTATTGAAGACATATTCATTAGCAGTTGTCACATGCTGAAAAGGGGAAGATCTGGGTTTGATAGCAGCCAGCCATGGCGCCCAGTTTCGATTATGTGTCCAATGCTCACATCGAATCCTGCGACGACCAGGAGAATCTCAGGAAAAATGCCCATATCTTGGCCCTGTCTGGTGAGAACGATGATGATGAATCAGTGTTCATACTGGTTCAAAGAGAGACCCATTACATGCCTCCAGAGGACTACTTGCAAAGGCTCTGGAATCGAACTCTCGACGTCAATGCTCGTCGAGAGGCCGTCGGCTGGATTCTGAAGGTAGTTCATTTGTTTGTGTTTTTTGATTATTTGATTTGATTCTATAACAAGAAGTCATGTAGTCCATTTGAAGTCATTATATGTGTAGGTACATTCTTTCTACAATTTTGGACCTCCAACGGCCTACCTGTCTATCAATTACCTGGATCGATTTCTCTCGATGCATAGAATCCAGGTAAGAAACCCAAGGGTCGGGTGGTTTCTTGATTTGGGTTTTGTTTAATCTCTGGATGCCTGTGCTTCTTTTTCTGTCTTGTTGTTGTTGTTGATGAATAGGGATTTTCAATGTATTGCAGCAAGTTGTGAAGGCTTGGATGATGCAGCTCATGGCCGTGGCTTGCCTGTCTCTCGCGGTTAATACGGAGGGGACCCGGGTTCCATTCCCCACGGACTTGCAGGTAAACGAACTTAGACCCCAAAAGATCTGAGGTTCTTGCTTGTTATTGAATGTTTTAATGCCAGAGATCTAATGGCTTTGTTATGGCGCAGAGGGAGGACGCCAGATTCATCTTCGATGCTTGCACTATTCAAAGAATGGAGCTTTTGATCTTGAGTACATTGCAATGGGGAATGCGTTCCATCACGCTGTTTTCATTCATTGATTACTTAGCTTACAGGGTTGTTCATGGCCTTGGCCGTGATGCCCCTCCAAAAGCTTTGATGTCTAGAGCCATGGAACTCATTCTCAGTACCAGTGTTTCAGAAATGCCTGGGGTTACCCCTCCTCTCACAAGATCTAGTGGTTTGGGGCCATATGGTGTCCTGTAGTCTGCAAGGCTATGCAGCCATGGTCAGGTAACCCCTCTACTCACCCCCCAAGAGGTAGAGTCTTTCATACTCTAGTGGTTCCATGGGTAATGGTCGCCTCCCAATCAAAGCCACAGTTTGAGACTCAAGAGTGGATTCCCACAGCCAGTCCTATATACAGGGTGATTTAAGAAGAGCAAATACAGCCACATATCTTGCAATCAAAAGACACATATTCGAGCGGCAGAAGTTACGGGTTCAATCCCACCGAACCCATTACACAATATCAATCATATTATGATTTTGTTCTAAGAATCTAAATCTGACTGAATGGATTCTATTCTGAAATTCTAAAGATGGAATTCAATAATAACAAAAATTGAAGGCAGAGGAATTACAGTACCATGAACAGCTTGCTGCCATCATGGCCAAACTTGAGGATCTCCCCGACATGTTTGAGAGCGTTGTTTGAGAGCTGAGCGCAGAGAGTGTAATGCCTCCCCGGCCTGCGACTTCTTCATCTTTCACTGGGCCTTAACCCATCTCGTTGTTCTTGTTGCTTCACGCAGCCGGAGCCCTCGGCCTGCGACTTCTTCATCTTTCACTGGACCTTAGCCCATGGTTAAGCTGAGGTCCCCTGGGCCATGCTGTCACTGTCGGCCGACTCTACCTCTGCGACTACGGCCTTTGTATTTGATGCTTCAACCACTACTGTGCACCAAACCTTGGCACCAAACCTGATCCAATGATGGAGATTATCCGAATCGTCGGACGAGAATATCGACGGCTGAAAAACGAAAAAGCATTTATTGTGGAGAGTAGACTCCACTTGTTAAACGCCTTACGGCGTAATTATTATGGATAACGTATGGTTATTATTATGGATAATGTACGGGGTGAAACTTATTTATTTGAAAAACTTTTTCTCAGGAGGAACAGTTGGATGAGAGATCAAATGGTACTTATTTGATAGAAGACTCATTTTTCAAGAAAAGTCTGTAAATAAGGCATTTCTAATGTATGGAGTATAAAATAGAGTAATCGAATTTGTGGTAAAATTATTTTGATTTTTGAATTAAGTTGTTTTGTTGAGAGGTGCTTTAGAATTTAGTATAGAGAAGATGTTGTAACATTAATTATTGGCCAAAACAAATATCAGCTAGAAAACTAAATCAATATTGAGGAGATGGTGTAGTGTTTCTACCTAAAAATAAATAATAAATAAAATTAATTATCTACCCAAAAAAATGTTGACTTAAAAAACAACCCAATATTGGGAGATATTGTAATATTTCTACCTAACAAAATAAAAAATAAAAAAATTTAATTATTGGCCAAAACTAATGTTGAAAAACAACACAATATGGGGAGATATTGTAATATTCCTGCCAACAAAATAATAAAGAATAAAAATTTAATTACCGACCAAAAAAATGTGGCCCTGCAGATGGTTTGCAAGGCTTCCTAAACAACCCATGGTTTTATTGTACATGGTTTTAAACCCATGTGTAAGGCTCTCATAAACAACCCATGGTTTTAAAAGCATGTGTTAAACCCACAACTTTAAAACCATTTTCAATCCTAGATCAAGATTTGATTCCTCTCTGCTCTTAATAGAACCTAGGATTTAGATCTAAGTTAGTTTTAGAATATGATGTTTTGAATGAGATGATCAAGTAATCAGAAACTTGATAACTTTAACTTGAATTTTAGAAAATTATGATTGAATTTTTTTAAAATAATCATTTCATTTCAACTTAAATCATCGAAGTTTTAAATTAGAAGTGAGTGATTATTTTAATAAAATTTAAAAACTAGAAGGGAGTGATTATTTTAATAAAATTTAAAAACTAGAAGGGAGTAATTATTTTAATAAAATTTAAAATAATAATATTTTATATAATACTTATTTACCATCTTTATTACTATGGGCCACTTATGGAAAGAAGTGATTGAGTTTGTGGTAAAATTATTTTGATATTTTATTAGTTAAAAATATTTATTTTAATTAAAAAGACTAAGGGTGAGTGATTATTTTAATTAGCTCGCAAAAGAGAAAGATCAGGACATGAAAGGATGCCAAGTAGAAATCTCAAAAATTGGTGGGTCTATTCTCATCCTCAAATCAACAAACTCTTCAATTTACCACTGAAACAACTTTTCCCTCAACCCTGGACAAAAAAACTCGTTGTCCTTATTTTTAAAGGTGGACATAAAAACAATCCATCTCATTATAGGACCATTATGATTAGCCCTCCTTTAGCCAAGTTATATGGAAGTATTTGGAAAAGAAGATTAGCATATTGCTAGTAAGCCACGGAAAAATATCTAAAGATCAAGCAAGATTTATGAGTTATCATGCAACTATGGACCAGCTTGTTACACTTAGGACCCTTACTAAGGAGTGTTGTAATAATAAAGCCAATATTTTTTGTTGCTTTCTTGAGTATGAAAAAGTATTTGGCATAGTGCCTATAACTAACCTTTGGAATAGATTAGAGAAGTAAAAAATCCATTTTGGGTTGAGAGTTGTTGCAATAAGGTTGTATAAGAAGGTTATAGCCAAGTTTAGGAACTTTTAGGGCTAGTACAGGGATCGACCCTAGAAAAACGCTAAAAAAATCCAAACCCTCTCGAAGCTTTAGAAAATGACAAATCAATGGGAAAGATGATTGAAATATACCAGATATAAAAAGAGGTGAAGTTTTTATCCGACCCCGAAGGAGACAGAACCCAAACTTAAAACATGGACCAAAAACGTGTACATTGCTCCAAACTCGATATCAAAGGGATTGGGATACTACAAATATCGTGGAAGGAAAAAATCAAGCCACATGGAGAGTCTCTTACATCCCCTACATATCTTTAAAATGACAGGAAATCCCATTCTTCTCCCTCCCTAGAAAGGCCAACACCACACCTATTGATGTTTGAGCAAAATCGAAGAAGCTTGAACTTTAAAATTTTTATTGATCAATTCCAATAAATATGAATCTCATAAATCAGCCACATATGAGTATATCAACCACATATGAATCTCATAAATATATCAGCCACATATAAATATCATAAATATATCGGCCACATAAATCAGCACCATAAATCAGCGATATAAATCAATCAACCATGAGAGACAAGATATACCCTAGGAAAACCCTCCAAACACGGAGGATGAAAATCCTAACAATTCTTTGAGTATGATAGATATATTTGCAAAGAATGGTTTACAACACATAAGCATATTTCCCAATAAGAGATACCACCACATCAGTAGAGAAGAGAGATCCAATACAACCCTACAAAAACAACTTTATGCAACTGTTATTAAACTTGACATATGCCTAGCATATTAATAACAAGCCAAAAACCATAGCATGCAGAAGGTAGCGAATGGGAGGCTCAATTAAACACTCTGAGTTGCAGGTCTTGTAGTGGATATTCTCCATGTGATGGCATTGTTCTTTTACAAACCTCGAAATCGAGAGTACTGAAAACTAACATGCCTTAAATTTCTATTAAACAACTTAGGGAACTGTTTAACCTCCCTTCCACAGACTGGTTTCCTCCAATCAATCTCCAAAAACCATTTATGCAAGCTTGGTCTGCAATTCTTGATTTTTCGCAAACTAGTGGATTTCGGTTTTCAAGTACTCGACTTTTCAAAATCGGACCTCCACAAATTTCAATTTTTCGATTTCCAGTTTCCGCAATTTAGCGGGTTGTGAAATTTGGCTTGTCAACTTTCGAAACTGAGTTTCTGTACTATTACACTTTTTCGATTCGGGTTGTAGAAGTTGGATTATCGACTCTTGAAATTGGGTTTCCGCACTTCTCCACTTTCCCGGTTCGGGTTTCGGAAGTCGGCTTATCGACTTTTGAAACTAGATTTCCGTACTTCTCTACTTTCTCGGTTTCTGCACTCCACTCTTCTGCACCGTCGATCCTTGCGGATTCGCCCTTGATCGTTGACTATCTGCAGATGCGGATCACGATCTAACTCTGCGAATCTATGTCCCGTTTCTGCGGAAATTTGCTACGACCGTGGATCTGTCTACGATACAGATCTTTAACTCTGAGATATTTTATGAGTAAATTGATCAGTGCAACGATCAATTTCTTTCTGCACACTCTACCTACACAGACTTCTTGGATTATACAGACTATAAGATTCATATGCATATAGAATTAAAAATTATGCTCCTAGCTATTTGGAAACATTAGAGGAAATTTCAACTCAAAATGGGCCTTTTAACTTTTATTCAAATTCCATGTCATTATGTGTTAGCCAATGAAATTGCTTTAAATTTGAAATACCGTATAGGTCTTAAACAATTTTTTAATATAAATTTGGGGATAGGTATCATAAAAAAACTACTTTTTTTGTTTGTATTTTTGACACATCTCCCCATTTTTTTACTCAAATTTCGATCGGGAGAGCTCGTTGAATGCGGAATTAAATTCCGCATCCAATGAGTACCCACTCGGCATACTTTTGACGGACCCCGCTACCCCAAAAACAAGAAATACCTGAAAAAACAGAATGACATCATTTCATTTTTTCAGGTATTTCTTGTTTTTGGGGTAGCGGGGTCCATCAAAAGTATGCCGAGTGGGTACTCGTTGGATGCGGAATTTAATTCTGCATCCAACGAGCTCTCCCGATCGAAATTTGAGTAAAAACACGGGGAGATAAGTAAAAAATACAAACAAAAAAAGTAATTTTTTTATTTTCTTCCTCCAAAATTAATAAATATTATTTTATTATTTTAACTATTATTTTATTAGTTCATTTTAGGAGGCCCATTTTGAGTTTAAATTTCCTCTAATGGAAGGCAGAAAATAAGCAAACATATGCAGAGTATAAAACCCCTGTTCTCCATTCAATCAACCAGTCATAAAACACACACTCTTCACTCATTCCCTATCTCTACGAGCTAAACAAGTTTCTTCGATCCATCTAAGCTCTATGAGCTTAATCAAAAGCTTCTTCGAGCTATCCTCAAACCTCTATGAGTTATCCTAAGATCTGTGAGATAAACCAAGCTATCTAAGAAAATAACTCAAATTGAATTAAATACAAGAGGATTATGTTTCCAGATCCCATAACCAAGAAACTCAAACTTTATTCAAACTCTTAACTGAACCCTATGACTCATCCCTAACTAACTGCTATAGTGTATCAACAGACTTCAACTCAACCCTATATGTTCCACATGGAAAGGATCAAGTATCTTTATTTAGATTTATTCCATTTTTATAAAATAAAAGAAATTACATACGCGCAAGACCGTAGGTCTTGAAATTCATTTGACTGTTATGAATTCGTGGATGAATTCATCTTCCTAGGCCTATGCTCCTACATCAGACTCCCCAGCTTGAAACTCGTCATGGGCTCCTGTCCATGAGCTCCCTCCCTATTGTTTTCTATAGATTTGCATCAGATACCCAAGAGATAATCATGGGCAATGCTCTCATTTTGCATAGTCCCTTAAGCCATGTTTTGGAGCACTATGTTTGCAACTGGTCTTTTGATTCTTCCAGCATATGTTCAGAATTCTTTGAACATTCAAAATTATCTTTCCTTTGACCTGCAAATAAGTTGTCAACTAGTTCTCCTTCATCTGCATGTAGATTAATCAAATTTCCTGTCACATAAGCAAACAAAAAATATATTAACATAAATACATCTTTCATCTAATAATTCTGTGTCATAATTCTTTGGCCTTCTTCCCTTCTGCTTGCCTCTAACATACCACTATCCTTAGTGATTTCTTTAACTATAAACTTTCCATCATCCTTTATGACTTCATACTGTGCTTCCTCCATCAATGTTATGCGTGCACTTGACATTTCCTATTGGTCTGTTCTTTCCTTCAGCCAATAAGTGCACGCTTTGCTAGTCATTTTAATTTCAAATTCATTTACTTGCGAAATTATTTTTACCCCATCCTCAACTTTCCAATCATTCACAATCCTCTTGTCAGTCATCATCAATAATTGACTACTGACTTCCTCTTGCTTACCTCTGAATGGATGAATACTATGCTTCTTTCCATTTATTTTAAAGGAATATACATTCCTCTTGCCCTCATGCACTACTTCTCTGTCAAACTGCAAAGGCCTTCCTAATAAAACATGACAAGCATCCATTTCTATGATGTCACAATTTACCTCATTTTGATAGCTTCCAATCTGAAACTTTACTTGGCATTGTTCCCTCACAAGAACTTGATGATCATTTTGCAGCCATGCAACTTTGTATGGTTTTAGATGTACTGTCCCTAGGGTTAAGTAGCTCGCAAAAGAGAAAGATAAGGACATGAAAGGATGCCAAGTAGAAATCTCAAAAATTGGTGGGTCTATTCTCATCCTCAAATCAACAAACTCTTCAATTTACCACTGAAACAACTTTTCCCTCAACCCTGGACAAAAAAACTCGTTGTCCTTATTTTTAAAGGTGGACATAAAAACAATCCATCTCATTATAGGACCATTATGATTAGCCCTCCTTTAGCCAAGTTATATGGAAGTATTTGGAAAAGAAGATTAGCATATGGCTAGTAAGCCACAGAAAAATATCTAAAGATCAAGCAATATTTATGAGTTATCATGCAACTATGGACCACCTTGTTACACTTAGGACCATTACTAAGGAGTGTTGTAATAATAAAGCCAATATTTTTTGTTGCTTTCTTGAGTATGAAAAATTATTTGGCATAGTGCCTATAACTAACCTTTGGAATAGATTAGAGAAGTAAAAAATCCATTTTGGGTTGAGAGTTGTTGCAATAAGGTTGTATAAGAAGGTTATAGCCAAGTTTTAGGAACTTTTAGGGCTAGTACAAGGATCGACCCTAGAAAAACCCTAAAAAAATCCAAACCCTCTCGAAGCTTTATAAAATGACAGATCAATGGGAAAGATGATTGAAATATACCAGATATAAACAGAGGTGAAGTTTTTATCCGACCCCGAAGGAGACAGAACCCAAACTTAAAACATGGACCAAAAACTTGTACATTGCTCCAAACTCGATATCAAAGGGATTGGGATACTACAAATATCGTGGAAGGAAAAAATCAAGCCACATGGAGAGTCTCTTACATCCCCTACATCTCTTTAAAATGACAGGAAATCCCATTCTTCTCCCTCCCTAGAAAGGCCAACACCACACCTATTGATGTTTGAGCAAAATCGAAGAAGCTTGAACTTTAAAATTTTTATTGATCAACTCCAGCAAATATGAATCTCATAAATCAGCCACATATGAGTATATCAACCACATATGAATCTCATAAATATATCAGCCACATATAAATATCATAAATATATCGGCCACATAAATCAGCACCATAAATCAGCGATATAAATCAATCAACCATGAGAGACAAGATATACCCTGGGAAAACCCTCCAAACACGGAGGATGAAAATCCTAACAATTCTTTGAGTATGATAGATATATTTGTAGAGAATGGTTTACAACACATAAGCATATTTCCCAATAAGAGATACCACCTCATCAGTACAGAAGAGAGATCCAATACAACCCTACAAAAACAACTTTATGCAACTGTTATTAAACTTGCCATATGCCTAGCATATTAATAACAAGCCAAAAACCATAGCATGCAGAAGGTAGCGAATGGGAGGCTCAATTAAACACTCTGAGTTGCAGGTCTTCAGTGGATATTCTCCATGTGATGGCATTGTTCTTTTACAAACCTCGAAATCGAGAGTACTGAAAACTAACATGCCTTAAATTTCTATTAAACAACTTAGGGAACTGTTTAACCTCCTTTCCACATACTGGTTTCCTCCAATCAATCTCCAAAAACCATTTATGCAAGCTTGGTCTGCAATTCTTGATTTTTCGCAAACTAGTGGATTTCAGTTTTCAGGTACTCGACCTTTCAAAATTGGACCTCCGCAAATTTCAATTTTTCGATTTCCAGTTTCCGCAATTTAGCGGGTTGCGGAATTTGGCTTGTCAACTTTCGAAACTGAGTTTCTGTACTATTCCACTTTTTCGATTTAGGTTGTAGAAGTTGGATTATCGACTTTTGAAACTGAGTTTCCGCACTTCTCCACTTTCCCGGTTTGGGTTTTGGAAGTCGGCTTATCGACTTTTGAAACTAGATTTCCGTACTTCTCTACTTTCTCGGTTTCTGCACTCCACTCTTCTGCACCGTCGATCCTTGCAGATTCTCCCTTGATCGTTGACTATCTCCAGATGTGGATCACGATCTAACTCTGCAAATCTATGTCCCGTTTCTGCGGAAATTTGCTACGACCGTGGATCTGTCTACGATACAGATCTTTAACTCTGAGATATTTTATGAGTAAATTGATCAGTGCAAGGATCAATTTCTTTCTGCACACTCTACCTACAGAGACTTCTTGGATTATATAGACTATAAGATTCATATGCATATAGAATTAAAAATTATGCTCCTGGCTATTTGGAAAGAAGGCAAAAAATAAGTAAACATATGCAGAGTATAAAACCCCTGTTCTTCATTCAATCAACCAGTCATAAAACACACACTCTTCACTCATTCCCTATCTCTACGAGCTAAACAAGTTTCTTCGATCCATCTAAGCTCTATGAGCTTAATCAAAAGCTTCTTCGAGCTATCCTCAAACCTCTATGAGTTATCCTAAGATCTGTGAGATAAACCAAGCTATCTAAGAAAATAACTCAAATTGAATTAAATACAAGAGGATTATGTTTCCAGATCCCATAACCAAGAAACTCAAACTTTATTCAAACTCTTAACTGAACCCTATGACTCATCCCTAACTAACTGCTATAGTGTCTCAACAGACTTCAACTCAACCCTATCTGTTCCACATGGAAAGGATCGAGTATCGTTATTTAGATTTATTCCATTTTTATAAAATAAAAGAAATTACATATGCGCAAGACCGTAGGTCTTGAAATTCATTTGACTGTTATGAAATCGTGGATGAATTCATCTTCCTGGGCCTATGCTCCTACATCAGACTCCCCATCTTGAAACTCGTCATGGGATCCTGTCCATGAGCTCCCTCCCTATTGTTTTCTATAGATTTGCAGCAGATACCCAAGAGATAATCATGGGCAATGTTCTCATTTTGCATAGTACCTTAAGCCATGTTTTGGAGCACTATGTTTGCAACTGGTCTTTTGATTCTTCCAGCATATGTTTAGAATTCTTTGAACATTCAAAATTATCTTTCCTTTGACCTGCAAATAAGTTGTCAACTAGTTCTCCTTCATCTGCATGTAGATTAATCAAATTTCCTGTCACATAAGCAAACAAAAAATATATTAACATAAATACATCTTTCATCCAATAATTCTGTGTCATAATTCTTTGGCCTTCTTCCCTTCTGCTTGCCTCTAACATACCACTATCCTTAGTGATTTCTTTAACTATAAACTTTCCATCATCCTTTATGACTTCATACTGTGCTTCCTCCATCAATGTTATGCGTGCACTTGACATTTCCTATTGGTCTGTTCTTTCCTTCAGCCAATCAGTGCACGCTTTGTTAGTCATTTCAATTTCAAATTCATTTACTTGCGAAATTATTTTTACCCCATCCTCAACTTTCCAATAATTCACAATCCTCTTGTCAGTCATCATCAACATTTGACTACTGACTTCCTCTTGCTTACCTCTGAATGGATGAATACTATGCTTCTTTCCATTTATTTTAAAGGAATAGACATTTCTCTTGCCCTCATGCACTACTTCTCTGTCAAATTGCAAAGGGCTTCCTAATAAAACATGACAAGCATCCATTTCTATGATGTCACAATTTACCTCATTTTGATAGCTTCCGATCTAAAACTTTACTTGGCATTGTTCGCTCACAAGAACTTGATGATCATTCTGTAGCCATGCAACTTTGTATGGTTTTAGATGTACTATCCTCTTTAAATTTAGCTTGTCCACCATTTCTGTAGACACCAAATTTTTAGTGCTACCACTATCAATAATCAACTTGCAGCACTTACCTTCAGCTTTGCAAACTATCTTAAGCAGGCTCCTCCTTTGAACTAGCTCATCAATTACCTTTTTCAACAGCAAGGATTCACCTTGTTCAAGGTAGTTCACGGCCACCTCTAATTCCTTTGGAGTTTCAGGTTCATCTTGCACTACTTATGCTCCTCTCTGTCTTGGAACATTCTCAGGCAATCCCATGACATATGGCCAGGCTGCCCACCTGTGTAACATCTTACTTGTCCACCTCTTCCCCTGCCTCTTCCTCTTGAATCATTTCTTCCACCTCTGTTATCATCATTTTTGTTAAGTTGTATTTGTTGGTTTGAACTGCTAGCTTCACCTTTTTGTTTTGTTCCCTTCCTCCAAAGCCTCTAACCTTTGCTTTCTGACAATGTTTTCTCATCAGCTTCTCCTCAATGCTCAAAGCAACATGATATGCTTCCTCAATAGATCTCAATGACAACAAACCCAATTCATCTTTTATATCAAACCTTAAACCATTAAAATACCTATCTACACTCTCAGGCGTGTCTTCCATATGTCCAAATCTGGTATTTACCTTATAAAATTCCTTGGTGTACTCCCTGACTGTCATTGACTTTTGCTTAAGATTTTTCATTTGCCTAAACAAAATGAACTTATATTCCTTAGGAAGAAATTTTCCTTTCAATTTAGCTGTCATTTTGTTCCAGCTATTGATCTTGGCTTTGTTCTTCAAGATCCTTTCCTCTTGCACACCATCGCACCACAAGAATGCATGCCCTCTTAACCTTGTGACAACAAATCTAACTTGCATATCTTCCTTCACTTCAGCATAGTCAAAGTGTTTGTTCATAGCATTGATCCAATCAATTAACTCTTTTGGATCCAAGCTTCCTTTGTAGAATTGCACATAAACTCTTGAACTAGAACCTGCGCCAAAAATAGACCTAAACATAGGCTTACCTCAAGAGTTTCAACAATTGTTTCCTCCTCCTCTTCAAGTATGTCTTCATCACTTGTATCTCCAGTGTGCTCATGATGTATGCCAGTTTCTAAGGTTTCCAACCTTGCTCTCAGAGTTCTTATCTCCTCTCTCAATTCTGCATTGGCAACAGGTCTTCATCGCTTGCCTCGACCTCTTCCAACTCTGACCTCCATCCCCTGGAACAACAATTCACTACGAGATACAATTTTCCTGTCACTAATGACTTGCTCTGAATATTTTAGTAATACATGAGTAAAAATAACCTTGCCCTTCATAGAGAAAAACTACTCCAACCTCATAAACTAGCAGTTCACAATATTTCAAAGACAAAGACTAATGTGATCACACTTATACCTTCACGCAAAATCCTTTTTCTGCTCTGATACCAATCTGATGGCATAGTTCTTTTTCAAACCTTAAAACCGAGAGTACTAAAAACTAACAGGCCTTAAATTTCTATTAAACAACTTGGAGAACTATCTAACCTCCTTTCCGCAAACTGGTCTCCAAAAACCATTTATGCAAGCTTGGTTTGCAATTCTTGCCTTTCTGTAAACTAGCGGATTTCAGTTTTCGGGTACTCGACTTGTCAAAATCGGACCTCCGCAAATTTCAACTTTTCTGATTTTTTATTCCACAATTTAGCGGGTTGTGGAATTTGGCTTGTCAACTTTCGAAACTGAGTTTCCTCTCTTTTCCACATTTTCGGTTCGAATTGCAGAAGTCGGCTTATCGAATTTTGAAGTTGGGTTTCTGCACTTTTCCACTTTCCCGATTCAGGTTGCGGAAGTCGGCTTATCGACTTTTGAAACTAGGTTTTTGCACATGTCTACTTTCCTGGTTTCTGCACTCCACTCTTCCACACCATCGATCCTTACAAATTCACCCTCGATCGTTGATCTGTCTCCAGATGCAAATCACGATCTATCTCTGCAGATCTATGAAAATTAACTACGACCGTGGATCTGTCTAAGATTCAGATATTTAACTCTGAGATATTTTACGAGTAAATTTATTAGTGCAACGATCAATTTCTTTCTACACACTCTACATTCACAGACTTCTTGGATTATACAAACTATCATATTCATATGCATAAAGAATTGAAAATCATTCTACTGACTATTTGGAAAGAAGACGACAGATAAGCAAACATATGCAGAGTTTAAAAACCATGTTCTTCATTCGATCAACCAGTCATAAAACACACACTCTTCACTCATTCTCTATCTCTGCGAGCTAAACAAGTTTCTTCGAGCTATCTAAGCTCTATGAGATTAACCAAAAGCTTCTCCGAGCTATCCTCAAACCTCTATGACCTATCCTAAGCTCTGTGAGCTAAACCAAGCTATCTAAGAAAATATCTCAAACTGAATTAAATACAAGAGGATTCTATTTTCAGATCCTATAACCAAGAAACTAAAACTTTATTCAAACTCTTAATTGAACCCTACGACTCATCGCTAACTAACTGCTACAATGTCTCAACATACTTCAACTCAACCCTATCTGTTACACATGGAAAGGATCGAGTATCCTTATCCAGATTTATTCCAATTTTATAAAATAAAAGAAATTATATATGTAAAATACCCTAGGTCTTAAAATTCATTTGATTGTTATGAAGTCATGGATGACTTCATCTTCCTAAGCCTATGCTCCTGCTTCACCATGCCACCATAATTTTAAATATTTCTAGTGGACTTATTACTTCAACGCATTTGCTAAGTGGATCATGTTCGTTGCATATCACATTGTCTCCATACACCGACAACGGGGATTTGTCTTGTAGCTAAGTTAAGGTTATCACTTACATGAATATAGCATTTCATAGGAAAGAACATAGCTGATTGAAAGGTAAACCTGAAAAGGTATGTAGGATGTAGGGACGAGGGGAGGAGGGGGTTCTCTTTTGCGTGCTTCGTAGCTTGGAACCTTATTTTCACTACCACTACTAGAACTTGCATATATAGACATTGATTCCCTTTTCAATGGGCCTAAAGTTTGCTTCCTTGAGCTCTCGCCATGTAGTTTTTTATATGCAGAAAATGAATAGAACATCATTGCGAGAGATCTTGGTACCACGCGTGCATAACATGGCATGGAATCACAATGCAACAGGCTCAACAATTATCTAGAAACATCCTCTTTTCCATAATCGCTTCCAAAACAGAACCACCATGATTCTGGATAGTGGCTAGGATACTAGCACCGTTTTCATCCAAGCAGGTGTTGCTCCATGCTAAGTATTGTTTGCATAATTTCTTTTAGAGTATGACTAGTATTGGTTAAACATCTTGCTATTCTTGAAAAACAAACAAATTAAATATTTATTCTACGAAGCCACATTAGTTTTTTAGGATATTTACACGACAAATAAAATAAAGTATTGATCCAATCCAGTGGAGTACGAAGAGATGGGGATGAAGATCTTCGTCAACAAAAATAAGGCTACAAAGTTTCATCGGCTGGTTGGGTTTTCAGGAGATGGTGGGAGCATTTTCACAAGGGTCGATGATGGTACTAACCACGTTCCAGGCTTCACATATCATCAAAACAACAAAACCTAATAGCAGGGTCCTCTTGGCAATCATATCATAATAGAAATCAAACCTTGGTTTTCCAAACGGTGGATATAATTACCGCTTGTTTCAAGGGTTCCTTTGTTTCGAGTACCATACCCTTGTTCGAATCAGTTCCACCACCGGATGTCAAGGTAACCCTCTACAACACTTTATGAACCAACGTTTATTTCATTGATAAATACATGTAAATTAACATATTTTGTCGTTGGTTAAGGCTTATGATGCATTTAATATGGCAGTTAAAACCAATCATGGAGAAGTTAATATGGTAGTTAAAAGCAACAACAGTATTCTGAGATTTGGTGCAACATGTTACATAGGACTCATCTGCTAATATACTCTATGTAAGTGCTCCCTTTAAAATTTAGATCAAAACTAAGGCTAGTGTAAATTTGTAGTGTTTTATGATTGTATTGGTTGTGTGAAGAGAAGTTTAGAGAAGGTTGACATCTAAAAATTAAAAGGGTGATGAACTTACAGTATTCTACTTTCTTTTCAGCTTCCAGTCTTGCATCTTTAACTGCTCGTGCCTGATCAATTCTAGAAGCATATGAAAAGCAAGTAGTCACAAAGGTATGGTCTAGGACGAGTGAATGATTCTACGGAGGCATTAGCAAGGGAGGCATCAAAAAGGAATATCTTTGTTGGAAATATTAATTACTTGATGATCTGAATATCACATGATCTGACTCTGTCAGAGTTTGTAGCAGGTCAGTTTATGTCAGACAGTTTGAGAGGATGAAGAGTTCATGTCTCTCGTATATAAGCCAGTTGAATTAAATTGTTGAAGCTAAGTTTGTAGGTAGATAGTTATTACAGTAATTAATGTAAGTCAATAGAAGTTTTTTATAAGAAGAAGAAGATTGTAAATCTGAAGATAAGGAACATAATAGAAGGAACAAACAGAGAGAGATAGACAAAAATACAGAGAAGAGAAGTGCGGAGAAGAAGAAGAAAAACTTTGTGAAGAGTTTGAAGCTCAAGCTTATGTGTTTTGTAAAAGTATGGAGAGATGAAGCCTTGCAAAAGGTGAAACATCCTTGTAAATTTATAAGTTTGTATTTACGGTTCTAGTTATTTGTTATGCCATCAAAAGATATATAAATCCATAGTTTATGGTTTAATACAAGTTTATTTAGCCGCACATCTTCTCCATATTTTCCTGAGTGAATGTTGTTTACATTTACTGTTCAGTGAAAGATACAAAGAATCCATATTTATTTCACCAGAATCCATATTTATTTCACCACGTAAAAGTTCTAGTTTTTATCCGTAGAAGGGTTTGACACAAATATTATTTAATGTTGGGTTATATAATATTGTGAGTGAGTTGCAATATAGTTGTGTAGCAATCTATCCCAAGTTACTGCGGTGAAAAGTGTTTTTCATATCCTAAGTCTTTAGACTAGGAAGTATAAAGTTGTTCAGTCGAAGAGAAAGTTGGTCGCACAGGATTTGGTCGCAACCTAAATCATGTCGCAGTAAAATTCGAAGCCAACTAAGTATGTCAAGGTAAAAGCGTGTCAGGTGAAAAGTCCGTCACAGTAACTCTTTCGCAGTAATTCCGTCGCAGGTATTTTAGTCACAAGACTTTCCGTTAAAGCAAAAAGGGAAAGAAATTTTATGACTGTGTGGTAACTCAAGTCTACCGTTGAAGCAGACATCTTTCCTGAGATCTGGTATCAGAGCAAGTTTAGGAAAGAAAACCTTGTCTTAAAAAGGGGAAAAAGTAATTTCCTAAGGTAAATTAAAAATGGCTTCCACTTCCAGTTCAAACATGTCGAGTTTGCAAACTCCAATTTTTATAGAAAATAATTATGAGTGTTGGTCTCTAACAATGAAGAATTTGTTCAGTGGTTGAGATGTTTGGGAAATAGTTCAGAATGGTTATACAGAACCAACAGATCAAGCGGCTTATAATAATCTCATGCAAGCTGAGAAAGGTGCCCTGAGGGAACAAAGGAAGAAAGATGGAAAAGCTTTGTTCTACATACACCAAGCCATGCATGAAAGTATAATCCCAAGAGTAGCAACATTAATTACTGCTAAGCAGGCATGGGACACATTAGAGACTGCATATCAAGCATTGAACAAAGTAAAGACTTCCAAGATGGAGATTCTAAGAAGATATTTTGAATCCCTCTCAATGAAAGAAACAGAGTCAATAGACTCATTCTATAATAGAGTTGTTGGTTTGATAAATCAACTGAAATCTCATGGAGAAACCATAGAATACCAAAGGGTTGTTGAAAAAATTCTCAGAAGTCTTCCCCCAAGATTGGAATCCTTGGTTGTAACCTTGGAAGAAAACAAAGACATGTCAGTGTTTGCCATTGATGAGTTGCAAGCTTCACTCATCAATCATGAACACAAAATCAGCAGATCAAACACATCATTCGAAGGTGCATTCGTAGCACAACCATCCATAAGTCATGGTAGAGGTAGGGGGAGGAACAATTCCAGAGGTAGAGGAAGAAACTTCTCAAGAGGAGGACACAACAACAATCCCGCAGATGTCGTTGGTAGAGGAAAAAATCAGAACCCAAGTCAGCCAAGTGGTCACAGGTTTGATAAATCAAAAATTCAATGTCATTATTGTAAGAAATTTGGTCATTATGCATATGAATGCAGGAAAAAGCAGTAGGACCAAGGAAGGTAAACCCAGAACCATTCGACGAGCACCGGCACTTCATCGAGCGCAATGTTGATGGCATGTGCACCCGCAATTGAATGCAATTCCATCCAAAAAATTCCATGCAACATATGGTATTTAGATTTAGGTTGCAGCAATCATATGACTTGTAATTTAAACTTGTTTTCCAGTCTAGATAATTTAGTTCAAACTAATGTTACACTTGGAAAAATAATGTCCAAGTCGTTGCTTTGGGAAAAGGTATTGTTGGTATTCTAACCAAACAGGGAGAGTGGAAGTATATGCATGATGTTTATCATGTCGACAGATTGAAACATAATTTGTTGAGTATTGGGCAGTTGATACATAAATGTTATAGAGTCTACATGGAAGACAATCATTGTGTGATTGACATGAAAGGAAAGGAAAACTTAGGAGTTGCATCCAAATCAGAAAGTAAAGAAGTAGTCATACACTACGACAAGAAAGAAAATTACAGCGTTGATTTTCAAGCTGCATTTCAAGCAAAAGTTCAGGATGATTCATGGCTGTGGCATTTTAGATTTGGACATCTGAATTTTGGTGGCCTAAAGCCATTGCACACAAAGAACATGGTAAAAGGATTGCCATTGATCGACCAACCAGATAGAGTATGTGAAGGCTGCATTTTTGGCAAGCAACATAGAGAAACTTTTCCAGTCAAAAAATCATACAGAGCACACACACCACTTGAGATCGTGCACTCTGATATTTGTGTCCCAATGCAGACATCATCCATTGGTGGCTGCAATTATTTTCTTACTTTTATTGATGACTACTCAAGAAAAACATGGGTATATTTTTTGAAACACAAATCTGATGCATTTAGTTGTTTTCAACAGTTCAAAGCACTCATGGAGAACCAGAGTGGTCACCGCGTCAAAATCCTAAGCACGAACAAAGGCGATGAATATGTTTCAAATGAATTTCTAATTTTTTTCAAAACCCATGGCATACAGAAGCAATTCACTGCGTGGTATACACCTCAGTAGAACGATGTCGCAGAGAGAAATAACAAAACCATTATGGAGATGGCGCGCATCATGTTGGCAGCAAAGCATTTGCCAAATGAATATTCAAGCTGAAGCAGTCACAACTGTTGTATACATTATGAACCGATGTCCAACAAAGAGTGTGAAGAACAAGGTTCCTCAAGAAACACGGACATGTATGAATCATAGTGTTTTTCATTTAAAACTTTTTGGTTGTGTCGCATATGCTCATGTACCAGATGAGCTGAGAAAGAAATTAGACAATAAGGGACAGAAATGTATTTTTGTTGGCTACTCTGAAGACACAAAATAATACAAGTTGTATGATCCTGTCGCAAGGAAAGTGATCATTATTCGCGATGTTCAATTCATGGAGAATGAATCATGGGATGGAACCGTCGAGAATAATGTCAAGACTGTGTTGAATGTCGAGCATAGTGACATGATGGGGGAAGTGGTTCAAACACACATGTAAGTCAACCAGTCGCAGCACCGCGACATGGTTTAGCACAAGGAACATCGATGCAAGTCGCAGCTCAAGCTGCACCACCAAGCACACCAAGAGGACAACAGACTCCATCAAGCAATTCATCGAGGTCAACATTAACAAATCCAGTGAAGACAATAATTCTGCGTGAAATATATGAAGCTAGTACAACAAATTCCTTCTCCCTCTTTGCATTATTTTCTCAAATAGATGATCCACTAACTTTTGAGGAAGTTGTCGAAGAATAAGTATGGGCATAAGCCATGGATGAAGAAATAGAATGCATTGAGAAAAACCAGACATGGGACTTGGTAGATGTACCAAAAGATAAATATGTAATCAACGTCAAATGGATTTACAAGACCAAGCAAGATGTTGATGGGAATGTGCAGAAGCACAAGGAGAAAATGGTCACAAGAGGGTTCACACATCATCTTGGTATAGATTTTAATGAAACCTTCGCACTAGTTGCATGCATGGATATAGTCAGAACTATTTTTTCCATCGCTGCACAAAGCAAATGGCTTGTTTATCAAATGGATGTTAAATCAACATTTCTAAATGGCTATCTGGATGAAGAAGTATATGTGGAACACAAGGCTATGAAGTTCCATGACAAGAGCACAAAGTGTACAACCTGAAAAAAGAACTCTATGGTTTGAAGCAAGCTCCGAGAGCTTGGTACAATCACATTGATTACTATCTCACCGAGAATGGATTTCACAGAAGTGAAAGTGAACTAACGTTGTACACCAAAGTGAATGAGAAAGGTAACATGTTAATTGTTTTCCTGTATGTAGATGATTTAATATTTACTGGTGACTTTGGCATAAAATAATTTAGAACAGTCATGGAAAGAGAATTTGAAATGACTGATTTTGAGCTCATGAAGTTTTTTCTAGGCATTGAAGTCCAGCAGTCTGAAAGTGGTATTTTTCTATCACAGCCAAAGTATGCAAGTACAGTTTTAAAAATATTCAATATGTATAATTGCAGGTCATCCCCAACACCAGTAATAACAGGTTTAAAATTGAGCAAAGATGATGATGTATCAACTATAGATCCTACTTTGTTTAAAAGGCTTATTGGAAGCCTTGTGTATTTAACAACAACAAGGCCATACATCATGTATGGAGTAAGTTTGATCTCAAGATTCATGGAGTCACCAAAAGACTCTCATTGGAAAGAAGGTAAAAGAATTCTGAGGTATGTAAGTGGCACAAAAGACCTTAGCATTATGTATTCAACCTCAGAAAATTTTAAACTCATTGGATACACTGACAGTGACAATGGAGGCAACATAGATGACAGAAAGAGCACATATGGGTACACATTTCATTTTGGTACAGGTGTTGTGTCATGGGATTCAAAGAAACAACCCATAATAACTTTGTCTTCAGTAGAAGTAGAGAATGTCGCAACTACAAGCCCTGCATGTCAAGCTGTTTGGATGCACCGAATGTTAAAATATCTGTCGCAAAATCAGTAAGAACCAACAACCATTTTCTGCTATGACAATTCAGCCATTGCATTATCAAAGAATCATGTGTTTCACAAGAAAACCAAACACATCAACACAAGGTATCATTTTATAAGAGAATTGGTGAACAACAAAGAAATTTGTTTGAATTTTGCAGGTCTAAAGATCAGCTTGCATGCATCTTTACAAAACCTTTGGCAAGGGATACATTCTAGTATCTGCGAAGTTATTTAGGAATGACAAGTTCTGCTCAGTGAACTATGTCATGAACTATGTCTGCCAAGTGTGTCCCCATGGGGAGCACTTGTTTGGTTTGAGAAAGAGAAATATAATATACTCTAATTGTGTATTGGTTCAGGCAATTGAACAAGGACACTGTGAAGAACAAGTACCATTTTCCTAGGATTGATGACCTCATTGATCAAGTAACATGATCAAAGGTATTTTCCAAGCTTGACTTGGGGTCTAGTGACCAACAAGTAAGAATCAAGGATGAATATGTTCATAATACAACCTTCAAAGTAAGGTATGGATCTTATGATTTTGTGATGGTACCATTTGGTTTCACAAATGCACCAGCTACATCTATGTGCCTCGTGAATAATGTTTTCGGTAAGTTTTTGGATAGGTTTGAGCAAATGTGACTTCGATGAAGATAGAATTCATCATTTGGGTCACATTATCTCAGATAAAGGAATATATGTGGACCCTAAAAAGATCAAGGCCATAATGAGTTGGCCTACTTCAAGAAAGTCAACAGATGTAAGAAATTTTGTGGGACTTGTAGGGCATTGCAGGAAGTTCACTAAAGAAGATTCTGTAGGTAAAGTTGAGTCTATGTATAGGCTGAGGAAGCCTGCATGTGAATTTGTAGTTCCATGAGGAAATGGCCATTATGTGTATGGGAATACATATGAGGACTTCTTGAAGACTCGGGTAGAATGACCTGAGCATATCAGTATGGTTGTGCCCAATGAAACCCATGGCAAGAAGCTGTCATATGCCATGAGAAGGATCTCATGACTGAGAATAGGTTTTGAAACTTCAGATTTCAAATTCTCCTATTGATTATGGGAGACGGTGATCTCCTGTGATGGTTTTGGATCATGCTAACAATGGATATGCTTGTCTTGCATTGCTTGATGCTTGAGGTTCCTGTTGCTAACTGTGACTGTTTGGTTGATTTAACATTGTGTCAAGATGACATGTTGTGTGTGGATGTCCAGGTTTTGGGCAGCATGCGTAAGTAAGGGATGAGTGCTCCCTCTTGCAAAAATCCAAACAATATGAGGATGACCTCATGGTTGAAAAAATCTGATTTTCTGTAGGAGGCAAAATTGTGAACTCAGATTTTTATTTGAATATCAATGATTTGATCGTTTGATATTTGGGAAATCATGTATGCATGAAATAGATTTGAAAATCTATGATTAAAATTTTATGATGAAATTTCCAATGTAAACTGCATACTTGTATGCAACGCATGTGAGATGATGGAAGTATGCCCTTGGAGTACATAGCTTCTCGGAAGGATGTGTTCGGGATACATAACTCCTACGAAGGATCTAGTGGGTGTACATAGCTTCTCGGGGGGATGTGTTGGAATAGGTTTGAAAATATATGACTAAAATTTTATGATGACATCTTGTAATGTCCCAAATTTTGCATTGGGTCACAATGGAAAAATCAAATTTTCCATATTCATGAAAGTTGTCAAATGGATGCTAAAAGTCAAATAATTGCCAAAGAGGAAAATCACTAGTTTCCTAGGTTTGGGGTGGAGCTTTGAGATTTAGGATAAGGGGGATAATAAATGATGTTTAAACATTAGAAGGGGATAAATATTTAATAATTGATCTTATTAAATATATACAAGAGAAAATGGAAGTGGTAGTGGAGCATGAAGACACATGGAGACTATGGGGCCCACACTAGCTAGAATTCCTATGTTAAATGGTTTCTTTCTCTTGCAAATTCGAATATACGGGAAGAATAATGTTTTTGAATGGATTATAAAGTTAATATACTTATCCATATACTTCATAGGTCAAATTTGGGATGAATTGTAACTTACATGGGAGAGGAAGAGCCAAATGGGAGTTTCATGGACATTTGGCTAGATTCCCCTTACATTTATGACATCTATGACACCAATGATGGAGATTCTATGACAGTTATGATACAATCCAGATATGAAGGCTTACATACTGACATATTGACATATCAATACTGAATAAAGCATCTTAGAGGTCGAATTTGGGAGTTGGAGAAGGCCAAGAGGCTCCTACTCAAATTTGGGAGAAGAGGGAAAGTGAAGAGAGAGGCCACATGGAATATCATGAGAAGCCACACCAATTCGACTTGGATTTGGAACCTTATAATACTAATAATTTTTATAAAATACAAGGATCAGCCATGAGAAGAAGCTTTTTCTTATTTGTGAATTGTGAGAGCTAGTGGATGACTAGTTTTCTTGCTTAAGCCAATTTCGAGGGTGAAAGATTCCCATACTAGTTGGTATTTGGAAATGCCACTCAGGTATTTCATGGAGCTTTAATGGAGTCTTATTTGCAGGTGTAAGCTATAGGAAATCATGTGGATTCTTCTATTGCAGCACTCTCTCTCAACTTATTCCAATTTTCACACCATATTCATGCCAATGGAGGGATTGCGCTTTGGGTGAGCTATTGACCTCTTTTGGGAAGATTATAATGCCCATTATCTTATGTTCTGATGTATATTATTTTTATTTCACTTTAAAAATACTCTCAGGTCGAAATACCCAAAATAATTCATGTAAAAATGTTGAACAATGAAGAAATAGTATCATTTCCCCACTATCTTGTTGTGAACCATTGCAACGCTGATGATTTTGAATTGGGAGAGCCTTTCATTATCCATTTATGATTGTAAGCAATTAAATATTCTTTGTTATTCATTCTAAGAAAGTTTCAAGTCGAAATTCTCAATATTTGTATGTCAAAATGACTTTTGATGAGCAAACAATGACCATTTCCACTCTATTTTGATATATGCCATGGTAATGTTAATTATTTCAAATGGAGGAATGTATCTCTGATAAATGTATGATGTATGGAATGTAATTAATTTGTATTTCAATTCTCATTTTCAGTACTTAAGCATTGGAATCCATTTTACTCATTTTTATTGCATTGGGAGAAGATTGGGTGCATTTTCCCCAAGGGTCGAAATTGTGACATGGGAGTTGTTTTGGAAAGAGTCATAACAGCCTGTATAAACTGAAAAATGATGCATATGAGACTTTGAAAAGGTACCTTACACATACCCAGACTCTGTTCATAAATTCAAGTGACTTTGGGATCATTTGTGAAGCCATTTCCGGAAATTACCCAAGGGGAATTGGAGCCCCAATTTGCTAGTAAAGATTCCTACTTTGAATAGAACATTAAAAAAGTTTGCAGAAGTAATTGGGAGATAAAAAAATATACATGAGCATAATATTTAAGTTATATTATCATTCGTGTACCTTCAGAGAAAATTTGGAAGCATTTGGGTCAATTTGGAGGTCTAGACATCAAAACTAGTTAAGGTCAAAATTGGGGAAAAAGTGAAATAATTGGTCATTTAAAAAAAATTCAAAAAGGGGAAATTACAGTGGTATCAGAGCATGATATTGGAACCTAATGTGGTTTGATATTTATGGGTACAATATTTCAAGGACCACCATTATATATTAAAACCAAAATTGCTTTTGTTGAAGAGGAAAAAAAAAGTAGGAGAAGAAGACAATTTTTTGGAAACTATGACTAGGCATGAAAAGAGAACCTCATATGATGATGAGGAGATAATAAAAAGCATGGAACCTATTTTTGAATACATGACCAATAATGTTATGAAAGGATTCTAATTGTTGGCTATCAAAAGTTGGAAAAAATATATTGATTTTAAGAAAACCAAGGGGAAAAATGCATCAGTTTGCTTGAAGGAGAAAAAGGAGGAGACCTGTGAACCACCTAGTTCTGAAATAGGTGGAGTAGAAGAAGTAGTACTTGAATATGATCAAAATTCACTCCCAAGTATATCTGAAAAATATGAAGAGACATCACATGAGTATGAAGAATTTTTTATTGAAAATACTGAAGATAATTTTGAGACACATGCTACCTTGGAAATGAAACAAAGAGCATCTACTGATGGATGCTTGAACTATGAAGGAGTACCTACTAATGGGTGCTCACAAATATATGTTGGTGACATAGATATCATATTTCAAAATGTTGCTGCAAGACAAAATTACATTAAACATGAAAATGAATACCGTTGTAGCAGTTGAAGAAGAAACAAGATCAACTTTCCCATCATCACTTGAGCTTCATGAAGTTGGTCCAAGCAATAATGAAGAAGATGAGGAGGTTCATTTGCAAGAGCCTCGTTTTCTTGAAGGGTCCTTAAATATGAATGAAAAGAAGATCCAAGAGGCCCTTAGCATACTCCATGACACTCAAGCATTGGGATCAAATTCTTGTTGGAGAGCTACTTCCTTGGAGGAGCCATCCTTCATTGAAGACATGGAGAAGATTCAAAGAGCAATGTGCAACATCAAAGGTAATTTCATGTCTTTGCTTTTTGATATAAAAAACGGCATTAAGCTTAGTGAATGGTTACATGAATCCTACTTGAAGAATAATGACGCTATTCATAAGCTCACAATTCAAAATGGGCAACTTCTTGAAAAGTTGCAAGACACTTGTTTTTCCTCCTATGTTTCAGATTGTCAAATGGTAGATTGTTTGGAGGATTCTCATGACATGGTGGATCATGAGAAACTTGGAAATTTGAATGTACTTGATGTGTTTGAAGATGAACTTTAAGAGATCCAAACACTTGATGTGGTGGAAGAGGAACTTGAATTGTCTCTTGATGAAGGGTATGCAATTTTTTAAGAAGAGCATGATTCCTCTACATTGGAACTAATCTATGACAAAGGTTTCACACTCTTGAAGGAGATGCATGATACTAGCCATATGGATCCTTCCCATGATGAAACTTCTAAACTTTTTGATCATTTGGGTGAGTTAGTTCATTCTCCTACATCTTATAATTCCATGGGTGAAAGGGTTCTTTTTTATGGTGCCACAAGAGGAGTATGAAACTCCTATATTTAATTTTTATGATGACATGATTGGAGAACACTCTTATTCACATTTATAGCAACATCCTTTGTTACTTTATGATGATTCATATCTACATGGATGCACCTATGACATGCATTTGAGTCACTTGAAGACTCATGGTTTTTCTTGCTCAACACTTGGTTCATTTTATGTTGGAGGAACTTCATCCGACACTTGGGTGAAGAGGGATATGATTGAGGAACATTATTATTGGCAGAAACATCCTCTGTTATTTCATGATGATATACACATTCATGGGTGTATTGATGAGACTTCTTTGAGCCACTTGAAGTCTTCATGTTTTATTTGCTCCTTATTTGGTTCATATTTTGGTGTAGGTTCTTCATTCACTTCTTGGATAAAAGAACAAATGGATGATTATTATTTTGATGCATATTACATTCTTTGGGAGCAGCATTATAGGACATGGGATCCTCACCTATGTCATTGGAGCAGATTTTATCGGTCACTTGAAGCATGTATGCACTTGGCAAATGGTAGTCTACTCACTTGGAGGTATAAGAACTTTCATGATTTCTTGGTGAGGCACCTCCTTGATGTATGTTCTTATTATGTTGTTATATACTTTTATGATATATATTATGCACTCATGATGTTTGGAAGAATACATACAAGAAAATGGGATCCAGGAATTCTCTTTCCAAATAGTATGGGTTGGAGAGCACTCTTAATTGTTGGAGTGCAATGCAAGCAATGGGACCCTGGGATAGTTTTTAGTCCAATTGATTTCAAATTATTTGGGAAACAAGAAGTATGGGATATGGATCCCCACTTAATAAGGTGATGTTAATCAGAGTAGTGAAGCAGCAATCATGGTGGTTCCTCTCTAAAATCTTCATGGAATCTCAAAGACTCAAAGTGGGAAGCTCAGTGGCAACTTCAAAGAATCATACAGAACGCAGGTTCTTCAACAACCATGTTTGAAATTGCTTGAGGACAAGAAAAATTGGGAAGGGAGGATTTGTAATGTCCAAAATTTTGCATTGGGTCACAATGGAAAAATAAAATTTTCCATATTCATGAAAGTTGTCAAATGGATGCTAAAAGTCAAATAATTGCCAAGGAGGAAAATCACTAGTTTCCTAGGTTGGGGGTGGAAGCTTTGAGATTTGGAATAAGGGGGATAATAAATTATGTTTAAACATTAGAAGGGGATAAATATTTAATAATTGATCTTATTAAATAAATAAAAGAGAAGATGGAAGTGGCAATGGAGCATGAAGACACATGGAGACTATGGGGCCCACACTAGCTAGAATTCCTATGTTAAATGGTATCTTTCTCTTGCAAATTCGAATATATGGGAAGCCTAATGTTTTTGTATGGATTATAAGGTTAATATAATTATCCATATACTTCATAGGTTGAATTTGGGATGAATTGTAACTTACATGGGAGAGGAAGAGCCAAATGGGAGTTTCATGGACAACTGGCTAGATTCCCCTTACATTTATGACATCTATGACACCAATGATGGATATTCTATGACAATTATGATACAAGTTAGATCTGAAGGCTTACATATTGACATACTGACATGTCAGGATTGAATAGAGAATATTAGAGGTTGAATTTGGGAGTTGGATAAGGCCAAGAGGCTCCTACTCAAATTTGGGAGAAGAGGGAAGGTGAAGAGAAAGGCCACATGGCATAGCATGAACAGCCACACCAATTCGACTTGGATTTGGTTTATGGATGGATTTGGAACCTTATAATACTAATACTATTTATAAAATATAGGGATAATCCATGAGAATAAGCTTTTGCTCATTTGTGAAATTGTCATTTGTGAATTGTGAGAGCTAGTGGATGACTAGTTTTCTTGTTTAAGCCAATTTCGAGGGTGAAAGATTCCCATCCTAGTTGATGTTTGGAAAGACCACTCAGGTATTTCATGGAGATTTAATGGAGTCTTATTTGCAGGTGTAAGCTACATGAAATCATGTGGATTCTTCTATTGAAACACTCTCTCTCAACTATTTCCAGTTTTCACACCATATTCATGCCAATGGAGGGATTGCGCTTTAGGTGAGCTATTGATCTCTTTTGGGAAGATTATAATGCCCATTATCTTATGTTCTAATGTATATTCTTTGAATTTCACTTTCAGAAAACTCCCAGGTCGAAATACCCAAAATAATTCATGTAAAAATGTTGAACAATGCATAAATAGTGTCATTTCCCCACTATCTTGCTGTGAACCATTGTAATGCTGATGATTTCGAATTGGGAGAGCCTTTAATTGTCAATTTATGATTGTAAGCCATTCAATATTATTTTTTATTCATGCTTAGAAAGTTTCAAGTCAAAATTCTCAATATTTGTATGTCAAAATGAATTTTGATGAGCAAACAATGACCATTTCCACTCTATTTTGATATATGCCATGGTAATGCTTATTATTTTGAATGGAGGAATCTATATCTGATAAATGTATGATTTATGGACTATAATTAATGTGTATTTCAATTCTCATGTTCAATACTTAAGCATTGGATTCCATTTTACTCATTTTTATTGCATTGGGAGAAGATTGGGTGCATTTTCCCCAAGGGTCGAAATTATGACTTGGGAGTTGTTTTGGAAAGAGTCATAACAGCCTGTATAAACTGAACCATGATGCATATGAGACTTTTAAAAGGTACCTTACACATTCCCATCCTCTGTTCATAAATTCAAGTGACTTTTGGATCATTTGTGAAGCCATTTCTGGAAATTACCCAGGGGGAATTAGAGCCCCAATTTGCTAGTAAAGATTCCTACTTTGAACAGAACATTAAAAAAGTTTGCAGAAGTAATTGGGAGGTCCAAAAATATAAATGAACATAATATTTAAGTTATATTATTAGTCATGTACCTTCAGAGAAAATTTGGAAGCATTTGGGTCAATTTGGAGGTCTAGACATCAAACTAGTTATGGTTAAGGTCAAAATTGGGGAAAAAGTGAAATAATTGGTCATTTAAAAAAAATTAAAAAAGGGGACATTACACATCTCATATGAACTGCATGATTGTATGTAATGCAGGTGAGATGAAGAAAATATGTACTAGGTGTACATGGCTCCTAGGAAGGATGTACGGGGTGTACATAACTTCTCGGAGGGATGTCTTCGGAATAGGTTTGAAAACCTATGATTGAAATTTTATAATGACATCTGATGTAAACTGCATGTCTATATGTCATGTAGGTGAGACGATGAAAACATGTACAAGGAGTACATGGCTCCTCTGGAAGGATGTACTTAGGTACATAGATTCTCCCCCCTGCCAGCTAGGCACCGATATGCATCACTGGGGATGCCCAGGGTGTAAGACATCCGGTTAGAATTCTTTCCGCACACATTCACGCCATAAGGGAACTATCACGAGAGTGGGGGATCCATAACGAGAATAACCCCTAGGTATTATGATGTCTGGAAAGGAAGCACCTAAGCATTGGTAAGCACTTGGAGGAGGTGCTTGGCCTTTAAGCCAAAGCTGTCATTAAGCACCCAAGGAGGTGTTGGGCTCCGAAGTGGGGCTGATCGGATCTCGGTTCAGAGATGCTATACAAATAAGTATTGGATTACTTGGCAAATCCTGGTTGACTTTCTGTAATTACACATGTGCATAATGGTTCAGCTAAGATTTTTTTTAAATCTTATTAAGAAATAAATCCTGCGAAAATGAATCTGACATGTGAATTAATCTGTTATGGTGCCTAGAAAGCAAGCGCCTGAGCAGTGTTGAGGACCGGAAGAAGTGCTAGGCCCATAAACTAGAGCTAACATTGAGCACCCAAGGAGGTGTTAGGATTTGAAGTGGGGATTATCGAATCTCAGTTGAGAGATGCTATACAGATAAGTATCGGTTTACTTATCAAACTTTTCTTGTTGTTGATTTTCTGCAAATATACATGAGCATATGATTCCTCCATGATTTTGAAAATCTTGTTATATATTGCATCCTATAGGAATGAATCTAACATATGAATTAAATTCATTGTGGTGTTTGAAAGGGAAGCACCTGAGATTGGTAAGCACCTAGAGGAGGTGCGGGTTCTTGAATAGAACTGTTATTGAAGCACCCATAGAGGTGTTGGGCTTAAGAACGGAGTTGTCAGACCTCGATTGGGAGGCATTTTTAGGTGATCTGAGGCTTGCATAAATTTGGCTACCCTTTAATGCACACCTAGGTGTGGGGTGGGGTAGGGTTTTGAGTGCCATGGTCGTATAGATCCAAGTCAGATACATGTGGAACCAAAAGAAGATACTTATGCAGATGAGTATTTGGGTCACTTGGAAACTTTTTGTTGATTTTATATCAATATACATGTGCATGTGATTCATATATGATTTTGGAAAATCTTATGAATACTGACATGGATATTGACTCATTGCTTGGGGCTTGAGCATAGGTATTGCTGGTTGCCAAAGACACTGGAAATGTTCCAAGCTAAGGAGAAGGATTCTCCAAGACTAAAAAAAGATCATGTGGTGTGTTCTGATGCATGCAAGAAAGGAATTGGAAGAGTTTGGGATCATTGCATTAGACAGATAAAGGTGCAGAGGAAGCACTGCGGTCCTTAAAAGGCTACGTGGGAGCTGGAGAATTCCATACGACTGGCACATCCATTTTTTGGTTCAATTTTGCAGAGCACTTAGGGCGGTGCCAGTGTAGCAATTGGTAATTTTTTGTAAAGCACTAAGGACAATGCTATTGAAAGGGGAGGGAAATGTAACACCCCGGTTTTGACCCCATGTATTAAATTGCATATGATGTAAATATTTTTATTTGATCATGGTGTGGAGCCCAAGGAAAAGGTCCCACCATGGATTTAGTGTCTTATGTATTGACGACTAAAATCGATGACGATGGTTTATGTGCTAGCTAGGAACGATATGCTTGAGACATCATGTAAAATGCAAATTAATAATAATACCACAACTAGCTATGTGTTGCAACGTTAAAGAGATGGGGGCATGATTTCACAAGGAATAGGGGAGGGGGATAACCAACCCTTGGGCCAGTGGGGGAAATCCAAATGTCAAGGGGAAAACCCACAAAGTGATCAACTACCTTTTTTTGTCTTTTATGCCCAGTCATCTAAAGTTGGTGAAGGAAGTTATTGCCTTGGGATGGGAAGGGTATGGAGGTGAAATTTGAATTGGTGAAGCCATTAGTCCTTGGGGAACGTGTTTTTGACTTGTGGGGCAAGTAAATGCTTGGGAAGGCATGCCCAAGCCATTATACACCCATGCCTTCCATTTCATCATCCATTCTCATTCACGTGGGCTCTCTCACGCAGAAGGAAGGGGGTTGAGCTTTCCCCTTCACGATTTTGCAGTTTCCCCATGTTTCTCCATGGTTGGGGAAAGTCGTTTTTGGGATGCTCAGTGCCTATGTAGGAGAGATTCATGTTTCAGTGTTTGTTGGGGGTTGTTTTTGTCTCCCTCACGATTTGGGTCATTTTCTTCATTTTTCCCATGCTCACAATTATTTTTTGTGTTGCTAGGTGAATGGGAAGGAATGGCCATGAATTTGGGGTTTGGGTTGGTTGTTTTTCCTCTGTGAGAAAGTTGAGAGCTTCCCTCACATTTTTTATGTATTTTCCTCAATTTATCCAAGCTGGGAAACCCATTTTGTTGTGCTGTGTGAATGGCCTGAGCAGATTCCTGATCCATGGGTTCTGGGTGGTCGTTTTTGCTCCCATGGTGCCATGGACGTTTTCATGAATTTAGATCTACAATCTGAGGGTGTGTAGAGGTCATTTTCCTCAGTAGATCCATTGAACGTTTTATGGAATCGTATTGTTCACTGAGGGTTTTTTTCTCCAATTCGCCATTTCTATTTTTGGGTTCCCAGAATGTTTGGCCCTTACCCAACAAAGGTATTTTATTGTTGGTTGCATCCTTGTGATGGCTTGGTAAGGCAAGTCCAAGGAACCATCTGTTAATGGGATGATTGTGTGTTGATGTATATTTTGGCTTGGCTGAGTAAGTCCAAGGACCCCTCCATGTTATTGGCTTATTTCCTTAACAGTCTATGAAACCCAACGGTGTGTTGGCTTGACTGTGAACGTATGGTTTTTGGCTATGTGTGAGCCTGTTGTTCCCTAGTGCCTTGTGGAATCATGCCCAACTTGGGGGTGGCAGTAATGCTAAGAGATTGATGAGCACACTAGCCTATGGTTGGGTGGAACCTTGCAATGATGTAGCTAGTTGTGGGCCAACTTCTTCTCCAGATAAGTATTCTTGTGTATTTAATCTCTGCAATGAATTTGTTTGAACATGGTGAATGCTTAAATGTTTTTGCTTCCACTGTATAATTACTTTTGTTATGCATCTGTGTATATTTATGTTCAATGCATTTTATTTATCTTGTTTTTTTTATCATGGAGCTATTTTGCTCATTTGACAGCAACAGTGTGTTGGTCGCGTCCTCTCCATCGCCGGTATGAGGGGTGGGGACGTGACAGGGAACAAGTGAGGTTATAACATTATCAACCACTTGAGAGAAATTAACTTCATAATCAATTAAAGGCTTATCACTCCTCTCATAAACTAAAATCCAATCTCCCCCATGAGATTTCTCACCTAACACCACATTACACAATGGGTTGATCAACATAGAACCAATACCATATGATTCCAAATTGCCCATGACTTCAAAACTAGGCAACAATTGACACTCCTCCAAAATCTTAGAAATTGAGATATAATCCATAGAGGGATCCGTAGGACCCAAATCCTCATAGTAATAAGGGGATTTATTAGAACATGCAAACTAGGGCACCTCTATACTAGGTTACCTGATGCTACTCCCATCCCCAAAGTTTTCCCCAAACCCTGAGAGTTCTATATTATTTAAAAACTCCAATTTCGTCTCATTTAAAAAGGAAAACATGGAAGGGGAGAAATATTTTAACTTACCCATAATATAGTGTTCGTGAACCACTAGGGAAGGATCTAATGAGAGAATAGGTTGATTTTCCTCCTTTGAGCTACTTCCATATCTTTCAATCATCTTGTCCGAGTTCTAAAATCCTCCATGGAATAGTCTGCCATTTTTTCACCAGAGAAACCCTCATCCCTACCAACACAACTCTTTATCAAATGACAAACTTTCCTACAGAAAGAACATCTAAAAGGAACTCCCCAATAATCAAGTTTTTGAACATACTATTTATTCCTCCACTCTATTTCAATATCCGCAGACAACCCTTTATGAATATCAATTTCAACCAACATTGATTTCCAACCCTTTTATCAGATCCATTAAGCAATTGGGACTCAATATGGAGAAAGCTACCATTTTCGTTCCCAATTTCTTCGAAAGCCTTCTGGTTCTATAGTTCGAGGGGGAATCCTAGGAGAAGAACCCATATATGTCTAAAGAAATACTTTTTTAAGCGGGTCAAAAGTGTGACGCCGCCGCTTGAGCTTAAGACTCCCACTACCTACAATAAAAAAACGTCCAAAATCTTCAAAGCATCTACCTCACTTTTGAGGGTGAAACAATACCACCCCTACATCAAAATAGAAATCGATGGACTGTAACCCAACACAAGTTCTCATTGTTCCACAACCCATACACATATATCTTTCTTATCCATGACTCCATAACCAAACTGCGCCACTAATGCTGAAAGTGAAAGAGAAACCACCTATTCCATACCGACATCTCAACCCAAAACCATCATATGTATGCTAGGCTTGGCCTTCCATGCCCTATTTCTTTCGGAACTTGAAGAAAGGCTCACCTTCACTTGAACCAAGTTCTCAGATGAATGCTTCACCACATTAGGGTTTAGTGGAATGCTAATAATCTCAACCCTCTTCTCATCAAAATGAGGCAAAGGACGACTTGGACAACCGTGATCAGTCACATTCCTTGATTTCACAATAAACCCTAGTACATTGGAAACATAACCTTCATGAACCTCTTGCTCGAATGTCTTGTCAAAAGTGTGACACCGGTGCTTGAGCTTAAGACTCCCACTACCTACAATCCAAAAACATCCAAAATCTTCAAAGCATTTACCTCACTTTTGAGGGTGAAACAATGTCAAAACCCCAAATTTTCACAAAAATTAATTTTTTTTGATGTAACATAAATTGTTTAAAGCCGCAGTTTGTTAACTGTTAGCGGTTGATGGATAAATGAAACGGTTAACAAAATAATGATTAACTTAAACACATATAAATTAATACTATTTTAATTTCGATATGTGATGTAGAAAATCTGCATTCAGTTGTCTGTAGCTGTATTGATGATTTGATTTTTCAAGTAGGCAAGAAGTTACTTTCTAACTGGGGGCTTACTTAGCGATTGCTAACTTACCTGGATTTATGGATCTTACAAGCTTGACAAGTAAATTTTGAACCAGTAAGAGCTTATTAAGGCGTTAATTCCAGATATATTCCTTTTAGCATAGATATACTGCTAGAGTAAAAGTTTGCTTAATAGAATTCAAGGGTACTACGAGGTAAAGTATCTTTCTTTAATTGTTTGCAACTATGACAGTATAGAAATAAATCTAAGTCTTCTAAGAACAAGCTTATAAATGTACTCTCATCTCTACTTTTTAATTGCGCTTCCGTAGAGGAAATTTATCAGCTTATTAATGTATTATATCTATAAATGGTCACTTGTACAAATGTCATCAAGTTGTGAATTTTATCTCCAAATTTCTTCATGACATAAGTAATGTGACAAAATTACAATATCATATTATTTATTTCTAATAACAAGTGATACCAAATTTATTCTTGAATAGTTTTACTATCCTTTACTACCAAGTCTAATCTAATCTTGATTTGATTCATCTTAGAGCTTTGGTATCTTATGAAGACAATGATCATGTACTTCCAAGCAGTTTATCTTACACTTAGTACTATTGATTACATTCAAAAGTAGGAGTTATTCTAGGGTGTATTTATTACTTGCTTTCATTTACAAAGTTATGATTTATAAACCAACTCTTTATCCACTAGTGTTTGCATAAACTAGTTCTAACAGCATAGATAGACATCGTTTATGTTTATAAAAAGAAATGTTCAGTAATAGTATAATCAACTCATGTTCAACAACTTTTACTATACTATTGATCTCTTCATAACAAGTTTTATTAAGAAGGATTGTAAGATCCTTATGAAACAAGGGAATCGATGCAAAATATGTTTTGGTTCATTACCATCTAAGATTTCAAGGTTTATAATATAAGGTTTATTGATACTACAAAAACCTCGTTCATTAACCTGGCTTGACTTCATAGTTTATCATTGGAATGATACATTATTGACTTTGTATTTTATAATGTCATTATAGTCGTTGTTTAAATTATTGACAATAATTGGTTGTCCCGACAATGCAGTGACAACTATATCATTCAACCCATTGTGGATGGAATAATTTGGTGGGCATGTGGAAGGTTTACCACCATGCAATGCATAGATTAAAAGCCTCCATCGCAACCCTAACTCCTCATTCTTTGTCGATGGTTTTGGTCTTTGCTCTGTCTGGTTTACTACAGCCATGAGGGCTCACTTGTGCTTGTCTCCAACTCCTTTGTCTATGTGTAAAGGAGTGTTGCCACTCTAGTGTGAGAATGGAGAGATACACAGTTTGCATTTGATTTCTCTCTGCATGCATTGCATTGCTGTGTGTGTAGTTGTTCTCTGTCAGTAATTTATATTATTGATTTCTTGTATGGCCATTGCCAAGGCTTTAATCCTACTCCAGTCGTCGGTGTAGTATGTGTTTTGAGCCCATTGCCTCTATCTTTAGAGAGCACGAGGGTTACATTGTTCGTTGTGCTAGTTGTCTCCATCGTGGCTTCATATTTCTTCGCTTCCAAGTAATAATATGTTTTACAATTGTTTGTAAGTTTTTAAGTTACAGTTACAACTATACAAATCAGTTTCGAAATAAGGTTTTGATATTCACCCGCAGGTTACAGCTCGCCCTTATGCTGGGAAGAACCCTATCCAAGTTTGGATTGACCAACAGACCTACGGGTAAGCCCTGGTTACAATGTGGCAACTCCCATCTTTGCAATGGTTACGGGAAAGGGTTTTCAGTTGGGAAGAAAAATACGAGCTCGGTTCCTCCAGTCTTTGGATGTTTGGTCTTTAGTTTTTAAATTTAGTTTTTCGTTATCACACCCTTGCCTATATCAGGGTGGCTCTGGCCTCGATGCCGTGACTTGTATAAACCTTTTCTTCTCTTATAAAAGATACAACAAATGAGGGTTTTAATAACTTGACTGTTAGTTTTGTTTCCAAACCCACGCCACGATGCTGGGTACACCGGCACAGAGCTGGGTGTTGTAAATTTGTTATGTTTTAAGCCTTTCGGCCTGACAAAGTAATACTCTTGGTTTAAAAAGTTTATTTTTAGCTTCAAGCTCTGTCTCGATTATGAAATGGTTTTATAACTTGTAAATTATGGCTCTGAGTAATTAAAGTCTTTCCTTCTTCGATTGTTAATATAGTTAAAGATTTGTTACGGCTTTCTCTTGTAATTAAATAAGTAATTGTGAAGACTATAAGCTCAGTTTTAAGATAAAAGTTATTTGTTTATACTTATTAAATTCGGATAAAAACCTAGGGTTACTGTAAAAGAACCCTTAGATAAATATATTCTTAATATTTATTAATTGCGTTGATTTCTGTTTACCTATATTATGTTGTTACATTAGTATTAGTAATGTTTATCCTATTTAAATATTTTCTTTTCTTTAATTAAAAGAGTTTATACAATACTGTAAGTTCTTATTATAAGACTGTACTCGGTCTAGTGCATACTTTAGTAT
The DNA here is from genome assembly GCA_001517045.1 of Pseudotsuga menziesii. NCBI lineage: Eukaryota > Viridiplantae > Streptophyta > Pinopsida > Pinales > Pinaceae > Pseudotsuga > Pseudotsuga menziesii. Next base: position 217,236 of record LPNX010321211.1, on the reverse strand, counting down.
TCTAGTTTTTAAATTCTAATTTGTTTATTCTTTTAAAAAAATACTTTTATAAAAAGAAAGAAAGTAGAGTTAGGGTTTGACCCTCCGGTTAAACCCACACCGATTTAGAGCTTGTTGGAAAAATAATTATTCTTGAAATAGGTAAATTCTTAGCTTCATTCTATTTACTGTTTACATTTAATTTTTCATTTGTTTACTGCTCTGTTAATTAGTAAAGATTCAAGGTTATCTAATGTTTTAAACATTAACTCTGATCTTTGATTATTTCTTTCTTGATAGTATTTATAACATAATCTTATTCTAGTATATGTAAAAATAATAGTTTAAGCTAAATGATTTAAGGGTGGTTGAAACCTTGTTTAGATACTTACTGTATCTCCTATAAGTGTTATTGTAACAGTATAATTCTTTACTATAATTATACTTATTAATTCTTGCACATGATCTAGGAACTAGGAATCAAAATCATCAAAGAATAATTTACAAATACTCATGAATTGGAAAATAACTGGATCCAAAATAGGTATCCTCTCTGTATATTTTATAAACAATAAAGGATTACAATTTCCATGCATAGCAACGGCTTAACTCCATGAAGAATTCGAATACCTAAGGGACAATTCGAATTCAGTGAGTGATTCTAGCTTAACTGACTCTTTGCCATGCAATCTCACTCAGTTAACCACTTGAAAAAAACCCTAATTGACTCACCAAACCCTAACTGAAGTTGGAGTGCAATAAATGACTAAATCTCAGTTGAAGGAGATCAAACACATGTCACAGCAATCCAACCATCAAGTGCTAGTCCTGCATGACTCCAATGAACCCTGATGAAGTTAATTGAAGCTGAACTGACCATCAGAAGTTGGTGGAGGCACCTTGTTGACTTCAGTTCATTAAATAATAATTAAATAATATATTTAATGAATGGAGGCACCTTAACTTACTGTAACTGACTGGTTGAACTGAATGTAACCACCAGTTAGCAATTAGGTGCATTAATGTCACACAGATCACCCCTGGCGTGCTCCAGTTAGCCTCCTTGACTGTAGGAGAAGGCTAAGTTAGCCTCCTTGACTGTAGGTAGGTGTGGGTGTGACTGGATGATGGCAATTAATGCTCCACTAATGTCAATTAAACTTAGGATAGTGGTTTAACTAAGCCAATTTGACCGAAAGAGTGTGTATGATGGTAGATGTCTCCAACACCCCCCCTTAAGCTATACTTAGGAAGAGTTAGAAAACATAGATGCATAAAATGCTAGGGCCCTGGCAACAAAGGCCATAAGTCACCCTGTACAATAAATTAACTGCTTAATATAACCAAGGAAACAGAGAAAACCTCATGGGAAAAATACCCCCCCTCAAACTAAGCAGTAAATCAAGAATTGGTTCTTCCATGCAACAGCATCCTGAGACTGTGCATGTGAACCTATGAATCCAAACTAAATGAATATGTCTGGAGGAATCTTCCACTTTGGAAGAAAAACAATGCACTCAACTGAATCAGAAATATAAACAGCTGCACGGTGAAAACTGGACCCATGTAGAGCAACTGAAATCATCTGAAGAGAGAGCAAAGGTTCTTGAGGATTTGAACCATGTGTGGAACACTCAAGAAACTGATATGTTACAGCCCTGAACAACAAACCATTATTGGTAAAATCAGCCCCAAATCTTAGGAGCAAGTGTCCATGCGGATGCAGAATGTCTTCCTCTTTACTAGTTCTATGAGGAGATGAGCTTGTGACCAAAGGTAGAGAATCCCTGGGACTCTGGAGAGCGAATGCTTGAGCTCCATAATCTAATATAGATTCTGAAATAGCTAATGAATCACACAATAAAATATCAACAACCTCATAAGAGGAAACTAACACCAAATCCCCATAAGCAAATTTGAAGAAGAACTATGGTACTTGATTTTTCACACCGGAATCGGTGAGAGCAGCTACAAGCATGGCTGAAAGCTCTTGGATTTTGAAATATGAACAAAATAATATCAGATCAGAATGTAAATCAGATCTAAATAAGTTCACAACAGATCCAAAACTGTGAAATGAAATCAAATCCCCAGCAGCAGTTTTGTAGGAGACTTGCGGTACTTGTTTCTTCACACCGTTGATGAGAACAGCTACAAGCAGTACTGAAGGTTTATGAACCTGAAATTTTGAACCAATAAATATCAGATCAGATCCAAATAAGATCATATCAGATCCAATAAGGTTCATATCAGATCCAAAAGTATAGTCAACTGAGACGGTGGATGCATAGTTTTCTTCTTCTTCAAAATTCTGAATATTGGTGCATGCAATCCTGCAGGAATTTGCTGGAAGATCTAGATCATGGGGAGTGAATGTGTCACTCTTATAATCTGATATTTCTTCCAAAATATCCAAGGTATTACACATTTGCACACCAGCAGCAACATTAGAGGAATAAAATTCAAATTTCTCCTCACTTTCGGAAGCAATTACTGGTAAATTTTGCACAGAATTCAAAGGAAAATCACCGGTGAATGTTTGCATGGAAGTGCAGCAGTATTTTTCTTCAATATCAGAGATTCGAATGTATTCTTCTGTTTCAGCAATATGAGAAGATGAGATATCAGATATCTCATGAACTTCTGGAGCATCAGGAAAAGGAGTCACTTCATGGAGACTTTCTTCAATTCGAATTGAATGTGTAAAAGATTCTGCTTCATCTTCATCTTGAACAACTTCATCAGAGAGAGTAGAGGCTGAGAATTTTGAGTGAAGAACTCTTGTGGTGCTGGCTGTGATCTCCAAAGTACTATTATGATCCTCATTGTGCTTGCCATAGGTTCTGTCCAATTTTGTCCAGAGATCCTTTGGGTATTCAGTAGAACCAACAAAAAAGTACAAGCTATCAGAAAGGGCCAGACATATTGCTCCAAAAGCTCTGTCACCGTCATTTAGCCAGTCATTCTCATTCTCATAAGTCTCTCTTCCAATTCCAATAGACACCTCATAGAGACCTCGTCTCTTGAGATATGCAATCATCTTCAGCTTCCATTTCGAATAGCTTGTGAATGGGGTGAGAGGAGGGATTGATGAGTCCATTTGAAGTTGTACCTGATAAAACCTACAAATCAAAACAAAAGGGGCACCGTAAGGTCGGACAACCTGCACATTTAGGCTTTCATCACACCCAGCATAGTCAATTAAGCAAGCTTGATCATCAAGTTCTTTACTTTGGGTATTAAGTGGTAAGCCTTGGCTTCTGGTGCAGTGCTGGATTTTGAGCTATTGCTCACTTTCCATGGAGAAATCTATCAAAAATATTGTTCTTGAGAGATTGTTCTTCGTCCCGCTGCATGCTTTGATACCATATTAATTCTTGCACATGATCTAGGAACTAGGAATCAAAATCATCAAAGAATAATTGACAAATACTCATGAATTGGAAAATAACTGGATCCAAAATAGGTATCCTCTCTGTATATTTTATAAAAAATAAAGGATTACAATTTCCATGCATAGCAATGTCTTAACTCCATGAAGAATTCGAATACATAAGGGACAATTCGAATTCAGTGAGTGATTCTAGCTTAACTGACTCTTTGCCATGCAATCTCACCCAGTTAACCACTTGACAAAAACCCTAATTGACTCACCAAACCCTAACTGAAGTTGGAGTGCAATAAATGACTGAATCTCAACTGAAGGAGATCAAACACATGTCACAGCAATCCAACCATCAAGTGTTAGTCCTGCATGACTCCAATGAACCCTGATGAAGTTAATTGAAGCTGAACTGACCATCAGAAGTTGGTGGAGGCGCCTTGTTGATTTCAGTTCATTAAATAATAATTAAATAATATATTTAATGAATGGAGGCGCCTTAACTGACTGTAACTGACTGGTTGAACTGAATGTAACCACCAGTTAGCAATTAGGTGCATTAATGTCACACAGATCACCCCTGGAGTGCTCTAGTTAGCCTCCTTGACTGTAGGAGAAGGCTAAGTTAGCCTCCTTGACTGTAGGTAGGTGTGGGTGTGACTGGATGATGGCAATTAATGCTCCACTAATGTCAATTAAACTTAGGATAGTGGTTTAACTAGGCCAATTTGACCGAAAGAGTGTGTATGATGGTAGATGTCTCCAATAATACTTTAGCACTACTATTTCTATTCTAACATAGATATACTCATAAAAACAGTAAACATAACTAACCAGAATAATGTTCTCTTTAATAATAACTTACACACAGTATTAAATTACTCTACTGTCTACAAAATGCAGAGCCATATCTATTATATTCAATCTCTTATATTTTTCTTTCATCTGCTCTAAATATTCTATCTGTGCCAGAGTACGGCCTGGTGTTTTCCAGGTGTGGAAAAACACAGACTAGAAATTATTTTCTGTTCTAACACATTACTTTTCAAATTCATTTCTTCAACAATCTACAAAGACTACTAAATTCTAACATTAACAAACTGAATATTTAACATTCATATAACAGTCATACTCAGATTTATTTATCTAACACAGTAAAACAAAATAATGTAGAACCTGATTAGGACAGACAACAACAGCGTTAGGAGGCCGTTCCTCCCTACCAATCTTCTGGAGAGCGCTTAAACAACGCTTCCTCAAGACCCCCGAGCCTATTCCTGGTCTTCTTGACCGAGAACTGATGGAGAAGCAAATAGTAGACTAGTCTAAAATCTCAGTAACACACTCTGCTCTCAGCAGTATGATCTTCATCCTAAAAGCTGTAACTAGATCAAACAACATTTATCCCCTCAAACACTTTCCACAATTCCCTTCCATTGAATTTCTCTGAAGTACATTCATTCAACCTGAATGATTACTTTTCTAGAATGAGCAGCCTCAGCTCTCTTCAATGGAAATTTTTATAAAGATTGCCTAGGTCTTTTGGGTCAGTTGTCATTAATTGAGCCACCTGCTCTGATTCCACTCTCTTGGGGAATCATGACCCCAAATGTAGGGAGGTTGCCACCTGCAATAGTTGGAAGTGGTTTAAGGATGCTGCCACATGTCAGTTTGTTCTCCACCCAGTTTCCTCCACCAATTTGACCAGTAAACGCTCTTTTAACAGCTCTCCTAAGTTGTTGTCTCCTCCTTTATTTATTTATAATTAAAATATTCAGAATTACATTAAATATCCTTGACTTCGCTGAGTCATCAATTACAACTTAGCATAAAATTTAACATATTGTCCTCAAATAATATAAAATTGTTTTTGCAAAATTGGGGCATGTGACATACACACCCCCTTAGAGAATAACATCGTTCTTGATGTTATTTATTCTTCATCCTCAGAATTCCCCTGGAACAGAATTGGATATGCATACCGCATATTAGTTTCAAATTCCCAGGTGGCTTCTTCTGGACTAAGGTGCTTCCATTGCACCTTCACCTGACCAATGGTGCGGTTCCAAAGTGTGATCTCCCTCCGTCCGAGGATACAGTCCGGTTCCACCAGAAAATCTCCTTCTGGTTCCACCTGTACACCATTCCAGTTAACAACATGAGTAGCATCATGAACACATTTCTTTAATACAGAGATGTGAAAAACATTATGTACTCTTAAATTTGGTGGTAATGTTAATTGATAGGCTACTTGTCCAATCCTGGACAGTATTTCAAACGAGGTGCTAGTTTTGCACAACTACCCAATCTCAGAGAGCTCTTTTTGGGCCTTACCTTGATGAACACATGTTCACCTACCTGAAACTCCTTTGGAGTTCTTTTAAGGTTTGCTTGACTTTTCTGTCGATCCTGCGCAACTTTTAGATTACCTTGTACCTGCTTTACAATTTCTTCTATTTCCTTTAATAGTTCAGGACCCAATACTAATCTATCCACCGTGTTACTCCAAGAGATAGGAGTATTACATTTTTTTCCATATAAGATTTCGAAAGGACTAAATCTGGCTAACGCTTGATAATTATTATTATAAGCAAAATTCTATCAGATGCAAATAATCCTCCCATTTACGTGGCTGGTCTTTCACATACATTCTTAGTAAATCTTCTAGTACTTGGTTTACTCTTTTAGTCTGTCCATCGATTTGAGGATGGAATGAAGTACTAAAATTTAGTGTAGTGTTTAATCCTTTAAACAAAGATTTCCAAAAGTTACCTATGAATTTAGGATCTATATCTAAGATTATAACTTTCGGTATTCCATGCAGTCGAAAAAATTGCTTTAAAAAGATATCAGCTATGTTTGCAGCTTTATAAATAGTTTTAACAGGTATAAAGTGGGCTGCTTTACTTAATTTATCGACCACTACCATGATGGAGTCATTTAAATTCTGATTTTTAGGCAGTCCAGTAACAAAATCGAGACTAATTATTTCCCATTTCCAGCTAGGAATGGGCAATGGCTGAAGTAATCCAACTGGGTGTTGATGTTCAATTTTCACCTGCTGACATTCAAAACACCTAGCAATATACTCTGCCAGTTCAATCTTTATGTTTGGCTAAAAATTCTCTTTTCTTTACATAGTTATAGTCTTTTGATAACTTGGATGACCTGAGTATCAAGTTTTATGGATTTCATCTAAAATTAATAACTTAACTTTAGATACAATAGGTACATACATTTTGTCTTTATACAGTAAAAATTCTTTTGCATTCAAACTGTACCCTTTACTTAAGCTTTCTGTTGGCTTTTCTTTTGTTTTAGCTTGTAAAATTTGGTAAATTTCATCTTGTTCTATCCCCACTTTAAGATGTTAATCCAGATCCGTTGTGTAAGTGCCGGTAACTACTGTGAAGTTCATCCTTGCATTCTTACTTAACGCATCAACAACTTTATTTTCTTTACCTTTAATGTGTTGAATTTCGAAATCATACTCACTTAGAAAAGCTAGCCACCTAGCTTGTCTGGCATTTAGGTTAGGCTGATCTAACAGACATTTTAATCATTTATTATCAGTCATTAGAATAAATTTTCTACCAATTAGGTGATGACGCCACATCTTTAGAGCATGTATAACAGCAGCTAATTCCAGATCATAAGTTGCATAATTCTTTTCATGAATTTTTAATTTCGTAGACTCATAGGCAATAACATGCCCTTCTTGAGTCAGAACACCGTCTAATCCATCATTGCAGGCGTCAGTGCACACTACAAATTCTTTATTTGGATCAACTATTCTTAAAATAGGTGCGCTAGTTAATAAAGTTTTTAACTTTTTAAAGCTTTCATCACATTTCTGGTTCCAATCAAATTTCTTTCCTTTCTTCTGCAAAGAAGTTATCGGATTCGTGATTCTCGAAAAACCTTCAATGAACCTCCGATAATAACCGGTAATTCCCATGAAGAATCAAACATCAGTTACATCCTTAGGAACCAACCAATCTTTGATCGCCTTAATCTTTTCGGGATCCACCGAAATCCCTTCCTTAGTCACCACATGACCTAAGTACTGAATTTTATCTTTGAAGAAATCGCATTTACTAAACTTTGCAAAGAGTTGATGATCTCGTAGCTCTTGCAAAACAATTTTTAAATGTTCTTTGCAAAGAGTGGATGATCTCGTAGCTCTTGCAAAACAATTTGTTATGTTTTAAGCCTTTCAGCCTGACAAAGTAATACACTTGGTTTAAAAAGTTTCTTTTTAGCTTCGAGCTCTGTCTCAATTATGAAATGGTTTTATAACTTGTAAATTATGGCTCTGAGGAATTAAAGTCTTTCCTTCTTCAACTGTTAATATAGATAAATATTTGTTAAGGATTTCTCTTGTAATTAAATAAGTAATTGTGAAGACTGTAAGCTCAGTTTTAAGATAAAATTTATTTGTTTATACTTATTAAATTTGGATAAAAACTTAGGGTTACTGTAAAAGAACCCTTAGATAAATATATTCTTAATATTTATCAATTGCATTGATTTTTGTTTACCTATATTATGTTGTTACATTAGTATTAGTAATGTTTATCCTGTTTAAATATTTTCTTTTATTTAATTAAAAGAGTTTATACAATACTCTAAGTTCTTATTATAAGATTGTACTCCTTCTAGTGCATACTTTAGTATTCTAGTTTTTAAATTCTAATTTACTTATTCTTTTTAAAGAAATACTTTTATATAAAGAAATACTTTTATAAAAAGAAAGAAAGTAGAGTTAGGGTTTGACCCTCTTGTTAAACCTACACCGATTTAGAGCTTGTTGGAAGAATAATTATTCTTGAAATAGGTAAATTCTTAGCTTCATTCTATTTACTGTTTACAATTAAATTTTCATTTGTTTACCACTATATTAATTAGTAAAGATTCAGGGTTATGTAATGTTATAAACATTAACTATGATCTTTGATTACTTCTTTCTTGATAGTATTTATAACATAATCCTATTCTGGTATATGTAAAAATAATAGTTTAAGCTAAATGATTTAAGGGTGGTTGAAGTTTAGATACTTACTGTATCTCCTATAAATGTTATTGTAACAGTATAATTCTTTACTATAATTCTACTTTAGCACTATTGTTTCTTTTCTAACATAGATATACTCATAAAAACAGTAAACATAACTAACCAAAATACTGTTCTCTTTAATAATAACTGACACACAGTATTAAATTACTCTATTGTCTACAAAATGTAGAGCCATATCTATTATATTCAATCTCTTATCTTTTTCTTTCATCTACTGTAAATATTCTATCTATGCTGGAGTACTGCTTGGTGTTTTCTAGGTGTAGAAAAACACAGACTAGAAATTATTTTCTGTTGTAACACATTACTTTTCAAATTCATTTCTTCAATAATCTACAAAGACTACTAAATTCTGACATTTACAAACTGAATATTTGACATTCATATAATAGTCATACTCAAATTTATCTATCTAACACAATAAAACAAAATAATGTAGAACCTGATTATGACAGACGACAATAGCGTTAGGTGGCCGTTCCTCCCTACCAATCTCCTGGAGAGTGCTCAAACAACACTTCTTCAGGACCCCCGAGCCTGTTTCTGGTCTTCTTGACTGAGAACTGGTGGAGAAGCAAATAGTAGACTAGTCCAAAATCTCAGTAACACACGTTGCTCTCAGCAATATGATCTTCAGCCTAAAAGCTGTAACTAGCTCAAACAACAGTTATCCCCTCAAACAGTTTCCACAATTCTCTTCCATTGAATTTCTCTGAAGTGCATTCATTCAACCTGAATGATCACTTTTCTAGAATGAACAGCCTCGGTTCTCTTCAATGGGAATTTTTATAAAGATTGCCTAGGTCTTTTGGGTCAGTTGTTATTAATTGAGCCTCCTGCTCTAATTCCACTTTCTTGGGGAATCATGACCCCAAATGTAGGGAGGTTGCCACCTGCAACAGTTGGAAGTGGTTTGAGGATGCTCCCACATGTCAGTTTGCTCTCCACCCAGTCTCATCCACCAATTTGACCAATAAACACTCTTTTAACAGCTCTCCTAAGTTGTTGTCTCCTCCTTTATTTATTTATAATTAAAATATTCAGAATTACATTAAATATCTTTGACTCTGTTGAGTCATCAATTACAACTTAACATAAAATTTAACATATTGTCCTCAAATAAAATCAAATAATATAAAATTGTTTTTGCAAAATTGGGGCATGTGACACACAATACCACCCCTACATCAAAATAGAAATCGATGGACTGTAACCCAACACAAGTTCTCATTGTTCCACAACCCATACACATATATCTTTCTTATTCATGACTCCATAACCAGACTTTCCCACTAATGCTGAAAGTGAAAGAGAAACCACCTCTTCCATACCGACATCTCAACCCAAAACCATCATATATCTGACATTGTGACTTAAAACCATCATATGTCTGCTAGGCTTGGCCTTCCATGCCCTATTCCTTTTGGAACCTGAAGAAAGGCTCAGCTTCCCTTGAACCAAGTTCTTAGATGAATGCTTCACCACATTAGGGTTAAGTGGAATGCTAATAATCTCAACCCTCTTCTCATCAAAATAAGGCAAAGAACAACCTGGACAACCGAGATCAGTCACATTCCTTGATTTCACAATAAACCCTAGTACATTGGAAACATTACCTTCATAAATCTCCCGCTCGAATGTCTTATCAATTAACTAAGAAAACCCTCCTAACCTCCCTGCATAGCTTCCATCTATCGCATGAAAAACAAAATTTGATGTCATCCCATTCTAACTATTGTCCTTGTCTAGAGAGGAACGAGCCAGTTGTAACATCTACTTAAATTCTTCATTAGACCTTAAAAGACCCTCCCGAGCCCAAATCTCTTCCTCACGTAGATTCAATAAAAATTCATTTCATTGTTTAAATAAATCCACATATCTGCCATCTCATCCCAATCTTCTCCATAATGCCAAGACTTTGCCAACTCAAAATATTAAACCTTCCATTATGCTAAAAGTACCATCACCCAACTGAAACCCTCTAAGATATATGATGTCCACAAGAACACTCCCATTTTTCCCACTCCACTTCTTGATTTTCATATCAAAGCATAGCATCACTCTAATAAGTGAGACAACATAAACTCACTCATGTCACTAAGGATGATAACGGTGAAGGTGTTTCCCATAAAGAGATATTATAAAACTCTTGCATAAAATTCTACCTGAAGATTTGCACCGGGCCCAGGGCCCACTTGACGCCGTAAGTGAATAGCTTACTCTGTGACCCTGAATTCTCCAACCGACCCTCCGCCTCCACCTCCGCCAAGAGGCTCCTGGTCCCCCTCGTTTCGCTTAAATAGCAAACATCAATATTGGTAGGCTTCGCGCATTGGTTCACCAGCTCGGTAAAGAGGGCGTCGACGTGTGTGGAGGGATTGAGGCTTGGAAAATAATATATCTCCTGACAAATTCGAAGTATTAATCGTCATATATCTCCTGATAAATTCGAGGTATCAATCGTCATAATTTAATAGCACTAGATTCATGTACGCAATTTAAGAAAATAGCAGAATTTTGAGTTCGACATTTTGGCTTCTGTTCGCACAAGTAAAATAAGTTTGATATTGAAAAGAGTAGAAAAACAATTTACTGTCCTCAAACTTACAGCCCTCGGCACTTTCAGAATAATGGTGTATCTATTTTTCCTTGTTATACCTGTCGTTAAGCTATCCATTGTTGCTATGCTTCCTTGCTCGGCAGAAATACTATCTCTATCCAGATTTATTATTAAAAAAAATTATAATATACATTTTCATTTTGATGAAACTCATTCATTCACCATCCAGATTATTAATCTTCTTTTCTAGCCTTGAGGCGGAGATGAGATATTGGATACACCCGGACACGCCTGGATACCTTGCCATTTAAACATAAAATGCATTTCCAGCTTCTTCTCTAGCCTTGAGGCGGGGCGGAGCAGAGCAATGGAAGCAAATAAATTTCCAAGTGTCATAGAAGGTAAATAAATTTCTAACTGTCATAGAGGGTAACGGAGTAAGCTATTTATTGGATGACGTCAAGTGGGTCCGGTGCAAATCGTCGATTAGATAGCTTACTCCATCAATAACATGCTATAGGTTATTTAATGTTGACATTGTGGGCCATTGGATGAGATCCAATGGCCCACAATGTTGTCGGGTCAACATTAAATAACCTATAACATGTTGCATATTAATTGTCAAAAATTCTTACAAAACAAGAAGTCAAACAGGTCCCACTAAAGGAGAGTTCTAGTCAATAGCACTAAATAACCTATAGCATGTTGCATATTAATTGCCAAAAATTCTTACAAAACAAGAAGTCAAACAGGTCCCACTAAGCCATAGTTGTAGTCAAGTAGTCTTCCTAAGGGAAACTATAATTAAGCTGTTAGGCAGTGTTTTTTTAGAGTAGTTTTGAAAGGAGTTGTTTAGGGGACTGGCTGTTTTTTTTTACTAGTGAATTTAATCCACAAAATCTGTAATTTCTGTTGTTTGTTAGGCCATTTTAAGCTCAAAAATGAAATCCACAAAATCTGTAATTTATGTTGTTTGTTGGACCATTTTAAGCTCAAAAATGAAATCAGATGACAAGAAAATCCCAACACCCACAATAAAACACTAATATATAGCGGTGTTTTTGGAAGGTTTTGAAAATTCCATGAAGATTCTTCACATAAACTAATAAAAACCCGCTGGAATGAGAGGTCAAAAAGTACCCTGTTAAGACAACTCGGTTTTGAAAAACACTGTTCACCTTCGTCGTCTTTCTAGCTAATCCTTTTCCACGAGGTGTAACTATCCTCTATCCACTGGTTTTCCGGATATCAGCTTTGGTGTCAGTTGGGTTTTCATTGGTGTCCCTTATCAGCTTTGGTGTCAGTTGGGTTTTCATTGGTGTCCCTGGTAGATCCGCCGGCGGCGTCCGTCCATGATGGAATAGTTGGTTCTCGAAATAATGACGCACGCTTTCAGTTATTCGGATTATCCGCTTCTACCAAACTCTTCCCCTTCAAATTTATTTGGATTATCCATTTCTCCCAAACTCTTCTGCTTCGTTTGAAGGACACAAGTCCATCAGTTCTTGTAATATAAGCTTCAGGATCATCTGTAAAAACCCACCAAATCCACATCTGTAAAAACCCACCAAATCCAAACCACTGCCAGTAAAAGAACCAGAATAGTCTGTAATACCTCGATTGCATACTTGCGTGATGGCACTCTTCTTGCAGAAGGATGTCTCAGCCATCTTCCCAGGTGTAGAAGGTACGTTGTAAGAGGATTTGTGTATTTTCCATGAAATGTTTTTTCAACTTTTCCAAGCTCAGCAAATTAGCAATTATTCAGTAAAGTTTCCTTTGAAGAACTCCATGCACTCAAAACAGGTTATACCTACCCGTTAACTCACTGAAGGAAGTCTCCTATTCTGCGCGAAAGAGCCCCAACATAAATCTGTTGAATTGAGGATCAAGAGAATAGACCACCTTATTTCCAAACAAATGGGATGTGAACATGTCTCCATACCTATAATTCAAAATCGCTAATCAATGCCTCTACTTAATAGAGCTTTATGAATTTGCAGATGATCTAAACAATATAAACTGACTATCCAGCTGAGATGTCCACAACCTTTCACATATGATGTTTCGAAATACAACGATACCATTGGAATGTCTCTCCAATCAGCGGCCATCCTAGAGAGCCTGGAGGTCATTTGTAGTTTCCGTCCTCTTCTTTTTTACTGTGATGCTGAGCTCTATCCTTAACGCTTTTCTGCATATGCAAAACAAGGAAGACGATTCCCAAAGTTACAGATCACCAAACCCAGAACCATGGAAAGTCGGCCATGCTTCAAGTAGAAGTAAATCCTTCGCAACTTCAACCATTGCCCAAAGTACCGGTATTACGCTCATCGCTTTTACTGTTTGCTTGACCTGGTGAATGTGTCATTTATTAAACTGGTTCGTTTGGTCACTCTGGCAGGTTACTATTGAGGGAGTTCTGTATTAACTTAAATCCAAATAATTTCTAATAAGCATCTATAAAATCATTTTTTATGCAACAAATTTTCCGGTTAATATATTTATGGATTTGACGTTAATATAATTATGTAGGAACTATGAAACCAAGAAACTAGTAGACTATTGAGATAAAAAAGACATGGGAGTAGACTTTGAACAGAGATGAGCCAATATTCTTAATAAAAAATAAACAAAGCTATAGAGGTTTTGGTATGTTGAAGGGGCATGCAAACATGTGAATAACTAGAGTTAGTGAGGCCTTAGATGAAACAAAACGAGGCTATCCTCGCCCATATCAATGTCCAAGGAATATTGAGGCATTAGCTGAAACAAAACTAGGTCATCCTCACTTATATCAATGTCCAAGGATTACCGATAGACATGAACACTCAACAAACTTAAACGACAATGGTTTTGGAATATTTTTTAATGCAATCTTTTTTTATGGAGATAAGGGTTTGGTGTTCCTTTGCTTTAAAGGTTTATTAAGGATTTTTAATTATCTATTTATACTTTGGAAAATGTAAGTAACCTTTATGATCTAGTCATAGTCATAATAATACTTATTGTGATTTAGTCATAATAGCAACAGAAAGGAAAAGAACATCAATAATATATTAAAAACTGGAAAAAAACAGAGATTTCAAGAAGAAAATTTGGTGACGTTTGCTCATAGAGAAAACTTTGGAGGATGCATGAAAGTTTGAAAGAGTTATTGGTGATTTTTGGGCAACATAATTTAAGAGATGTGAACTGATATTTTGCAAGTGAAGAATTTGTTAATTATAATAAATAACAATCTACAACATGGAAAAATTAGTTTTTATAAATTTTATTACATTGTGACTCTTTTCACTCTCTTGTTTCAAATGATGCTATGTGACATTCACTTCCCTTAGCATTGTTGATGATAACACTTAATTTTTTTCTTCTTAAGCATATCTAAATGATGTAGTTTTAGTATTATTGATTCATTGATTCATGTCTGACATTGTTAGGAAGTTTTTTTTCATTTCTGGTTAGCGAACTTCTTTTATCCCATATTCAGTTTGTGAATATACACTATCCCCAACATGTCTAGAGTCAAATCAGTTTATTTAGAATGAACTTGCATGGAAATGGAACTCCCTGAATTTTTTATAATAGCCAATTGAAATTGGGAACGAATAATACACAACTCGATTTGTTTTTGTGTCATTTGCAATGATATCTGGTAGTTCTGTTACATGTATTTTGCATATCATATTTTTTAGTATCCTCACAATTGTAGAATTATGTCTTTGCCATCATTTTGAGCCCAAAAATTGGAATGCTTTCAAACATTTGACATTGTGTTTGACACTGCCTAAGGCATCAACATCAATCAATATAGCACATTCTTTTTTTATATAATTGAACAAATTTTGTTTCTTTATCTTACACAAAATAACACAACATATGACTAATATTTGTCTTCACTTTAACTTTTTATCCACTTGATATGCTTAGGCTATATTTTCCTAGTGAACTAAACCTACAGGGACTCTTTATGTTCTCATCTTGGTTTTAAGATTAATATTTCCAACAATTGTTGTTATGTAACATTCGATATGATTTGAGTTTTTTTACCAGCGTAGATCCAAATCTTAGGCTCTATCAAGGGCTGAGAGGGATCAAATCTCCCCAAATGCAAACCTCTTAGCAGACATTTCACTAAATGAGCTATTGAAAAATTACATTGCATTTAAGAAAACTATTGGGTTGCAAAAGCCATTATGCATACTATGAAGTGAATATTTTGTTAGAACATAAATTTAAATTAAATGCATAGTTTAAAAAATTGCTAGACTTTGAGCAGTTGTCATATCAAGAATTAACCCTGACAACTTTAATAGTGTGGAATTCTTCGTAGATATTGAAGTTTAATGTTTGTCATTAAAAGGAAATGAAGTTTGAATTAACCCATCAATTGACAACTTTAATAGTGTGGAATTCTTTGTAGATCTGTTTAATGTTTGTCATTAAAAGGAAATGAAGCTTGAAGTTTGAGTTATACATTCATTTTAAGTCTTTAAGCTAGGTTTTGTAGAAAAAAAATTAAATTGCATTTAAAAAAAGTTAAAACACTATAATATGGATCATTTAAATTAAAATAAATGCAATGTCTATTTTTATGTCTGTCTTCATTATATTTTATCAAGAATAATTCTTGATAGCTATTACATATAGTTGATAGTTGAATGCAATACTTAAGAAGAAGTTTGCACCTCCAAAGATTTGATCTCTCTCGGTTGACAGAACCTAGGATTTGGATACCTCAGAAGAATAATGGTTAATTTTTGATATGACTACTGCTCAAAGTCTAGCAATTTTTTAAACTATGCATTTAATTTAATTTTATGTTCTAAATGACCCCTATTAAAGTTACAGTCCATTAGTATCCAATTTTTAATATTTATAATTGCTTTTTGCCTCAACTCTAGAAAGTTTGATGAAATTCTAAACTCCATTAATTTTTCATCTGGTAAAGTGCAGTTTGTAAATTGGAAATCACATAGAACTATTGTGTTGCAAAAGCCATTATGCATACTATGAAGTGAATATTTTGTTAGAACATAAATTTAAATTAAATGCATAGTTTAAAAAATTGCTAGACAATTAACCCATTAACTGACAACTTTAGTAGTGTGGAATTCTTTGTAGATCTTGAAGTTTAATGTTTGTCATTAAAAGGAAATGAAGTTTGAAGTTTGAGTTATATATTCATTTTAAGTCTTTAACCTAGGTTTTGTAGAAAAATAATTAAATTGCATTTTAAAAAAGTTAAAACACTATAATATGGATAATTTAAACTAAAATAAATGCAATGTAATTTTTCAATAGCTCTTTTAGTGAAATATATGATAAAAGATTTGCATTTGAGAAGATTTAATCCCTCTAGGAGCTTGATAGAACTTAAGATTTGGATCTACGCTGGTTAAAAACACAAATATATAATTAATATATAAAAACAAAAAACCAAAACGTTATAGATATCATATTTTTTTAATTTACAAACAAATAAATTAAAAAATATTATTTATTTGATTAAATACTATAAATTTTTATTAAATTTAATTATTCAATATTACATATAGCAATGCCTAAAACGAAGATAGATATGAAAAATAGACATAAAATATAACGACCACACATGAAAATTATAGGGCAAACTGAAGATTAATATTATATATATATATATATATTCGCCTCTCAGTAGCGGATACGAAGGTGTTGCCCATCCTATAATTCAATGCCCAGAAATCTTTCGTGCTTGCGACCAGCTAAAGTAAAGAAACCTCTACAAAAACGAACGTTACCCACTGTATATTTGAAATTTTTACCATTTTGAACGGATTGTTTTTTTGCCCTATATATTTAAAAACTTGAAGCCATTTTGAACCGATTGCTTCTTTGTTCATAAGATAGATCTGAGAACGAGAAATTTAAACCATTTTGAACAAACGCTCCCAGTATATAATATTTGAAATTTAAACCATTTTGAACGGATTGTTTCTTTGCACCATATATTTAAAATCTTAAGCCATAGTGAACGGACTTTTTCTTTGTTCATAAGATAGATCTGAGAACGATAAATTCTTCTTTGGACCCGGAATTAAGACAGAAGGCATCTGCAATATCATGGAGTTCTCCAACTCCCGCACCAGTGAAGAAGATGTTAAGGGTAACGATCCAGCTGAGATTCAAACCACAGACAATTCTGGGGATGTTGCATCTAGTTCCGAGAGTTTTCCCACACCAGTACTGCATAATACTCCATGTTATTGGGTCTACGCAAGGTTTTTAGATAGAGGTAACTTTGTAACCCAAAGCAGCTTCTATGCACTTAACATTAAAGACAATTGTTATGTGCCTCTTCCTAGTCACCCATTTGACACAATATTTGACACGACCATCATCTGTGGATTATCCTCTAAACATGACAACTTTCCTACTTTGGTCTACCAACCTAAGAGATCGGATAAAAGCTATGCGGTCAATCCCAAAAATCTTTGTAGCTATTAATTAAATAGTAAGCAGCTTGCCACCAATGGAACAAAGAAAAATAAAATAACTGTTCGTTGTTCCTTGAACGTGTTGCAGGGTACAAACCTGGTCCTCTTCACTCAACAACAACAGCTTTAGTATCACGAAGAGTACAAACCTGGTCTTGTTTGATGCAGGTCTCGGTTTGACCAGCGTGTGATGGGTATTGGAAAGAGATAAAATCGATTGGAAACTCACATTTATAGCCGACATAAAGTTATGTAAAGTTACTAAGGTTACATCATGTTACAAAAGTTACATCATGTTACAAGATCTCCTCCATATTCATTATCACTATTATTTTTTGTCGACATGTTACAAACGTTACTAACTTTACATCAGGTTACAAGATCTCCCCCATACTAGGCGACGCAATGATATAATGTTTTTTATGTAAAAATAATTGTTTTCTTTATATATATATTTATATATGATAGAGAGTAAGATGCATGCAACTCTTGTTTTTTTAAGTTTCTTTTTTCTCACATATATACATATTCATCATTTTATATGTAATATAAAAAGATAAATTTAAGAAAAAAATCCTTTTTAATGCTTAGTTTTTTTTGTTATGTCCCCGACATATAGCGATCGCGTCGGGTGATTAGTTCAAGTTGGATGTTTTTTTTTTAGGTCTTTGGCAATGTTTATATCTTGGTGTATGGTTGTCGGTGATTTTTGGAAAAAAATGTTTTTTGGAGCACTGGTTGGCTCCGTCCAAGGTGAATTTTTCTCGGATTCTCCGCCCCAGGACGTGGCAACGTTCTTTCATCAGCGTCCTGGGAAATGGTTAAATGTTGGTTCTTTGGTGGCCTAAAATGACAATTTTGGCCATGTTGTGTTGTCATGTTCTTTTTGTCCTGGCCATGTTCTTCTGTCCTAGCCATGTCGTGTTGTCTTGTTCAGGTGCCCAAGGGTTGTACCTAATGATTGCTATGTTATGCATTTATTTCTTCGCTTTAAGTGTGTTATTACAATTTTCTCGGTTGGATTTATTGTGAGTGTTTGTTGCATGGTTCATTTGCTCCTTTGTTGTTTTCCTTGTTGGTTTTGCAACTATTCTTGTTGGTTTTTTCAATCATGGGTGGTGGTCGTCTTTGTATTCCTCTAGTGCTTTGGCCATCGTTTTTGTGTGGTGATTTGTCTTGTGAGTTGTCTCAACTGGTTTTTCGTGGTGGTGGTGTCAGTAGCGTTGCTATACGGTGGTTCTTCTTTTTGGCACTTATGTGGAGTTTTTCTCTTCAGTGATAGTGGTGGTTTTTTGCTTTAGTAGTGGTGGTGGTTCTTCGCTTTAGTCGTTTTTTGCTTGGGGGATTTTCAAATATGTAATTTCCACGTGAAAAGTTCGGTGAGTCTAATAAGACTAAAAACCAACCTACATGCCCATACACAAACTTTAAAAGAATGCTCGACAGTACTGCAAACAGTGTTGCTATCCTATGTAACAAAAAGTCTTGCAAAACTAGACTTACAATGCTCAAAAATACTGCAAACAATCTTGGTATCCTTTGTAACGGTCTTGGTATGCTCTTACACTTGCAATTTGTCGCCATCAAAAGATGATTATCCTACCTAGAGCTTCGTGGTGTTTAACAAAAAGTCATTTGCTCTTACACTTGTCGCCTCTAAGAGAACCCCTATCTGCAATGCATGTGGTAGAGAGATGGCACGCGGATGGAGCGAGGTTCAGAGGATGTACCACTCCGAAGTTATTCTTTTGATATTGTGCAATCTTGAACATTTTTGTTTAAATTTTTAAATTAAAACTATGAAAAAATGGAAATGAACTTATATTTATAATTTATAATTTTATAATTAAAATATAAAAATAAAAATCTTAATATGTTTTAGACAAATCGATTTATTTATTTCCAAATCATCATGTGAGTTTTCTTCTCTATGTCATTGGCACTTTCGTGGACCGGAGAAATACTAACTACATTTTATTATGGAATCCATACAAATCGACAATGTCGCCATTTCATTTCATGAGGGGCACCAACATTAAGGGTTTCGACTTCAACAATGTCGACATTCCACTTTCATACGCAAATGCCAACTTGAAACATCACTGTTCGAATTAGAAACAAAGAAAGTATATAATAACGTATTGTATAATTAAATAATTTGAATTTAAAGACATATAATAATATTATATTATCTAATATTAGTATCTCACTATCCCACACAAATCTCTTTTCCTAAAATGACACATCTCTGCCTGTGACAACTTTCACATGCTTCGGTTGCATGTCAACACTTTCATGACGACACTTCATGAAAGTCACTGTAGTCACTGAAAAAACAACTTGATTGAAGGAGCCATATCTAGAGTTCTGTAACTCTGTTTAAACTCTTCTCTAGACCATTAGAAAGGTATCTGAGTAAGGAAAAACTTTCCATAAGTCACCAAACCCTGAAAATGCATGAAAGTACCCTAAAAAGAGAATGTTTGACCCATTCACGATTTTGCTTAAGCAAACCTGTGACTTTGCCTTGACACTCATGACTCTGCTTCATTAAACCCTCAAATTTATCATGTAGAAGTCAAAAATTATTAATTTCTTGAAATTTGGGTAGTTTGGTTGGTTATGTAACTGCTCCTTTGGTTGTAACTGACTTGTCCTCGACCCTAACTCTTCAGAATACTATATATGAAAGGGAGAGGAGTCCATGAAAGGGGACTTGGCCTTTGCATTGTTATGCTGGAGAAATTGGGACTCTCAGCCCCCTACCTTTTCCCTAGATTCCATCTTCCCATGTTGCAAAGGTTGGAGACTGAGATTCTTGGAGAAGAGAAGCAGGACATCCAAATCAAGGTTTCGTGAGGTGCCTAGCAAGAGGAGAAGGTGAACTCTATACTTCTTCCACTTGATAATAAATATTTGATGTTATTCTCTATCCTAAATCATTGTCTAATGTATGTTATATCTCAATTTATGATTAGATATTGATGTTAATCAGATTAGGGTTTCATATTTATTTGATTATCATTGCTTTATATTTAGTCAAATTGGTTTGAGGAAGGTTGAAATTGTTTTGCAGGTCTCTTGGATTGAGGAGCAAGAAGAGGGATAAACAAAAGCTTAGATCAACCTTTAGTGAATCAGGTATGAACCATTATTACTTTTGAATCATGCT
Source organism: Pseudotsuga menziesii (assembly GCA_001517045.1). Taxonomy (NCBI): domain Eukaryota; kingdom Viridiplantae; phylum Streptophyta; class Pinopsida; order Pinales; family Pinaceae; genus Pseudotsuga; species Pseudotsuga menziesii. The sequence continues at coordinate 196,590 of LPNX010321211.1, read as the reverse complement.
TATATTTGCTTGCAAAATTATATAGATTTGTATTTAAAGCCTAGTATGTTGGTGGCCTCTTAACCCCCAGCCATAAGAATAATTTCCTCTACAATGGAACTGGCGACTTTGTTGGGGAGGCCTTGTCTGTTTTGTGGTTTCCTTGCCTTTCTTCCAGTGTATTTAAGGTTTCAGGTCTTTATTGCAAGTTAGGAGCAACTCTTTGACCTTGTTGGACACCTCCCCTGCCTTTCTAGGGCATTTTTTTACCATTTCTGGGCCTTTCAGCACCCATTTGCAACTTTCACACTGCACAGTTGTGAGTTCTGAGTGCACTCGTGACCTTCGTTAAGGAAACCTACGATTTTTGGGTTGAAACTCACGACCTTCCCTAAGGAAACTCGCGACTTACCTCTGTAAGTGATTTTTTCATCATTTCTAGGTCTTTTTGGGTGTTTTAAGGTTGTCTGAAGGGTCTTTATGGGTCCTATGTCTATGCATGACCCTAGGGAAATAGTGTATCCTCTTTAGGGTGTTGTTTATCTAATTTGTAAGTCCTTTTCAAGTATTTAAGCTTGTTTTGTTGCTCCCCCCCACCTCCTTCTTTGGCTTGACCTTGTTGGGCAAGGTGCTGAGCAGCATCTATTTGCTAATCTAGACTAAA
>LPNX010321211.1:177014-191830 GCA_001517045.1 Pseudotsuga menziesii | reverse complement strand
ATTATTCAAACCTATACCTTCATGATTCTTCTGGTTAGTCATATCATCAATAGTATAAGATACTAACACAAGGTAGGATTCTAGCTTGATATAGGAAGAAAATACCTAGATTTAGCATGCTAGTTAGTTATGTCTAACATACTCACATGATGTCTTCTTGTTCTTCTTCAATTACTTGTGCTAGTCACCTGTATATCTCATAGGTTAGCCATTATAAAACCAAGTTATACATACCTCGTAAATGGATCTTCTATGAGATCCATGACAATGGATGAGTCTTTATCCTCATGTCATCATGATCATATGTTCTTGAACTGGAACATGATTTGTCTTTCTTGGTGTACCTTTCATGTTAGTAGACAACATAAACCTCGTACAACACCATAATGCATTAGTACAATCATAAGTGTCAACACCCTAACCAATGAATATCTTCTATCATGCATTCATAATTTTGTTAAGGTGATACGACAAATCTAAAATCAAGATTGTACTAACCATCATAACATGAAGACAAACATACCATAAACTTAATCATGAACAAATCTCAAAACATACCTCGATGAGTCATACCTGTCGAGATCGCTTGTAATATCCTTATGTAAAGCCTCAACCTCATCTCCTAGTTTCACCTTGTGAGGTGATTCATGTTCTGAGAGTCTTACAAAGGATTCCTTGAATCCTATCATATGTTTGGAAACCCCACTGTCTATAAGCCAATCATCACTTCCATGAGAAATGTTACCGATTTGAGGTGTCCGTCCTTGTCCCGGAGTTCGCTGATCCAAGGTTTGTTGTAGAAACCCTAATTTTCAAAACTTGGAATCTTTCAGATCTGATTGGATGAACAGATAGATCTCTTCAAATGGAGCTGTATAATGTACTCCTTTTCTGAAAACAGTGGAGGAAAGCTCCCGGAACAGGAAGCCCTAATTTTCTGATTTCTTCTGCAGAAATGCCTGTTACTATTTCTGTGATATATCCGAAATTACTGATCCTCTGTGTCTGAAATTTCTCACTGAGGTAACCTCGCATGTCCCTGATCCAACACCATAGGTTTCATCAGAATTGGTTTCACCATTTTGGATTTATGATCCTTTTCCCAAGGTGACCTGTTACAGGACTGTTCAGAACAACGAAGTTGTACGGACTTCCACGTGTCACTAGTTCATCTTCTGAGTCTGACCTTCGGCCATAGAAATTAGAGTCCGTGCTCTTTCTGTAACATCTTCAGGAATTCCATTTGGACCTCTGTAGCCCAAGATATTGCAGATCTCCCCAGGTGTCCTGTTTATGGATGATTTCTGGAAGAGGATGGAACCCTAACTTGGAGAGATAATATCTCCCAGAATATAGCGAATCAGAGGCTTCCATTTGGACACAGTGATCATCAGGATTTTATCTTCGGCCCCTGCAATTTTCCGCTTCTGAGACTTCGCCAATATCGGAATATAGCGACTGTACCAAAACTTAGCAGTTTTAGTATTTAGGGTTTCTCCTAGCTCAGGGTCAAACTAGGGTTTGACTTTCCCAGAGATTTACCCAACCAAATTTACTGATCCAGGTCTCTAAATTTCGGTTTTGATGAGGAGAAAAATCCTATGCTGGTCTCAACCAAAAATTCCTCTTCTGTAGAAAGCCCTAAGTTCCACATCGAAACTGAAAATGCTTGAAATTGAATTCCGCATCGACAGAAAGATGCACCCTTCAATGGAGAGTCATCCTATCATACTTTTGCTGAAAATCTGTGGAGGAAGATCCACAAAATAGGAAGCCCTAGTTCCTGTAGCTGCACAATGTCTTCTTCTCAGGTTAGCTCTGATCCCATGTTAGTTTTTCATCATTTAAGCTACCATTATGATAAGATCTTTTCACTGAGAGAATAACAAGCACAGCAATCACATAAGCACATCACAAGAGACAAGAGACACAAAGATTTTAGGAGGGGAAACCATAAATGGAGAAAACCCCTCAACTTCCTCTAAGATAGTATCACCACAAGATGTGAACCCAAAACAATAAGATGACCTCCCTTCACAACAGTAGCCTTCTGTCTTCTGTCAAGCCCAAGAATTTCCTTCTCCAAAAAGTGCGCCACACTTGAGAGAGCAAGAGAGCTAAGTCACAAGTGATAAATAGAGAGACTCTCACTCTCTATTTATATTCTTCCGTTGACTTGAAGTGCACTCAACCATGTAGGCTTAACTTATAATTAATTACTTGAGCCTACACCTTAATTAGTGTATAATAACCCAAGTGCCCCTTAAACTGTGGGGACTTACCTAATGACTTGATATGACTTGTTTACATTATTAATCCTCCCGATCGGAACATCGGGGCATGACCACATGACTCAAATGCATAATAGAAACATCCTGGAATAAACATCGGGTTACAATATATGAAATACATAGAAGAATACATTCCGAAGTTACATATACATCAACATAAACCTTGGATCTTCTTGAGCCTTGTTTGTTTCAGTATTGTTGTTTAGTGTCTCCATGCTAAATCTGGATATAGTCTCCCTTCCTAGTGAGGTTATATCCAGATTTAGGGCAGCCTAGGGCCTATTTTTTGGTTATAGAACAAAAGTATATTTACTTTGTTTGTATCACTTGCATGCATTATTCTGTAGGTTATCTTTTCTTTTGCATTCCTAAAGAAAAATTAAAAGAACAAGTAGTTTCTTTATATGCATGTAGATTAGGGTTAAGTCTTAAATGCATCGTATGTTTTTGTTTCTTGAAAATATAAAAAGAAGTTTTTCTTTTGTGGATTTCAATATTCAGTTTGGAAAAGAAAAGAGAAGTAGGAGTTTTCTTTTGCATTTCAATTACTCTTTTGTTTAGTCATATTGTTTCTACTTTCAAGTCGAAACACCATTGGTTTCACCTCTGCCACCCTTTGAGTAATCAACATCCCTTAAAAAGAACGTTTAATATTTAAAATATATTAGTAACTGTTTCTTTCTAGGGACGATAAACACTAGTCTAGGCTAGTGTTTTGGGTTAGGGACATCTTTAACTACCCAAAACTTTAAGCTCAAACCTAGTGGATTTTCATTCAGGAAATCTATTTTCATAAGGAAAGATATCAGAAAGCTCCTCTAACATGGGAGTCAAGCATGAGGTCATGAGATACTGAGTTGTGGAGATACCCCTCCTAGACTCGATAGATCATACACCAGAGTTGTTGCATGTTTGGGGATTTACTCATTACGTCCTTTCAGCCCCATGTGGTGCTTGGTACTATTTAGCTTTCGGGTTTAGCTACCCTGCCCATGTACATCGGCTGGACTGATGGTTGTTCTGCCATAATTTCTTTGTGATCTTGGTGGCCTTAGTAACTGTACTTCTAGGACTCTACATAGGTTATGGTGGAAGGCTATTTCCACTATACATAGGGCAGGATTGAAAGGAAATCCATTACATACAATTTGGGAAAGCGATTTGGTAATTCAAGCGCTTGGACCCAAGGCGGTGTATTGTGGACCCCAAGTAACTGTTCTTCGCCCTTCACCGGTTAGTTCTTTCTAGTGGCGTGCTCTCTGTGTTGTTGGTTACCTGTTGACCTCAGAATTTTATTGCTTGTTAAGTCAGAAACTATGGCTAATACCCCTACAGACACTAACCAGGAGACCCCCATGTTAGGGGCTTCTTGTGCTTTTCCTTTCACTGAGAATGTTGGTGTTCCTTTGATGGCCACTTTGAATCTTCCTTGATTCACCCTTGGGCTACCGGTTTGGTTTTACACTACGATTATCCTGAATGCTCCTAATGCTTCGCAAGCAAGCACCTTACATGAAGGGCATCAAAACAATGTCTCCCCTTCACCTAAAAAAACCTATCCTCCTCCTTCTACCTCATGCGGTGAAAGTCTCGATACTAGTAACATGCAGTCTAAAAGGAATAAAAGAAGGAAGAATAGGAAGAAGACACAAAAGAAAGGGGGCAACCACCCAGCCTCTGGAAGTCATGTTGGGGGCACACACTCAACCTCTGCAAGTCAAGTTGAACTTAACCACCCAGCCTCTAGAAGTCATGCTGGGGGCACCCATCCAACCTTTACAAGTCATGTTGGACCCAACCACTCAACCTCTGATATCATGCTGGTGGAACCATTAGAGGAAATTTGGGGTCTAAAATGGGCCTTATAAGAAAACGCACCAACAACAAATTTTGTGAGTTGGAATTCAAGAACCAATAGAATTTCAATAAAATGAGTCAACCATAATGGTTGAATTGACATATTTGTCATAAAAGAAAACTACTTTTTTTGTTCGTATTTTCAACATATCTCCATGTCTTTTTAATAAAATTTCAAGCAGGAGAGCTCGTTGGATGCGGAATTTAATTCCGCATCCAACGAGCACCCACACTGCATACTTTTGACGGACCCCGCTACCCCAAAAGCAAGAAATACTTGAAAAAACGTGATGATGATGTCATCATCACGTTTTTTCAGGTATTTCTTATTTTTGGGGTAGCAGGGTCCGTCAAAAGTATGCAGTGTGGGTACTCCTTGGATGCGGAATTAAATTCTGCATCCAACGATCTCTCCCACTCAGAATTTGAGTAAATACGTAGGGATATATGTCGAAAATACGAACACAAAAAGTAGTATTTTTCAATCTTCCTCCAAAATTAATAAGTATTATTTTATTATTTTAACTATTATTTTATTATTTTCCTTAGGAGGCCCATTTTAGACCCCAAATTTCCTCTAATGCCATCCAACCTCTGCAAGTCATGTTGGACCCAACCACTCAGCCTCTGTAGGTCATTATGGTGGAACCCACTCAACCTCTGCAAGTCAAGTTGACCTTCACCACCCATCCTTTGGAAGTCATACTGGGGGCAAACAAACCTCTACAAGTCATGTTGGACCTAACCACCCAGCCTCTAGAGGTCATGTTGGGGGAAAACAGTCAACCAATGCAAGTCATGTTGACACCGTTGAGAAAACCAACCATTCAAAATGCAAGTCGAAGTTCCCTTGTAGGCTTTACGAGGGAGACCACCTTACTCACCAGTGCCCTGCCATTGCAGAGGTATGAAGAGTATGGTTCCAAGGACATCTCGTTCCTAAATGACCTGAAGTTTCTCAACAACCTATTTAACCTTTGGTTGATCAAGTGGTTACACCAATGTCATCTTTGGTCAATCCCACTCTTCCTTTGGAGAGTGACCTTTACCAAGTGATTGAACTGATGCAATATTCGATTAATCCCACTCTCCCTTCAGAGAATGGCTTTCATGAAGCAATTGAATCGATGCCATCTTAGATCAAACCCACTCTTCCTTTGGAGAGTGAATCGTCTGCTAGTCATATTTTCTTCACTGTCACTTCAGAACCTTTTGGACAAGGGGGACTGGCCTCACTTCAGATGAACCCCCTCCAAGCCCTCAGATTACTTCCTTTAATTGGGATGGCCTAGCTGAGTCATGCCTTCCTTTCGATACACCTTTTCAAATAAAGGTCCAAATTGGACATTACATAATTATTCGTTGTATTATGGATGAAGGAGCCTATGTTAGTATCTTATCTGCACGTGCTTGGAGAGGCATGGGATCTCCCAGCCTTATGTCGACTGATAGTTAGTTACTGGATTTTGATAGAAGAACTAGTCAAGATTTGAGAATTCTTACTCAAACATCTGTTACTTTGGGTGGGAAGACTATCGTAATTGATTTTATGGTGATAAAGGACCCCTTGGACTTCAATATGCTCCTCGGGTGTGATTACGTATATGCTATGAAAGTTGTGGTATCAACACTCTTTTGTATGATGTACTTCCCTCATAACGAAAGCATTGTCACTGTCGATCAACTGACATTTCTTGATCCCTCTCCTAACCCAACTAGAGAGCAAGTCTTTCCTTTATTTATTCCTAGTGTTTCGATAGACACTACCCCACCATGGGTGAGCTATGTGGCCTCATATCCCTCGTGTCCAATTTCTACCGAGAAGAAACCTATGTGTTCATGATTACCTTCTTGGGACTCGGTCCCAGTAGTTGAACAGGTGATCTATCCACTCCGTTGATCCATTTGAATGTTTAGACATGTGTCCTATCTGGGATGGTCTCCTTCCTTTGGATGAAGTATTCCTAGAGTCTTTGATACAATCTGAACTTATTTTGTATGTTGACTCAGTTGTAGTTAAATCCAACCCTGACTTGTTTGTTGAGTCTTATCTTTCTGACGATCGAATCTCCTATGCTTGCACTGTTGAGTCTTTGGATTCTCCAATCGAACAACAAGTCAGTGATCTTAATGAGTTTGACCTTTCTAGTATAATTTTCGATTCTTGTGATACTGAGTTTGTTCCTACAGACTCTATCACCCATGTCAACTTTATCCTTTCTTCTGAGGTTCATCTTACTGATTATAAATCCTCGGGCCTTGGCACTATAGAATCTTCCTTGGTCGATTCTGCCTTGAGTGCACCCTTTGTAGAAGATAATGAAGTTGCAAGTGTTTATACCAAAGTGAACTGTATCAAGCCTTTTCTTCTGAATATGATCTTGATACTGTTTTTTCTTGGAGACATGGTTCTTAGCTGGATTTACAACTTCTTACTGGTCTCACCTCATTGTTCAAACTGTAACTGCATTTGCATGTACCATGCTTGCACTTATGAGCCTGATGTCGGCTTCCACACTCTTATCTCGTTGTATAAGCCCTCATCTCTGCTCTCATCATCGCTCAGCTGTATACCATTTTTCCATTGCAACTTGACACCTTTTATCTTGAGGAGATGTTCCCTGAGTGTCCTTCCCTTGCTCGCTTTCTTTGCATTATGCTTAGGTCTATTCCTTGCGCTTAGAACATACCTCTGACCCTCGTCTCCTCGCATTTAGAGCATTCTTCCTGCTTTCCTTTGAGCTCATTAAAAACAGTAAGGAGGCCACGAGTTGACTTTTTCAGGCTCGTTAAAACTTTACGAGAAAGGTATGGAGTTACCTTTAAGCTCTATTCTGACTCCTTAAACATGACAAGATTGTCGAGTTCGTTTGTCCCTTCAAACTCATTAAAGGACGTGAAGGAACATCCACATAGGTATAAGTTTACCCTTTTTTCTAGCCATGTGGATTACTTAGGAAAAATGAATACTCTATTTTCTTCGAAATTTAGAAGAGTATTTTCAAGAATATAGATTTATCTCTTTTCTGGGCTTGGAGGACTAAACTTGCGGAAAATGAACCTTTTTGAGCTTACTTTTCTTTTTTTCATGCTCTGGTTTAAACATGAAAAAGATTCTGAGCATTCTTTATGTCATTTGTCATGCTCGCTTAAACCCTAGTACAAAAGCATCGAGTGATCTTGCTTCCCTTCACACTTGTTAAAACTTAAGCATTCTACTTTTTTTTAAGGAGCATCGGTCTGTCGATAGTTTACCCCTTTTTCAGACCTTGCTGACTAACTATGAAAAAGGAATACCTTGGTTTGCCTAAGCTAAGAGAGTTCTCCTCTTGTTTTTTTTTATACTTTTTCGGACTTTGGAGACTAATCTTATGAAAAAGTCTCCCCCTAGAATCTTGTTTGATGTTTTCAGACTCTCAAAATTGTGAAAACATCGTCGAGCATTCACTAATTCAGTCTCGTAAAATCCATGAATCAATGTTTTATCAAGCATTATTTTGTCTCTTCTTCGAGCCTGTTAACAATGAAGAAAGTCCCGAGTTTGATTTCTTGTGACTCATTAAACCTTTACAAGAAAGAGGGAAAGGAAAGTTCATTCAAATGTCTTTTGTATCATGGCAATAGGTCTTATTTCCTTGAACAAAGCACCATTTTTTAGTCTATCAACAGTTGGGTTCTAGTTTTTGGCCTTTGGATTAAGCCTAATGTCAAAGTTTTACTCCTCCAGTTGGTTACTTTTCCAATTATATGGAGAATATGTCAATGTCTCCTACATTGCATATTTGTGTTGTTGGTCCCTTTGTGTCAAAAAGTTTCCTAAGTCACTTTTGTGTCATACTCACTATTCAAGGGTAAAGCCTTTATCAGCCATTCTGTAGTTTCCTTGACCTTTCGTGTCGGCCATTCCCTGGTGTTAGTGCATTACATTAAGTCTTCGGCGGTCCTTGTTGGAAAATTTTGTACCAATTCTAGATCTATTCAATCTTTGATTTACCTCGTGTTGGATGATGGAGGATGCCTTAATGCCTTCCTTCTAATGGATCTCTTCCTATCGACATCAACACATCTTGCTTTGGGAATGGGATTTAGATTTTATGACAGTACCTTGGGGATTGAATTCATCAGTGGCAATTTCCCTTGCTATTGGGTAGTGGGAATACCTTAATGTCTCCTATTCGATGGATTCTTCAGGTGTTCGACTTAAAGACCATTTATTCACACTTGTTAGAATATACTAGGCACCTTGGGGACCATTTTCATTAATGGTGGTTTCCCTCACGTTTGTTAACGATTCTCATCAATGATCGGTAATCAAACAGTTTCCTCCATGTTTGACTTGAGATCCTTTACTCGCATGGTTAGAATTCGTACCTTTGGGTGGTTTGGATTGAAGACCTTGGCCCGACAGTAGCATCGTTAGTTTTTTCTATTGCCCGAGTTGCGTGAGACCTTGTGACACTTCATATGACATTTTCTCAGACATAGATCAACCTTGTATTCTTGTGGCTATGATCGATTATTGAGCATGGATCCACCTTATTTATTTGTGGCCATGACTCCTTTAGATTTTATATGGCGCCTTTTTGCATATTGTGTGACCATGATAGTTACAGCAGTTATACACATGTTGGATCCGCCTGTATCTTAAAGGCGATGTTTTGTATATGGACATGCATGTCCCAAAGATCAGTTTTGTCTGACATTTATCTCTCTTTCAGGTACCTCTGTTCGAACCTATGATCTTGGATTCTCCGTCTCTTCGACTTCTTGTCTCAGTTGTTTCCTTTTTATAATGTATTTCGGCTATTGTATTCCCCTCTAACCTCATACATTAGGGGGCATCTGTTATAGCCTAAAATGACACATCTCTTCCTCTGACAACTTTCACATGTTTTCGTCGCATGTCGACACTTCATGAAAGTCACTGAAAAAACACCTTGATCGGAGGAGCCATATCTAGAGTTTCGTAACTCCTTTTAACCTCTTCTCCGGACCATTGGAAAGGTATTTGAGTAAGAAAAAACTTTCCAAAAGACACCAAACCATGAAAATTTATGGACGTACCCTAAAAAAGAGGGTTTTGACTGATTCATGAGTTTGCTTAAGCAAACCTGCGACTTTGGCTTGACACTCACGACTCTGCTTCATTAAACCTGTGAATTTCTCCTGTAGAAGTGAAAAACTATTAATTTCTTGAAATTTGGGTAGTTTGGTTGGTTATGCAACTGCTCCTTCAGTTGTAACTGACTTGTCCTCGACCCTAACTCTTCATAATATTATATAAGAGAGGGAGAGGCATCCATGAAAGGGGACTTGGCCTTTGCATTATTATGCTAGAGAAATTGAGACTCTGATCCCCCCTACCTTTGCCCTAGATGCCATAGTCCTGTGTTGCAGAGCTTGGAGACTAAGATTCTTAGAGAAGAGAAGCAGGAAGATCAAGGTTTCATGAGGTGCCTAGCAAGAGGAGAAGATGAACTTTGTACTTCTTCCACTTGATAATCAAGATGTGATGTTCTTCTCTTTCCAAAATCATTGTCTAATGTATGCTATGTCTATGTTTATGATCATATATTGATGTTAATCAGATTAAGGTTTCATATTGCTTTGATCATCATTTCTCTATATTTAGTCAAATTGGTTTGAGGAAGGTTGAAATTGTTTTGAAGGTCTCTTGGATTGAGGAGCAGGAGGAGGGATAAAGGAAAGTTTGGACCAGCCTTCAGTGAAACAGGTATGAACCATTCTTACTTTTGAATCCTACTTATATTTTCTTGCAGAACTGTATACATTTATCTTTAAACCCTAGTATGTTGGTGGCTTCTTAACCCCCATCCATATGAACACTTTCCTCTACAACACCTATCTGCAATGCACATGGTAGAGAGATGGCATGCTAATGGAGCGAGGTTCAGAGGGTATACCACTATGAAATTATGCTTTTGATATTGTGCAATCTTGAACATTTTTGTTAAAAATTTTAAACTAAAACTATGAAAAAATCAAAATCAACTTATATTTATAATTTATAATTTTATAATTAAAATATAAAAATCTAAATCTTAATACATTTTAGACAACTCGATTTATTTATTTCCAAATCATCATGTGAGTCTTCTTCTCTATGTCATTGGCACTTTCGTGGACCAGACAAATACTAACTACATTTTATTATGGAATCCATACAAATCGACAAAGTTGCCACTTCACTTCATGAGGGGCACCAACATTAAGGCGTTCAACTTCAATAATGTTGGCACTCCACTTTCAGACGCAAATGCCAACATGAAACATCATCGTTCGAATTAGAAACAAAGAATCTATATAATAACGTATTGTATAATTAAATCATTTGAAGTTAAAGACATGTAATAATATTATATTATCTAATATGAGTATCTCACTATCCCACGCAAATCTCTTTTCCTTTCACAGTGAAGTATCCTTCTTGATTGAGTTGTTACATTTTTTTGTTGATTAGTTCCTATTTTACCACTAGGATCAATAAATTGTTCAAAATGCAAAAGTACACCATATTGTCAACTGATGTAACTTGAAAAGCGAGTAACTTCCACATTTATGAACTTTAAAACTATATTATAAATAAACAAATAATATTTGAGAAATCTAACATTTTATTATTTAAATCATTGTTTAACTACCCAAGATATCTCTAAAACTATGTTAAACTTTTATAAATAGACAGAAAAATATATTTGAGAAACCTTAAATTAATTGTATAAGTCATTGTTTTACTTCCCAAGATAACTATTACAACATATTATATTAAAATATACTATAGGACTAGCATATTAAACATAAAAGAGAATGAATTTTTACTTCATGGTTTATCCCGGAGAAAAGAAATCATAGGCTAATTATTGTTTTAGTGATTAAATAAATTATAATATTAAATTAATATAATTAATTTAATGAAAAAATTAAAAGTTATATGTACAAGGTGAAAATATGATAAATTTTTTTATTTAATTGTTCCATATAAAAAAAGGGTTTTTGTGTTTTTGTTTTTGTTTTAAATGGTGAGTATAGATTTTTGTATTTCAAAAGTTATGGTTAGACTACCTAATGATGTAATACAAAAAGTTTAGACTACGTAATGATGTAATACAAAAAGTTTAAAAATTAGTTTTTTTTAAAGAGGCATATTCAAATTTAAAATATCATAACAAAATCTATAATTATCCAATGTAGGTAGTTTGGGTAGCTATCTTACTTTATTAATTAGAATAATAAAAAATTAAATAACAATACAAAGAATTAACTAAAGTTTCCACCTCGGGGGTGTGGAATCAATAGTCAAGCCAAGTTGAATCTTCATTGATTCGCAGGTTGCTTGTTTGTCCTTACCCTAAATCTCCACAAGAATAGTAACACCTCTTGGTTCTTCCAAAACTAGAGTAGAGGTACCAAGAGCATCCATATTCCCTGTGATAGCACATGAAAAAAAATACTTGACTAATACTGAGTTTGAAGGGGTAGGAGACAGGAGAACCTCATTAGGTAGTCCAAGATGTGTCGCAAATAGTTTGGTCATTGATTTGATACAACTCAACTTGGATTCCAACTCCAAATACTCCCTACGATAGACCAACATGAAAGCATTAACACCTTGCTCTAATTCCTTAAATACCAAAAGCTATGATGCAATTTCAACAGCACAAGCATCCCTAATTTTGTGCTCTTCCTGCAATTCTCTTACAATCCTCTTGTCTTCTAGTCCAATTGATAGTGGAGTTCATGCCACTGTAATGGACCTCTTCAACCTCATTTTCACACCTCTAAATTCCATGTTGAACAGTAGTCAATGTGCACTAGGCACACTGTTTATATAGATAATGGCATTGCCCCATTATGACTTTAATACTAGAAATCAAAGTGCCATCATAACTAGGTCATAAGAGATCATGGAGTTGCTATAACATTACCACAAAATACCACCAAGAGAGAAAATACCACAAAGTGCCACCAAAACCTAGAGGGAAAATCTTTGTACAATATCATATATATTGAGTATCAATTATGTTCCTTGTTTCAAATAACCTTACTGATTTAGTATTCTCTTAAATGCTTCACACTGTACAAGTTATTGGTCCACCCAATAACCAAGACCCAAAGAGAAAATACCACACAGTGCCACCAAAACCTAGAGGGAAAATCTTTGTACAATATCATATATATTGAGTATCAATTATGTTCCTTGTTTCAAATAACCTTACTGATTTAGTATTCTCTTAAATGCTTCACACTGTACAAGTTATTGGTCCTTTGAAGTACTTTAATTTTCCTGAAAAACTAACACTATAATGCAATGATTTAAACTTACCTTTAACACCATAAATATGCTATGTTATAATAATAGAATGGAGCTAATTTTTTTTATAAATATTTGTAGTTATAATTATATTTATTGTATGAAGAAACTCGCAATAAGGAACATGAAGGTCTTCTATTGTATTCATAAATCAAATGGTGTACCTCTCCTTATGCCTTTGAATCCACATGCATCGGAAAAAAAAACCAAGATCACATTTGTCCCCGTACATCTGTAACAATCACAATGGTATTGTTAAAACTTGCTTCAATGCAGATAACTCCTTTGAGCACTCGATGTTCATTCCTACATGAACCAATTCTTCTTATATTTTTTGACATATTAATCATTACGAGTTCAATTCAAAAAATCATATTGAAGTCTATTTTACTCTTAGATCCATTCATTGATATAGAAGAGAATTACCCCTGTTTTTGCTTATGTCTTGGATTAGAACAAACCGGGGATAAAACATTTCTCCCGCCCAGGCTAATCATGATGCAGGGAATGGAAGAGAATGACTCTAATGAAAAGTAGGCCTATGTTTTCTTTTTGTCGCAATGACACCGCTACATTTGAGATGACATGTCCTCTTCAAAAATTAGCTATATTTATTCTCCTCAACTGTGGAACATGAAGGCCTTCTATTGTATTCATAAAAGTTCAGCAAGAGATCAATTATATTGTTGAGAGCATCAATATAAACAATGATATTGTATGGTTGCCCTCTTTGGATTTTATACTCTATAAAAGTATTTTGGAAGGTGCGTTAAAAAACAATTTGTTTATTAAAAAAATAAGAGTTCAAATATAAACATTTTACTGTATTATTTTTTTTTGCACGTGGTTCACAACCTCTAGAATAGAGGTCGGGGATTGCTACATCCACATTAATAATTCTAGGGGGGATACCCAAAGGGACCTTTCCCTATCAGCGCCAGTTTTGGGAGCCTAACCCTGAAGGACCCAGAGAGTTGGATTCGTGAGAATTGAACCTCCGACCTCAATATCAAATGGTCTTTGGATTTGAACTCCAACCAACTAAGTTACCCCTCGAGGCTACCTTTTACTCTATGATATTAACACAGGTACGTATATATTACCTTTAAAAAGAGAAGCATTATGTCAATTTCTTACAAATTTTATCAAAATAAAGTATATAAGTAAGGGTTAGATTATTAATGTAAGCAAAGGTTTCATCTCAAAATAAGGATTTATTCAAGATAATGATTGATACAATGCATGCATTAAAAAGTAATTGTTGAAGATTTTTCACATGAACCATTGATAAATTGAGAGTTCATATAAAAGAGGAAATTAAACTAGGGACAAAATGAAATTTTATAGTTTGACAATTTACATTAAAATGTTGAGGGGGTTTGGCAAAGACTCAATTAACTAGGTGGATATTAGTCAAATTGACCAAGATAATGATGTATGATGCCATCTCTCTTATTCGATTATTGCTAGGTTGTTTCTCAAAGGACTGACCACCCCTTGATGATGTCATTTGCACCTAACACTTAGGAGCAGTATTGAAGACCAAAGGATCACATTATCAGTTTGGATCTTCTCCTTATACAATGATGATATATATATACCTTGAGAGAGAGAAAATATTAAAGTCATTTCCTGACCGGTAACTATGTTGTTGTCTTCCTTTTGCTTGGCAATGACCTTATCTTGAACTTAGAAAGTTCTAAGGCTGGATGTAGCATATTTGGGGTTGCTTCTTATTTGGATACTACAAACATAGCCTATGATTTGTTTTGTATGCACATGACTATGGTTATCTTCTCCTAACATACTGTGACTTTTTGAATCCTTTTTGGACTGGGTTGTCTCTATTATGGCTGGGCCATGAATGTACATAATATCTCCTAGCTTGTCCATGGACTGTGGTGCCCTATCCTACCCGAGCTATGTCTGTTTTAAACCCTATATGGTAGGTCAATAGTAGTGTTAAGTCTGCTAGAGGGCGCTGTGACTTTTAGGGTGCCTATTTGTGGTTTGGGTTGTCTATCCTTATTACTATCCTAATGAGATCTTTCCACTTGGTGACTGGGTTTTGTTGCTATGTGTATGTAACCTAAACCCATAGCACTTTAACCTTGTCTCTCTCAACGTAACACTTATGACAACTTGTCCTTACAGTAACAAGAGCTGACTCAATATGTTTGAGTATAAGAAAAATTCAAATCAAATCTATTTAGCATTTGTTCTTTAATTACTTTGTATTAGTTTCATTGTACTTTTGCTATTGTTTATGTTCTGTATATTGGAAATGATAATCCATCTCAAGGACCACCTTTAACGTAGTGCCCAACAAAGTGTTA
>LPNX010321211.1:116160-165814 GCA_001517045.1 Pseudotsuga menziesii | reverse complement strand
CCATATATGACAAGGAGATGCTGGCCATCTTGCATGCTCTCACAAAATTCAGACAGTACCTGGTGGGCAGTAAGTTCAAAATCAAAACTGATCATAACAGCCTCAAGTTTTTCTTGGAACAGAAGGAACTGAATGAGCGACAGCAGAAATGGGTCAGCAAGGTACAAGCCTATGATTTCGAGATCGAGTATGTGAAAGGTAAAAATAATGTAGTAGCTGATGCATTATCCAGGCGTCCAGCCCCATTATCTCTCAGTAGTATATCCACGGATTGGAGGGCACTTCTCTTAGTGGAATACTCCAAAAATAAATTCGCTTGCGAATTATTGGACGGGCAAATTCAGGATGACAGGTACAGGATTGTGGATGACATCATTTATTACAAAGACAAAATATACCTCGTTCCAGAATCCACATTGAGGAAAAAGATCATTCAAGAAGCCCGCGATTCTCCTTTATCAAGGCATCAAGGTTTCTCAAAGACCTACAGGTAGATCAGAGAGAGGTTCTCATGGAAGGGCCTCAAGGGGGAGATTATGCAGCATGTCCGGGAATGTAACATCCGTCAACAGAACAAGATTGAGAACACCCATCCCGCAGGGTTACTCCAGCCACTACCGATTCCACAACATAAGTGGGAGAGCATCTCCATGGACTTCATTACAGGCTTGCCCAAGTTCCAAGGGCGAGATTGTTTATATGTAGTAGTTGACAGATTGACCAAGTTTGCACATTTCTTCTCGATACCATCAGACTACTCGGCAGCTCAAGTAGCGGAGTTATTTTTCAGGGAGGTTTTCAGGTTACACAGGTTGCCTAAGACCATTGTCAGTGATTGGGATAGCAGGTTCACAGGTGCCTTCTGGCAGGAACTGTTCAGATTGGTGGGGACCGAATTGGCTACTAGTACGAGTTATCACCCCCAGAGTGACGGGCAAACAGAAATAGTCAACAAATGGATCAAAGGGTATCTAAGGAATTATGTAGCAGGGCAGCAGCGGACCTGGATCAAATGGCTACACCTAGGGGAGTATTGCTACAACACTACTTATCACATGTCTATTAGAATGACTCCTTTTAAGGCATTATATGGATACGAGGCCTTGGACTATGCAGATTTGGCATTCGGAGACAGTAGGGCTCCTAAGGCTAAGGATTGGATACAGGACAGTCAGGACATCCTGAAAATACTGAAGGAGAATTTACAAACAGCCCAGAATCAACAGAAGATGTATGCCGACAAACACAGGATTGAACGGAGCTTCGAGGTAGGGGATTTAGTATACTTAAGACTCCAGCCTTACAGACAGTCCTCGCTTAAGAAGAAAGGAGCAGAGAAGTTGAAACCCCGCTTCTATGGACCCTACAAAATAATCCGGAAAGTGGGAGAGGTGGCATATGAACTAGAACTTCCTCAGGAAAGCAAAATTCACAACGTGTTCCATGTATCTAGCCTGAAGAAGACCCTTGGGCAACACATTGCTCCATCCACCGAATTGCCTCCTTTAGATGATGAAGTACTGCTGATACTGATTCCCGAACGGATCATTCAGACTAGAGAGGGGAAGCTCAGGAACAGGGTAATCAGGGAATACTTAGTTCAATGGAAGGAACTACCGCCAGAAGATGCCACCTGGGAATGTGAACAGGTATTGCAGCATCCCAATTTGAAGTTGCTTGAAGACAAGCAATCTCGAGTGGGGAGGACTGTAATGTCCTCTTCCAATTAGGCCTTAAGGCCCCAAAACCGCTAACCTATGTGATTCCTGTGGGTTCGAGCGGTTACTGACAGCTAAGGAATCAGCTAAGAACTGATGTCATCCATAGAAGATCTAGGGCATCATCCTTTGGTCGAGAAGGGCCACTGGGGCCAAAGGCCACCTTCGTGCTTGCCATCCTAGCATTATTTAATAATGCATGCACTCTTTAAGTCTCCATCTGCATGCATGCAAGTCAACGGCAAATTAGAAGATAAAGTGACCTAATTAGGTCAAAGATTAGGTTTTGCGCATTTGAACTTTATAAATAGACGATAAAGCGAAAGGAGACTTCACTTTGGGATTATTATTATTTTGGGAGCTCTTGGATAGCAGCACAGCAGTTGGGGTTGGAGACGGAGTCTTCAGCTAACAGGATTTCGGTAGTGAAACATCTGTCCTAGTCTTATTTCAGGTAAGCCATACAGGTTCACCACTTGTTCTTTATTCATTCATCAGTTATCTAGTACATGGTATAGATCGTTGCAGGGACACGTGTGCAGCCGTAAGAGGGGGTTTTCAGCCAGAAAGCCCTAATCAGTTGTTGGGCCTTCAGATCTCAGTTTCCTTCCGAAACTCAGGCACCATTCTCATCATCAGCTTCATACTCCAGTACCCGGTGATTATCAGATCCATCAGGGCTCATCCGAAGCAGTTATTAGCAGTTTTGGGGTTCCAGGGCGTGAGTAGCTGCCTCTCTGAAGCAATTCGCTACCCTGCCTAGAGGTCTCAGAACCTCCGCATGCATCAGGCATTCTCTCCGGCACTGAAAACCTATCGACCCGGCAAATTCGCAGTTCCATCGGACACCTCCTTCCTTGAGGGCGTCACCCTTTTCTGACTGGGGCGTCTTGTTGCTGGGGTTCACCTGGAGCAGAGGAGATCCACCTATTTTCGATCCAGTATCCGGTGCTTGCATACTTTTTTCGGAGCAGTTCAACCGGCTTATTAGTGGTAAGTGTTCATTCTATCTCGCAAACCCTAACCCTAATTTTTCCTATAAAATAGAGATTTTTGCTTGGCAGTTTGCATGCCCCGTTGTATCAGCATATTTGTATAGAAATAGAAAATATCGGGATTTGGGATATTACACCACCACTTCCGCTATGCATCTCAGAAGTTTCTCCAGATGTGTTGATGCCTTCATCAGTGATCCTGCACATCAACATGATGATGTTTATATGAAACTCTTTGCTCTTTCCTTGGATGGAAGGGCTGGTGATTGGTACAACAATTTACCAAACAATTCCTTTGCTACACTCGAAACTTTTAAGACTGCCTTCACTAACAGGTTCGGTGAAAAGAAGGAACCTAGGCATTAGCTGGCTTCCTTGACAAACATAAAGAAGAAGGAGAACGAGACTATGGATGAGTTTAGCCAGAGGTTCACAGAACTATCTAATGCCATTCCTGCCACTTATAAACCACCTGCACCATCTATTTTGCTTTATTTCATTGAAGCACTTAGTGGGAAGATGCAGTATCAGATCAGAGATAAGGAACCCACTACTCTTCTTCAAGCACAGGAATTAGCAGTCAAGATAGATAGAAACATGCAGTCTTCAGGAGAGTCTAACCTTCCTGGTTATTCAAGGTCCTCAACTCCTTTGAAGGAAGAGGATCCTTATAAAAAACAAATGATGGAAATGAAGGAGAGACTTGAAAAAATGGAAGGAAAACATCTAGCCCAAATTGAGAGAATGGAAGATAAACATCTGGCCCAGATGAAAGAGATACATAACAAAGTTATCAGTATGGAGAGGGCACAATCACAACCTGTCCCAAGAACATTCCCTCCAAAAGTAAACTGGCAAAGGAAAGCACCCAACCATGAACTGAGGCCTCCTCATCAATTAGAAGCTGCTAACATAGTTGAACCTTACACACCATTTTGTAGGGCATGTGAAGACTTTCATGAGGAATCTTCTTGCTATTATGCATGCTATGTTCAGGAGCATGGTTTTCCAGAGGGTTGTAGTCCTAAAGCATCATCAAGCGAGCTTGAGTATATAAACTATGTAGGTGACATGCATAATATTTTCAGAGAAAGTTGGAGAGAGGCAAAACAATATTCAAGAGAGCCTGATTACATTAACACAGTTGGGCAGCTCCATCCTATCACCACAGAAACCTGGAGCTACGCGAGAGAGTACAGTCAAGAGCATGATACAAGTGATGAAGAGTCCCTTACACCCGACATGGATGATGACTATGAGACTTTAATTGAAAATACAATCTTAGAAGTTTTGTGTGATGAGAATCCTCCATGCTCTCCACCTGATGACAAATATTTGGAAAGTTGGGTCCCCTATGATATCTTTGAAACCCAGCTTTTTGAAGAAGATTGTCTTGAGCAGAATGATGAGTGTAGCCAGGGACTTGATACCAGTGATGAGGCATCTCTCATATCCGACATAGATGGCGATGATGACTATTGGACTTTTAATGAAAATCCAACCTATGATACTTTTGAAAATATTTTTTAGAATCTCATCTATGATGTGTCCAGCGAGGGGAGTTTTTATTCTGAAACTTATGAAAGTTGTAAAGAAGAGCAGTCAGAGTTTTCCTATGATTAGTTAGAGTTGTATTTGAGTATCTGTAACGAGGACTTGGAGAAGCAGTTCGGTGAAGAATCGGATGGGGTGCAACTAGCTAAAGTTTTTCCTCGGCCATCTTCTTCACATATAGATGTTCCTTATGATTGGGAGCAGTTTTCGGCTTATACACAGAGTTATCAGCAGATAAGCCCTTTTGATGAGTATGATGATCTGCCTCATCATACGGATTTTTACATCAGTCCCATCCAATCTTGGATGGAAGAATCCTGCAAGAGCACCTACCAGTTTGGGAAGAAGTTCGACAACATTATTCATGCCTATGATTCCCCATCCAGCCTGCCCATTCTGGATCATCACGCAGGTTTGCATTTTCTGAATAAAATATTCTTGTTTTGGCTGGTAACCAGAGACAAGGAAAAACCTTTTTACATTAATAAAATGCTTAGGTGGTTACATTGGATGTATGATTACACCTAACCTTTTTATATCATGCTTAGAGTAGGAAAATAGGCTCCTCAAAGAGAACATTTACTTTTAGCATTTTCTTTTTGTACTTAGGAATAAATAAAATTTTAGTTAAGTTTTGTCATTTCTTTGAATAAAACAAATTTTGGATCATTGGCTTTTTTTCATAAAACTTGTGCTACTGAGGTTTTCTTGTCAAGTTGAGATGTTTTTACAAGATATAGAAACCAGAGATTCTGGTGTTCTTGTATGCTCTCCTTGCATAAAAGATTAGATCGAGCACACGTCCCGTAGTTGGAGTCAGATGTTATCAACTATTTTGTACCATAGTTGAACCTCCTGTTGAGCCGCCATTTGATGAACAAGGTCAATGTTTTTGTTCAGTGCAACAGAAGTTTAGAATGTCTTGCCTAGCCAATTTTGGCTAGTCATTTTTATTTTTATGTTGAAATGACCATTCCCCATGGGGTTTTTGTAATAAAGTGTGCTATAGGGGTTTTGAGTGGCTCGGTCCCCTAAGACGTAAAATTTCAACTAAGGTATTCCATGGAGTTTTTTTTCTTGTCAGCTATGCTTTGCCTATAGCCGAGTATAATCGATGAGGTTTTCTCCCGCTTCCTCCAAAGCTGGAATGCCTGATTTTGAATTTTGGGCCTTGGGGGGTGATTAGAGTCCAACTAGTAAATATGAATCTACTAGACACTATTGGTATGTTTTATGGCCATTTCCTAAGCCCTGGGATACATTAAAACAATGTCCAATTTTTTTCTTTTCTCGGACGCATGGTGATTTTTTATTTTTATTTTTTGACTATAGGGAATTAATTAAAATTTTCAATTAATTAAACCATTTTGACCATGGTTTAATTGAAAATTTTCAATTTGTAATAATTATGTGGTCCGGGGGGTGTTTTTGGCAAATAAGCACTTATTTTCTAAGCCAAAAACACCAGAGACCATACTCGGGAGAGCATGGGGGTAAGTAAAAATTGAAATAGAAGCAACTCTCCGACAGAGACCACTCTTGATCCACTATTGGTGAGATTCAAGAGATTTCTAACTTAAGCAGTTGTATTACTTGAAAAATGAAACCTTTTGATAAAATAGTAAACAACTAGCAACTAAAGATGCTAAAAATGAACTAATCTAGCAATTAGTGATCTAAGAGCAAAAATTGAAACTAACTAACAACTCAACCAAGCAAAGAAGACTACAAGGTTTCCCCAAATGGGGGAAGTGAATGTGGGGGCTTAAAAACCCCACTTGCAAACTTTGTTATGTGAGTACAAATGCCTTTGGGATTAAAGCCCTTGGAAGGACTTTGAGAGAAATAAACTTTGAAAAATAATTGAAACAAGCTCTTAAGAGCTATTACAAAGGATAATGGTTAATGATTTCTTGGTTTGGATCATCCTTTGTTTTATCGATGTTCTTGGTTTAGATCTTTTTCTCTTCTTGCTTAAAGATTTTTTGAGTTTCTCTTTCCCAAATACCTATCACAATGACGAACTCAATAACCTATTAGCATTAGTCAAATAAAAACTAAGATCTAAGTTAAGTGCAAACTAGTCATTTGGAAAGCAATGCAAGTCTATCTTTTAAGATGAGATTTAAGATGCAAGTACAGTTTTTAAATGCAAATTTTTCTTTAATCTTTTTTGAAATGAAACTAAATGCTAAACAACTAAGAGCTATGAGGAGAAAAAGAGGAAGGAAAGTGGAACGAACAGCAGTAAAGAAGGCTGCGAAAAAGTGAAGGAAAAGGCTGAAAATAATGACGAAAGAGGGCAGCCAACAAAGAGGATAGTTGGCTGCAGAAAAGTGAGAAATAGGACAGCGAAAGAGGGCTGCAAAAAAGAAGGAAAAGAGAACAAAAATAGGGCAGCGGAAGAGAAGGAAGAAGAGGGCTGAAAAATAGTAAGAGTGAAGAGAAGGAAACCAAGTAACCAGAAAGAAGGATAGATTCGAAATTGACGATGGAGCTTTGGAGTAAGATCTCCTTGCATTTTTCTTCTTGGAACAAGCCCAACTTTGTAGATCTTGAAAGACAACAATGTTAGAAGGTTCTTATGAAGATGGAGTTGAGATCAATGCAACCGAGCTCACACCCTTCTCCAAATGGCAAGATCTGTTGAGACAATCAACTTGAAACCTAGTGAGATCAAACAAAATAACTAGTATGCTAGGAATATTAAATCAAGATCAATACTTCATATAACTGAATACTTGTACTCATCTAGATTACAACAAGCTTTGCATAATAATCCAACTTGACAACTGCAAATGGAAAATTTTATGTTCTAAGAATAGACTTCTAAAGCTAGTTATTTGATCCAACACATGAGAAACAATTTGAAAGCAAGGAAAGATATCACCTCATAATAGACACATCCACCAATGAAGAAACAATCACATAGACCTCCAAAGTCGAAAAAGCTTTATTCAATGAAATACTGATTACAATTTTAGCAGTTTCTATGCCCAATTCTCCATGCTGAATGAGGAGGCAATGCCCTCCTTTTATACAAAAAACTGACAAATATACAACCCTAAATCAAATCGGCAATGAGGAGAGGCAATAGTAAAATCAAATTCCAATCAAATCCAAGTTAACTCATGGCTTGGAGTGCAAACTCCAACAACAACTCGGGCATGAATTGAAGGAGAATGGGGAGGTGGCCTCCACCTAGGCAAGGCGCCCCCCACTCTTTCTTGGAGAAATCACTCATTGAATATGGAGCTTCCAAGTGTGAAACACGTGAACCTTTGTGATGCGCGTGAGTCACCTGGGGGAGACAAAGTTTAAGCTGAAGTGAATGTTTAACCAGCGATTGGTAGGAGCTGAGCCCCAATCAATCCATAACGACGTCCCCTTGATCTCACGCGATTGTACAACAGCCTAGCGTGAACTCCAAACTAGATTGACTTCACCATTTCATGAAAGCTCGATAACCACTCGCCGGCAAGCTGTATGGTTTACCTTACAATGTTTTAAGGGTCCACCCAAATCCAATGTATGCATCCCTGTCACCATGCTATGCGAGCTCCAACCTCACGCCATCCTTTATTTTGATCAAATCACTATGCATGGAATATACTTTGGTTTAATTTATATGCAATGGTTTAATATTTGCCATTTTATAAATGTGGACGGGTCCACACGCTCCCACTCACACCCAAACTCTCATGCTAGCGTGGGTGCTCATGCTTCACGTCACCCTCTCTTATAACTTAATTCCAAACTTAGAATTTAATCCAAAGTCTTAACTCATATCATGTGGAATAGAGTCGTAACTTAATAGGGACCCATGCCAAGTCACCTTACCAATAAAATATCAATTTTTGACTTTTTAATTTTTTGGATTTTATGCAATTTGTCCATTTTTAGCATAAAATGCCATCTTGATGCATTTTTAGCCGAACGATGACTTTCGAGATGCTTCGGCTAGCCGATTGATGGTGAAAGTGACCCCTGGGGTGAAGGTGCTACTTGGGGCTTGAAAATGAGCCCAACCACGCCGAAAACGGACTCCGGATCACTATTTTTAACATTTTGAAGTTTCTCATTTAAACCATTAAAAAATGGCTTAAAAAACGAAGAAAATTATTTTTTCTCGGAATCAGACGAAACTCTAGGGGGACCTAGTACATGTTCATACGACTCAATCGGAATGCCTAGCATGACAAAAAACATTGATACGAAGGCTCTAATAATCTCCCAAGGCCGAAACATCAAGACAACTACCCCAGCTTTGGAGGAGCGAGTGAAAAACTCAGAAATTATTGGTCGTTTGTTCAACAACCAATAATAACCAAGGGAAAAAACACTCTGGGCTAGTCGGCTTTATGCCCAAGTCCGGGAAGCCGAACCTTTTATAAAAATTTAAATGCTAGGACATTTTTTACAATTTCCCCAAGGGGGTATGAAGTTTGAACATGTATTTTACAAAAAATAAACAGCTTAGCCAAAAACTAGCTAACTTTGGAGCACACTGAACTTTTGAACTCTGATCTTGAACAAGTGTACTTGTTCAATACTCTGGCGGCTCATCGAAAAATCCACGAAGTGCAAAATTAGTGGATAACATCTGGCTCCAACTGCGAGACATGTGCTCGATCTAGTCTCTTATGCAAGGAGAGCATATGAGAATACCAGAATCTCTAGTTTCCATACCCTGTAAAAACATCTCAACTTGACAAGAAAACCTTAGTAGAACAAGTTTTATGAAAAAGAACCAATGATCCAAAAGTTGCTTTATTCAAAGGAATGACAAAACTTCACTGAAAAATTTATTTATTTCTAAGTACAGAAAGAAAATGCTAAAGTAAATGCTCACTTTATTGATGATCTAGAGTAACCTTGGATGTTTGACTCTCCTGAAGACTGCATGTTTTTATCAATTTTGACAGCCAAACCTTGAGCTTCAAGCAATGTGGTGGGCTCTTTGTCTCTTATTTGATACTGGATTTTGCCACTTAATGCTTCTATGTAAAAATCCAAAATGGAAGCTGCAGGAGGAGCATAAATAGCACGGTTGGAATTTGATAACTCTGTGAACCTATCATTGAATTCATCCATGGTTTCCGTATCAGATTTCTTTATACTAGTCAAGGCTGCCACTAGATGTCTAGGTTCCTTTTTGCTGCCAAATTTTCTAAGGAACGCAGCCTTGAAGGCTGCTATGGTAGCGAAAGAGTTATTCGGCAAGTTGTCATACCGATTTCCAGCTTTACCATCCAAAGATAGAGCAAAAAGGGTCATGTATACATCTTCATGTTTGTCAGTACCCCTGACATAGGAACCACAGTGTCTGGAAAAGTTTCTGATATGCCGCTCAACAGAGGTAGAGGCATCAGTGCCATTAAAAGTCATGAGTTTATCGATAGCCTTCTCAGGAACGTCATGGAGTTGACCTACTATTTGAGTGAAGTTGAGTTGAGTAAAAAACTCACCCATCATGGAAAGGAAACATTTATTGTTTTCAAAATTCTCTAAGTTTTCTTGGAATAAAAGATGGATGTCTGAAACACACTGAGATCCAAGATCTTCAAGGATCCTACGAGAAGCTAGTTTGTTCAGTCTCCTCCTATAAACCTTTTCAGGCTCAGGGATGAAATTGAGCAAACCTTCAAAGTTTCTTCTAGTTGAATACCTTGAGGTGTTTACTGACAGTGGAGTCGCTAGGTGGATTCAAGTCTAATTTCTGAGAGTGTTTGGACTACAAATCTACCAAAAAAGGGAAAAAGGTAAAAAACTAAAAAGAAACAAAGGTCGTCCAAGAACAAAAAGATTTGTCCCCGACAACGGCGCCAAAAGATGTTGTCCGCCGAATGCACACCAGCAACATAAATCTAATAAACGTTGTCTCCTCATTTGAGAAAGTGGGAGAGGTGTGGCCTTTGGGGCAAGCACAGAGCCAGGTACTGTCACCTACTCCTAGCTTCTCTGTTTAGGCTAGCTTTGACAAGAAATGACAAATGCATAAAAGAAATTCTATAAGTTA
Organism: Pseudotsuga menziesii; assembly: GCA_001517045.1. Taxonomy (NCBI): domain Eukaryota; kingdom Viridiplantae; phylum Streptophyta; class Pinopsida; order Pinales; family Pinaceae; genus Pseudotsuga; species Pseudotsuga menziesii. The sequence continues at coordinate 155,528 of LPNX010321211.1, read as the reverse complement.
CCTCAGTAAAAACATGAGACAATGATCATTCAACTCTTGAGCCAGGCACCACATGAGACCTCCAAAGCCTTTTATTATTCCAAAAATAATTCAATACAATACAACGAGAGCAGGCCTTCGGTCTTCTGACCATGTCCCACAATGAGCAAGATTCTTGCTTAAATAGGAAAATCAAAGCCCGAGGGGCGCACCTCAACTCAAGAGAGGACGAGTTAACTTGAGCTCATGGAGATAATTGTGGGAATTGTTGGAGCTAATTGTAGTAAGGAGGTGCCACCTCTTTAAAGAGAGATGCACCCTCCTTTGGATACTACACCAACCCACACAAAGAGTGTCACATAAATCAAATCGTGAACCATGAAAGAAGGGGCACATTCTTCTTGAGATAATAAAGCGTGAACTTGAGTGAATTGAGGAGGTGATTGTGGGATACGTTGGTTGTGAAGTGGAGTGCAAATCTAAGGGGATGCACCACCTCTCAAATGAGAGATGGGTCCTGTTGTCACATATATAGTAAGCTGGGCTACTTTTGTTTCTGAGCAGTATTGAGGAGTTCTTTGAGCCAACCCTTTACTATGAGATTAGCAGATGATGAACCACTAGTTAATGATCTCCTACTTCTAGCAGAACCAGAGTATCCAGATTTAATTATTTCTATGCCATGATTGAGCCTCATGACCCCAGATTCGATGACTAAGTTAGCCATTCTTTGATGACCCAGAGCATAGATTATTATAGTGTCCATGATATGTAGTAGCAATAGTTGTTCCAGTGATCTTTAGATTGGTTTCAGATCCAGTACAGGTATATGACCCAGGTGATATTATGGTTTGTGCATATGGCTTTTGATGTTGCTCTTTTACCTATTTTAGCAGTAAGACTCGATTGATATTGATTATATGTTGACAATACTTTATCTTGGCTTACTTTAGCAAAACAAGTCCGAGGTGTTAGTATACATCAGAGAGCAAAATCCTACCAAAGAGCCATATACCTGATCTCACCATATACCTGTCTCTATCTGATATGCCCATCTGTAAATTGTGTACCATATCTACTGCTCTGCTCAAATGAACTAGGTCACCACTGAAGTCATCTCAAAGGACAAGGAGATCTCAGTCCTGGAAAGGAAATACTTTGTATTTGCTAAAAAATAGGCTCTGAATGGCTCATGCTGTTATAATGATCCGTGTTGTATCCCCATTAATAAGTCTAGCTCAGGAAAAGAGAAAATCTACATGCTGCATCATGGTAGCCCATCTACAATATATCTGTGACAACAATTGTGTTACTAGGTATGGTTAGGGATGACCTTGCCAAACCTGACATGTACATTATAAGCTCAATAACCCTCTTGGGATGTGTGTAGTTGTTTTGTGGGCCCATAATCCCCTTTTAAAGGGACACCTCACTTGAGTTGTGTATTAATACACAACTCTAGCTCTCATTTGTACTACCTCATGTTGTGATCTTGATCTGAAAAAGAAATTATTATAAGGCTAAGGACTCTTAATTTTGGTGGAATCTTTCTCTTAGGTCCACTTGTGTATTGATGTTTTCAGCACTAATGCTTGGCTTTTGCACTTTCTCTCAAGCGCACTAGACCTATCTCTCTCTAGCACATTTCCGAGGAGGCTATCTACAAATTTGGGTGAGATTTGGATCCATCGATTCTTTTGTTGACCCTTATAAATCTCTACTATTGTGTGTATGCGTGTTTATATGCTTTATAGTGATTTATGTTCATTCCATTGTGTCGATAATATTCTTCCTTTTGGTGTCTTTAGTCTTAAATTCCCTAGCAATCCGTGTGACTTTGGGTTGAAGATTTCTACAAATAGTTGCTATTTTGGATAATGTTCAATGGTTCATCCTTACAATTTGGTAAAGACTATCTTCTAAAAGCATGCTTGTTCATGTTTCCTTTCATTAATTCACTTTGTTTGATTTCTATTTCAACATCCATTTTCTATTTTAATGGTTTAATATGCCTTACTTTAAAGTTTAATTTGACTAGTGCATGCTTTTATTTTGAAAAAAAGGTGTGGATGAATTTTTTTAATGTTTACTATATACCAATTTTAGATCGTCATGCTCATTGAACAATGAAAAATTTATCAATCTTTACTCATTAGAGGAAACTTGGTCCAAAAATGGGCCTCCTAAGGAAATTATAAAATAATAAATTGTATGTGCCTCATCTACGTTGTGTATGCCACATCACACTTCCATGCAGGCTAGGATGATCTAAAATTATGAGGTGAGAGTTAAAGATAATAATGAAAAGTTCATATATTCTTGTGCACACACAATAAATGATAATAGATATCATACAATAAATAATGTGCTATTATTATATAATAAAAATATAATGATGTCACCTTTAACTATATAATAATAATATCTGCATTGCTTACTTTAACTCTATAAGAATATAATATAATATAATCTAATTGTGGCTTCCTTTAACTACATTCTACCCTCTTCTAACATGTACCATAGTTGCCAAAAGATTCCCAGAATCTTCTTTTGCAAATCTAAAACAAACGAAAAAGGATCTCATAAAACTTATAAGTTATAAGAGAAAAGTTATATATCTCGGCAAGACCTTTTCAGAGATACAAGGCACGTCCAAAACTGAGGTTGGGATCAAGAGTTATAGGCAAATGTCAAAAGATTCCCTACAGTAGAAAAATGCACATGTCACAAAGTTTGTATGGAATCTGAAAAAAACTTATAACAACAATGTTGTATATAGTTTCAAGACCTTTTAACTGGTATACAGAGCGTCCAAATCTGAGTTTTGGATCAAAAGTTATGGTGAAAATACTAAAAGATTTTTTTTCTTGTTTAAGATCCAAAGAGGACTTGGTATTTTCTTGTTTTAATACTAATAATATCATAATTATATAATATATAATGTTTAATGAAAGTAAAAGCTATGATTACTCTATAATAATAATGGACGTATGGTAAATAAATGATAATATGTGTCATACAATAAATAATAGAAGTACTTATAATATAAAATATATTATATTCAGTATTTCAAAGATATTTATCATATCAAGAATCTCACCAACATCTTAATTAAGGTAAGGTGTATACATGATTAACTGTTGCCAAATAAAAACATGACATATAAGCATCCTCAACTTTTATATGTCTACCTCAACAATTATTGTTTAAAAATCTATTGGTTATTGAATTTCCAACTCACCAAGCACAAATTTTCTTATTTGGCTCATTTAGCCCCAAATTTTCTCTAATGCTAGTAGTTTAGGTTTTCAGTTATCTGTCTCCCTTTTCTTCAATATTTTAATTTTACGCTATGGGTGTTTTGCATGTCACAGGTGATGAAGATGTAAGAATACAAATGAGAGCTGTTGGTATTTGTGGGAGTGATATACACTATCTTAAGGTTTGATCTATTTTTCCATGGACAAATACTTTTATCTTGGAAAAGTGGAAAAGCATGCCTTTTATACCGCATTATAAGAAAAATATAGACACATCAAAAATACCATAAGCTGGCTAGAAGATACTACAATTGAATTTTTCTCCCAAACATAGACTAGCAGAGCAGAGCCAAAACGTTCACCTTAGCATCATTTTTTGAAGAATCTACACCTTTTCTATTCATGTTCATTCTAGCTACTATCTATGCCTCTACAACAACTTTAAATGTTGTCAACTCTCTGAGCAAAAAATGCTTTGAATCATAATGAAAAGATACTCTACACCTTCACTTCTAGAGGAAGATCACCCCTGGTAACTACATAGTGCCCAAAATTTTCTTGCTTCATTGTTTCACCATCTATACTTTTCCCAAAATTGTCTCTTTCTAGCTAATAAGAAGCCCGACTAAAAGACGTGTATTTTAAAATGATTCATTCCTGTAGAGCTTAAGCAACTCAACAACCCCAAAAAACATGTTTGATCTCTTCCTTTTGGCAAATTATACACAATTCTTTTTTTTGAACTAATATTCCTTTAACTATTCAAATTTCATATAAATAGATTGTATAGAACTTTTATACAACCACATTGGCAAGCATGAGTAAATTCTAATAAAACTCAGAAACATGTGTTGGCTTAAAGCCAAAACACTTGTCGCCATACACTGACTGACTGAAAGTCGATGGTCCAATGTATTGTCTTGGTTTCGATCCCTTGGAATATTATGAACTTGATGCTAAATATGCTTAGATGCTCTGCATAGATAGTTCTTTTTACTACGCTTTAATACACCTTGAAGTAGATACACCATGGTGATTGTGAATATTTGGAAATATGGATATTTTTGCAGTTAGTAAAAGAACTAAGTCTGATTGAGCATGACTGCCTAAAGGGGCTATGATACCACGAGAGAGAGGGGAAAGGTAAGGAAGTCTAATGGAATGTCAATATGCCTTATCCACCTTGCCATTGCCTGAACCCTTCACTCTTTTATGGTGTTAAGCATAGCCTATAGTCTAAATTGAGATAAAGGAAGTGGACCTAACCATCTCCTAAATCTACGCGACCACCTCCTACATCCTAGGAAATTTGTTCCCCCACAATCAAACTAGATTAAATTCAAAAATTGATGCCCGTGTATACATGCTCACAAAGGGAAAAATCTAATTGCTAAGAGTTTTCACCTTCCAACACAGTGGTGGCATTCGTCTATGGTCCTTGGCGCAAACATAGACAGAAAAAAAATTAACTTCTAGCAAAATTCACCGCCATCGAAGCATCACAAGTCCACGCCACACCTTTGAGAGAGTGCTCAATGTTAAGTTTTCATATGCTAGACTAGATTCAATAGTATTCAATTCAAAATTCACAGCAACATATCAAAAATCACTGATAGAAACACAATCACAAGATAGACAACATTTATCCTGGGAAACCCTCAAGCGGAAGAAAAACCAGCAAAAACTTCCTCTGTATAAGATGTATAAAACACAACCCCAAAAATAGTTGTTCTCCTCCTTCTGTTCTGTCTCTCTTTCTCCTATGCGCTATACAAGTGAGTGAGTTTGTGTTCAAATAAGAACCACAACTCCTCTATTTATACACGTGTCAACTTGACTTTTGCACTAGACAAGTTGACCCCAATAAACTGTCTGGGACGAATTCACCTAGGAATACTCAAAAACGGTATTTTATATTATTTATTAGGGTACTAAAGACCTGACACAAGTGGAGGCTTTACATCATGACTTTATGATGACCAAATACAATAGTAGCACCCTGTCGAAGGAATAATAACATCTCCCTTGGGTTACATCAGTAAAATACATTTAGAATATCCTTTGAAGTTACAATATTTCAACACCCCCCCTTAACAAGAAGGTTATTCTACCGACAACATCACAGACTATAGGAGAACGGAGAGACAATTACAACAGTACATTGAGGAGATACATCTATACGTCACAAAGTTTTTCTACAATTAGTAACTTGGAACAATTACTCTTCATCTTCTGCATCACATGATCACTTGATCCTTTCTTTGCAACAACGCATCGATCTTACGATCCTTCGTAGCAGCACTTTGATCTTTTAGATCCTTTGTAGTACTTTCACCCTTTGCAACATCACTTCGATTTTCTCGATCCTTTGCAGTAGCACTTCGATCTTCTCGATCCTTTGTAGCCGCACTTCGATCTTCTCGATCTTTTGTAGCAGCACTTTGATCTTCTGCAGTAGTCTTCTGATGTTCTCGATCCCTTGTAGAAGCACTTTGATCCTTTCAATCCTTTTGTAGCAGCTCTTCGATCTTTTCGATCCTTTGCGGCAGTCCTTCGATCCTTCTTGATCCTTTTTAGCCACACTTCGATCTACTTGATCTTTCGCTGCTGTACTTCGATCTACTTGATCCTTCGCTGTTACGCTACCTGTAGTACACATGATCTATTTGCGGGATGATCAATCCCGATCACTTTAGGACATAAGTCCAAGGACGATGCAATCCTCCATCAACATAATCCATGAAATCGATCGGTTGAATCGTCTACAACTAAATGTAGATCTCGACCGCATCCAGTGCCGACCCTATCATCCGTGATGACTCATCGTAGACCATCCATACCACACAGGTTAGGACCACTCACAAGTGAGTGTTATACTACGGTATCTACACTTACCTGTATGTATACTACCATGTAAGAGTATTGTCTGCAGAGCAGATTTCGACTGCATACACAATGTCGGCCGATCGTAGAACATCCATATCACACAGGTTAGGACCACTCCCAGGCGAGTGTTATTCTATGGCATCTACATATGAATGTAGGCATACTCTCCATACAAGAGTATAGTCTGCAAGGCATATCTCGACTGCATACACAATGTTAGTCCCAGCGTCCGTGAGGACTCATCATAGAGCATCCAGACCACTGAGGTTAGGACCACTCCTGAGTGAGTGTTTAATCTACGGTATCCACAACTGAATGTGGGTACTCTCCATGAGAGTAACATTTGCAGGGCCATCCTTAGCTAGTAAGGACCACTCTCATGAACATAGTGTTATACCTGCTATCCTCGAGAGAGGATACTATCGTCCGCAAGTGAATGTGAGTACTTTCCATGCAAGAGTAGCATCTGCAGGGCCATCCTTAGCTAGTAAGGACCACTCTCATGAACAGAGTGTTATACCTGCTATGCTCAAGAGAGGATACCATCGTCCACAAACAAATGTCAGATCACCATCACTGTCATCCATCATCGATGTCAGTCTCATCATTACTCCCCCTCTCTTGGGAAGTTTCATATCATCAACCTACTCCCCCTTTGTCCGAGGAGGGTTCATGTCTCCGACCGGATCTTCCTTTTTCGAAGAGGGTCCATCATTTGTAGTTCCATCACTTTTCCTCCTTGCGAGAAAAGTCCTTCCAAACTACACCATGCTTGTCGCGGAAATGCTCGAACTTCATTCGAGATAAAGGCTTGGTCAGTATATCAACAACTTGCTCATCGGTACCCACATACTGGAGCTTGATGGCTCCCTTTTGTACCATATCCCTTATATAGAAATATAGGATTTCTATATGCTTCGATTTGTCATGGAACACCGGATTCTCTGTCATCTTTATACAACTCTGGTTGTCACAGAAAATTACTATGGTGTCCACCTCCATGTCAAATATTCCTGACATCAGTTTTCGAAGCCATATCGCTTCACAACAAGCGGAGTAGGTTGCAATATACTCTGCTTCAGCCGTGCTGAGAGAAAAACTTTACTGTTTCTTACTAAATCATGAGAGCATGGCGAATCCTAGACAATAACATCCACTTGAGGTGCTCTTTCTGTCTGTGGCACTTCTTGCCCAATCTGAATCCATATACCCATACAAATTGTAGTCATGATCTCTCCCATAGTACAGTCCCAAATCAATCGTACCTTTTAGGTACCTCATCACATGCTTTGCAGCTATCAAGTGAACCCGTCTAGGTTTAACTAGACACTGACTCAAGGTGTTTACATCAAAGCATATATCTGGCCTTGTGTTCGTCAGATACATTAATGACCCAATAATTTGTTTATAGTGAGTCATGTCCACTAGCTCGGATGTCTCATCAGATAACAGCTTTAAGTTGGTGTCCATGGGTGTGGCCATGACTTTACAATCCAACATATCAAATGTTTTTAGGATTTCTTCTGCATACTTTCCCTAATTCAGAAAGATTTCTTCTGGGCTCTGCCACACTTCCATCCCTAGGAAATAATGCATCAATCCAAGATCTTTCATCTCGAATTCTTCAGCTAGCTTCTTCTTGCAATCCTTGATCTGTTTCTCATTTCGAGTCAGAAATAGATCATCCACATACAACAATAGTATGACTGGTTCATCATCCATAATCTTCATATAAAGATTAGGATCAGCTTTACTCTTGGTAAAGCCCATGCTTGTCAAGAAGCTATCTATTCTGCCATACCAAGCTCTAGGAGCTTGCTTTAGTCCATATAGGGCCTTTTTCAACTTGCATACATGAGTCGCTTTGTCTTCGACTTCAAATCCTTGTGGTTGTTCGATGTAAACCTCTTCCTCAATCACACCATTAAGGAAGGCTGTCTTTACATCCATTTGGTGTAAGTCCCACTTCATCATGGAAGCAAGTGCCATGATAGATCTGATGGAAGTGTACCTTGCTACTGGAGCAAATGTCTCTTCATAATTGATCCCCTCTTTCCGAGAGAATCCTCTAGCCACAAATCTGCCTTGTACTTTTCAATACTTCCATCCGCAGCATGTTTTACCTTGTAGATCCATTTCGAAGATACCACACTCTTGTTTTCTGGTTTGGAAACAATATCCCAAACATCATTCTTCATGATCGACTGGTATTCTTCTGTCATTGCTTCAACCCATTCTTTATTCTGTGCAACTTCCTCATAGTTTTTGGGTTCTTGGTCTACAAGGTCACACATCAAAGCTACATAACTGGAATATGGATTTGATCTTTTGCTTGTTCTTGTGGAGCCTTCTGGTGCTCCATATCTTTCTGCTTCTTGTATGATTTCTCTTACCCAAGCAGGTTTTCTCTTTTGAGAGATATCCATAGTAGGGGGCTCCTGAGGCTCTAGCATGTCATGGTCTTCTGATGCTATTCTTTCAGGAGTTGGTTAAACTTCTGTCCTTCTGGGAGGTACATTTTTTTCATGTACTTCTTCAAGCTGACAGCTTCTGGATTTCTTAAGAGCTGCCTCTTCATTGAAGGTTACATCCCTACTAATCTCGATATGGTGAAATCCTGAAATGTATATCCTGAAGGATTTGGAGACTTCACAGTATCCTACAAATAGTCCCTTCTTGCCAGAAGGATCCAATTTGGTTCTCTTCTCTTTCAGAATATGTACATACACTGGACAACCAAATATCTTTAGATGGCTTACTTCAGGTTTCTTTCCAGTATACATCTCTTCAGGAGTCTTGAATCCAAGAGCACTGTGAGATAATCTATTTTGCACATATACGGCTGTTCTTGCAGCTTCAACCCATAGGTGCATAGGGAGGTCTTGATCATCAATCATGGTCTTTACTGCTTCCATGATAGTTATATTCTTTCTTTTCGCAACCCCATTTTGTTGGGGATTATAGGGAGTGGTTAGTTCCCTCTTTATTCCTGCCTCTTTACAGAATGCTTCAATTTCCTTTGAAGTGTATTCTCCACCATTATCTGATCTCAGTGTCTTGATTCTCTTTTTTGACTGGTTCTCTATCAAGGCTTTGGATTCCTTGAATTTCCCGAACACTTTCACTTTTATTCTTCAAAAAGTGTATCCATGTCTTTCTTGAATAACCATCAATAAATGTGACATAGTATTCATATCCACTTAAGGATATGGAGGCAATAGGACCACATACATCAGAATGGATTAGTTCCAACGTACCTTTAGTCTTTGTGTCACTTTTCGGAAAGGAATTCTTGATGTTCTTTCCCTATGCACATCCCTTGTAGGTTCCCTCATGTTCGATCTTTAGATCTGGAAACCCTGTTACCACCTAGCTCACATAGGGAAATGCTTTGTAGTTGATGTGAGCAAGTCTCCTATGCCACAATTCACTTGAGCTGGTAGTCTCATGGACAAGGGCTGTCTCTGGATGTCTTTTGAGCTTGTACAGTCCTTCTTCTTCTCCAATGACTACAACATCTTAAAGTGCCTTCCCTTTGGACCACATGAGTACTTTTCCATCTATAAAAGCAACTCTATATCCTTTCTTATCTAGAGGTGAGATGGAGAGTAGGTTCTTTTTCAAACCTGGTACATACAGTACTTCCTTCATCTTCATGGAGGTCCCAGAGTCAAGCTTGTAGCTTGATTCACCAATACCTTTGATGGGATTTTGATAGTCATCTCCCAAGATACCTTCTGGGGAGAATTCTTCTCTTCAAGATTTGACAGAGTTGTCTTCTTTCCTGTCATGTGCTTAGAGGCACCACTATCAATAAGCCATGTATCTTCTCTAGGTGTTACAGACCCAGAGAGTGCAGAGAATAACACATATTCTTCTACATCTTCACCTCCAGTTCTGTTTTGAGGTCTTTCTTCATCCTCATCTTCAACTCGATGAGCATGATGTCTTTTGTTGTTCTTTGGTGATGGACATTCTATAGCAAGATGTCCTATCTTATGACAGTTGTAGCATTGATATTTTGAGTAATCCTTCTTCTTCTTCTTCTGAAATTTCTTCTTTGAAGGCTTATGATTACTCTTCTTGAAGTTTGATTGTTTTCTTTCATTGGTATGGGCAGCTAGAGCCTGATCATCTTCTCTAAGAAGGGCTTCTCTATTCGCTACTCTAGCTTCTTCTTGTATGCAATCTTCCCACACTATGTCAAACTTCATACTTTCTTTTCTTGCACATAGAGTTTGGATGAATGAGTCCCAAGGTCTAGTGAGGCCATTGAGAGTAGTCATAACCAATTCATCCTCATCAAGGATATCTCCAATAGCACTTAACTTCTCTTTGATCTGGGAGATCCTTGTGAAGTAATCTTGAATAGATTCTCTCCTTTGCTCATCTTGGTGCCCTTCAATTGAGTTCTCAGATTCATCTTTTTGTTGATGTTCTTTCCTTCATACATTCTAGAAAGTGCATCATACATTTGCTTAGGTGTCTTCTTGGATGACACTTAAGGGATCAAGTGATCCTTGATGGAATCAACAATGATCCTCATTGCCTTGATTAGGTCTTGTTCATGGATCAGCTTCTTCAGGTTCTGCAATCTCATTCTTGATATACTTCTCAAGACCATTTTCTCTCAAAATGAGGCCAATCCTATACTTCCAAGCCATGAAGTTTTCTAGGCCTTCCAATTTGTCCTGAAGCTTAGTGCTTGGGGTCATCTTGACCAGTAAGTCACTCAAAAATGAAATTGATCAAAACAGGAGATTGACCTTACCAGTAGATGCGCTTGGAGGATGCGAGTAGGTTGATCCAACTGCTTTTTGGAGATCCCTAATCTTCAGTCTTCAAATCCTACTTGCAAAGTTGCGGCACTGCAGTTTTTCTGGTTCATTGCCAAACTAGGTTTTGGCTTTCCCGAAGATCTTGCCACCCAAAAACTTTGATCTAGGGCTCAATAGATGCGCTCTGGGAGGGCACAAATTTCTATGCAAGCAAATCTTCAGTCCTCCAACTTTTGCAGAAACCCTGATTTCTTCCGGAGAGGGAGGAGGGAGAATTTCACCTTGTGAAAGCTGCTCTAATCAGGTTAGGTCTGATCCCATGTTAAGTTTTCATATGTTAGACTAGATTCAATAGTATTCAATTCAAAAATCACAACAGCATATCAAGAATCACTGATAGAAACACAATCACAAGATAGACACAACATTTATCCTGGGAAACCCTCAAGCGGAAGAAAACCTAGCAAAAACTTCCTTTGTATAAGATGTATAAAAGACAACTCCAAAAACAGTTGTTCTCCTCCTTCTGTTCTGTCTCTCTTTCTCTCCTATGCACTACACAAGTGAGTGAGTCATGTTCAAATAAGAACCACAGCTCCTCTATTTATACACATGTGTCAACTTGACTTTTGCACTAGACAAGTCGGCCCCAATAAACTGTTTTGGCCGACTTCACCTATGAATACTCAAAAATAGTATTTTATATTATTTATTAGGGTACTAAAGACATGACACAAGTGGAGGCTTTACCTCATGACTCTATGATGACCAAATACAATAGTAACACCCCGTCGAAGGAATAATAACATCTTCCTTGGGTTACATCAGTAAAATACATTTAGAATATCCTTTGAAGTTACAATATTTCAACACTCACTTATATATCCAACCAAAAAGCCTTCAACGAATTTTCTATTAAGCCCAAATGGGACAAAAACTTCCCAACTTTTCCCCACCCCTTACTATGAAAGACGCTATCCTCTTTATAGGCCAAGAAAACTCCTATCTTTCAAAGAAGAAAAATAAAAAATAAAAAAGGTCAGATGTTCTATCCCCTTTTCCTCAACTTATGTCTAATAAGAACTATTACATAACTAAAGTGTCATTGCCACTTTATTTAAGGAAATCCCACTTAACTAATCGTTGAGAGCCAAAGTAACCATATGCTGCCAAATATGTGATACATGGGTTGGTTAGCTGCTTCATGAATGAGTGTAAGGGCACCACAATGGGTGAGTCATGGAGAGAAAAGGTGAACTCCAAGCACTCAGCCGCAACTAGAAAAGATAGACGCTGCTTCTAAACTCTACGTGAAGATACCTCTTGATTGTAAACAGTAGAGACATGCGCTTTCATTGGTCACCTTCACCACCAATATATGCCCAAGAAGTTGACTTTAACTTGAGATAGAAAACCCGAGCCAACCATTGCTGATCAAGACAAATTGATATGTGGAGAAAAAAGATAGATATGTGCTGCTTTATAACTCCACGTAGCAAACTCATACAACATGGAACTCATCCTAGACTCGGTTGTGGGGGAACAAACTGTTTGTCACCATGAATCAACCCGTGAGACACTCACATTTTAGTGAATTGTGTGTTTTCAAAGAATATGGTAGGTTCACCCAGAATCGCGAGCTCCACAACATTTCACACTGGTTGCCATGGTTAACGCTTTCAGCGATTAAAACGTGGATTGCTCCACAAACTCCACTATTTCATGAAGTTTACACCACTCATCTTTTTCATAGTGGAACTCCTTGTAAACTGCTTAGTAGCTGTCAACAACGTGGAATTTAATCCTGCAATCAACTCGATGATTGTCTGAAGAAAACGTGGAGGAAAAAACTCTGACTCGGATGCAAAAGGAAACGTGGGTTGGCCCACGACGTGACCATTGGTCACTTCTGCTGCTTGTACAAAAGACCCCCATCTAAAGATTGATCTTACCAATGCTGCGACCAAAAAGAAAAAATGAAATGTCGCTGAGGTCAACAGATGGTCATCAACTAGCTGCTCCCGATTACACACTTCGCTGCTCCCGATTACACACTTCAGTGAAGAAACTAACAGTGATAGCTATCAACCGCCAGATGGTGGATATGAGGTCGACCATCAATGAAATTGGATCTCCCTTTTCTATTTTATAGTAGTGTCATTAACCTCCACTCAATAGTCTGCCATCAAAACTCCTAAACAATACTAATTCTCATCTTCCATCTAAGAACTCTTTAAACAAAGGCCTTAGACAACATTTTTAGGGACTACCCCCCTTGGCTTCGTTAAGAGTTAGCCTAAACGAAGGAGCTGGGATTAGGTGACAACACCTGGCTCTTTGCTTGCCCCCAAGGCCACGCCTTTCCCGCTTAGGGAAACAACAGTCCAAAAGATTTATGTTGACGGTGTGCATTCGGCGGACAACACACCCTGAAAGAAAATGACCTTGATGACTTGGTTGTTAATGCCATAGAAGAACCAACATCTAATGCTGGAAGAATTGCTTTCAAGAAGAAGCAAGCAAAGGCAAGGAGGATCATCTACGACTCAGTTAAGGAAACCTTGATGCCCCCCATCACACCATTGAAGACCGCCAAAGAATGCTTTGACACCTTGATGAATCTGTATGAAAAAAAGGCACCTAGTCAGAAGAAAGTACTAAAGAAAAAGCTTCGTACACTGAAGATAAACAAGGATGAAGGATTTGCACCCTTCTTCACATACATTGTACAGGTAAGAGATCAACTTATTGCTATTGGTATACCTGTGGATGATGATGATTTTGTGTAGACTGTATTCGATGGTCTTCTGTAATGTCCTCTTTTGCCTAGGCATTGAGGACCAACCCGCTAACGTATGTGATTCCTGTGGGTTCGAGCGGGTACTGACAGTTAGGGAATCAGCTAAAGATTGATGCCATCTACAGAAGATCTAGGGAATCAATATTATATCACCATTAGGTCGAAGAGGGCTACCTGCATGCATGACATTTGAGCATTATTTGATGATGCATGCACCCGATTAAGTCTCCATGTGCATGCATGCAAGTCAACTGCAAATTAGAAGTTAAACTGACCTAATTAGGTCAAAAGTTAGGGTTTTCGCAGTTGAAAGTTATAAAAGAGAGATAAAGTGAATGGAGAAGGCGCTTATGTGATAATTGATTTGTGGAGTCGAATTGGAGAGCTCGGCGAGCTAAGTTGGGTTTGAGCGCATGCTCAGCTAACTGGTGTATTTCGGCAGCGAAATCTATCTGCCCTAGTTCATCATCAAGTTGAATCATACAGGTTCAACACTAGTTCCTCATCAGGTTACATTCAACAGTTATTCTGGGAGGTTGATTATTCATCCAGCCAGAGGGTTTCATCGTCACACCGTGTCACCGTGATCAAAGACAAAGCAAGCACATCATCCGGGCTCCCAGCAACAGCGTGTTTATTCGATCTATATATTGGTATCTACATGCATTGATTTCTCCTATTTTATAGCATCTCCGTATTTTTCTAGGGCACATATTTGCATGCAACTGCATGCATGCAAAGTTAGGGGTTTGCTTTCCTATTTGATTAAGGAGTAAATCTATTAGCCATCTACAGTATACCCATAAATCGGAAAATATCAGTTGGGGGATATTACAGTGGTATCAGAGCTAGAGATCTTGCCACCCTGAGGGGGAAATTCATATAGGGAAATCCAAGTAGGTGTTCCAATTACAAATTATTTGGTAATTTATTATCAGTTTGATGCAAACTTCTTTGAGGATTCTTGGCGTTAATGACTAATCAAATCACTTCATAGCTAAGATTTTGGAGGGTCGAACTCATTACAGTCATCAATTCCGGAGGGCGTCCTAATTGGGCCTCAATTGAAGGGCATACTGATTTGAGAAGAGGCTGACTTAATAGAGCCACGTTGCCATCATAAAACATTATGATCCACGTAAGAAGAGAAGTTGGGTTGTCATTGCTATAGATCGTCCTCTCTGAAGGAAGGGGCCGATTAAATTTGACGGGCAGATTTCTCTATTGAAGTGAACCACGAGCATTGGGAGGAACTGCCAGGGCGTATCGAAGTCTGATTTTCCTATTTATAGAAGTCGTGAGGAGGTCGTGCGACATTTAAAGGACCAGTTCTTTCTTTTGTGAAGGACATCAGTCTGGAAAATAGCATGTTTCCACCTTCATTACAGTACATACACATCTGCGTGTTATTTAGAAGCTGCAACAACTACCAACAATACATCATATTCACTGGAAGTCGCAATTGACGCGAATGTTGATCGATTTGGGATCGACTTCGTCTTGATCCAAAATATCGTCCGCCTGGAAAGAAGGGTCGTGTTGCTAAGAGAAGGCGTCGGAGTTGAGGAAGACCCGATCTCCCTCTGTGCCCAACTATGGAGATTGGAAGGGTTGGTGGGGCCACCTTGGGCAGTCGCATTATCATCCAGCGGGCCACATAAATCGTGAAAAGAAAGATCATGTGGGTCACTCGTTGGAGCCATCACTTTTGGGAAGACTTTGAGCAAATTTTCCCTAGAAAATCTCGCCGTCTTGGGCACCAGAGGTGCGGGTTGGCGGTGGCGTTTATGCTTTCTCCTTTACGTGAAGCGGTGGAGCTCCGTAGAGACAGTATTTCGGCCTATTTTTGTGTTACGGTGGTTTGATTGTTGGAAATATGCAAGCCAGGAGAAAAATCTTTAAGCATTTCAAGATTTGACACACTTCAAAAACAGAGTCAATATTTTTCAGTGGCAGCGTCCTGTACCTCGGACTGTTCGGAAGTTGAAGAAGATTCTAAAGGTGAGTCAGCGTGCATTTTTACGGGTTCAGTGAGGGATACGGGAGCAGTCTTAGGGGAAATGACGGATATTTATGTTACAGATTGATACTTTTGGTACCAGATTCCTAAAAGCTGTTGCGGATGACTCATATTTTACCTGCTGACAGGTAGCCCGTTGGGGTTCTATAGTTGGGAATTTACTGACATCATTGGTTGTACTGGGTAATGCACTTTATAAACATTTATTTTCTAAAAGAATCGAATAGGGGCAATCTAATCGAGTTGCGATTTGTGTAATAATCTATGACATCTTCCAACTCCGCCAACTGCTGCACACGAACCATGTTTTTGTAAGCACGATCATATCTCTCAACTACGGTAGCATATGAAAACTGTATGCTGTATTTTTTCGCCTGTAGCTGCAAAGAAGAATTCGTCCAAAAGTCTGCATAAGAGCACCGGTTCACTAGGCGTGGAGGTATTGTGGTTACATTTGATTTACATTTTTAGTCTGAAATATTATATGTCATCAATCTTGCCAGCTGTGGGCATGCAAAAATTATAAATGAATCCAGGATACCCAGACAACATTACTCACAGGAGACAGAGGAATAGAGACAGAGAAGAGGAGTTAGAGGACATAGATTTGGGGAACAGAGAGTATTAGTTTGAAAAAGGCAAAGAAACAATGGCCGATGATGATAAAATAGCTTTCAATAGTCTCATATCAGCCATAAAAGAACTCACCACTGGGCAAAAAGAAATGATGAGCACCTTCAGGCAAATGACTGAGAAGAATGGGCCCACCCCACATAGTCCCTTATTTCCCAACAGTGATAGGGTATCCACTAGCAGTAGTAGGGAGTACTTATATACCAACATGCAGAGCCGTCCCCATATACACAAGCCCTTCCGACCTACCATGCCTCAATTCTTAGATAGTCCAGCTGTAGTGCCTCTAGCACAAGCAGAACCAAAAGAACCCATGAGTGCCTATCTGAGAGAATATAGAGCTTTAGGAGAAAACTTCCATTCAGCCATGACCTTCACTGACTTCTGCCACTTTAAAAGTAAGAACAAACCCAAAGCTTACAATAGGCCATTTACCCAGAACTATGAGTTACAACGCACCGTAGGGAAATTGACTATCCCTACCTTTGAGGGCACTCGGGGTGGCCCAACCAGGAATTGGGTACAGAAGTTGGATACATACTTCCAGCTCAACCCCATGATTGAGACAGATGCCATTAAATTGGCTACTTTGCATTTGGACGGAGAAGCACATGAGTGGTGGTATCATGGGTAAGTGACACTGGGTCACAACACCATCACATCGTACCCAGATTTTACACAGAGGCTCATTGAGTGGTTTGATCGGAAGGATCCTGAGGTCCACTTTAGAGAGCTGGCACAGCTCAAGTAGACAGGTAGTGCAGATGCATTTATTTCAGAGTTTCAGAGGATAGCAGTCATGGTGATAGATATATCAGAGAGCAGGTTGATTATGTTGTTCACTGAGGCTCTCACTGAACCCTTACGGGGATGGGTCAAGTCTTATAGACCCACCACCCTAGCAGATGCCATCAGACGGACTAGAGATTTACAGGATGCAGTACCCAAGGTTAGGATTCCTCCCAAAACCAATTCCCCTATTGAAGATGAAGAGAGGAAACCCGTCCAGAAAGAATGGCCCAAGAAAGAGTGGATGGACAATAATACCCGATAGGACCTTCGAAGAAAAAAGTTATGTTTCACTTGCCAGGAGCCATGGGTACCAGGTCACAGATGTTCAGGGAAGGGAAATGCTTACTACATAGAGGCCTATTCTGACAATGGGGAGGATGATGATTATCCGGATCAAGAGCAGAGAGAGACACCAGAGACAGTTAGGGAGTTGCCGCCCTCAGGAGGTACCATTGCTACCATGACAGGGGTTCCTAGATTCCACACTCTCCGAATCAGAGGTACCATACAGGGCCACAAAGTGGGAGTGTTGAGAGTTTTGATGGGTTTTCAGTAGCTGCAGCAAGTCACACCATGGAGTGTAGTTAGAGGATTCCTCAATTAACAGTAACACTTGGGAATTATACAGTGATGGAGACATTCTATGTGGTGGATGTACCTGACATGAAGGTGGTATTAGGAGTTCAGTGGATGTATTCCCCAGGGAAGTATTCCACAAACTACCAGACCATGGAGATGGAGTTCACAGGAGCAGAGGGATAGAAGGTAGTATTGAGAGGATGAATACCTACCCTCCCACGCCAGTGACATCACACAGGATGGAGGCAATACTCCGACAGGGAGATATTGAGGGAGCGACAGAGTGTTTTGTTACCTTCAGGAAACCACCAGATAAGGCCACACAACATCCAGCAGTATTCGGAGACCATCTAGCAGGTCGACCTCCAGATAGGGGATTTGAGAGCTGCCCCCCCCTTGATGACGAGGGGCAATTGATTCTGATTCCGGAGCGCATCCTAGAGGTGCGAGAGCGGAAACTGAGGAACAAAATCATCAGAGACTATTTGGTTCAATGGAAAGCTCTGCCTATAGAGGAGGCCACTTGGGAGACAGAACAGGTATTACAACACCCAGGTTTACAGTTGTTTGAGGACAAGCAAATTCGAGTGGGGAGGATTGTAATGTCCTCTTTTGCCTAGGCATTGAGGACCAACCCGCTAACCTATGTGATTCCTATGGGTTCAAGTGGGTACTGACAGTCAGGGAATCAGCTGAAGATTGATGCCATCTACAAAAGATCTAGGGCATCAATATTATATCACCATTAGGTCGAAGAGGGCCACCAGAGCCAAAGGCCACCTGCATGCATGACATTTGAGCATTATTTGATGATGCATGCACCCGATTAAGTCTCCATGCGCATGCATGCAAGTCAACTGCAAATTAGAAGTTAAACTGACCTAATTAAGTCAAAAGTTAGGGTTTTCGCAGTTGAAAGTTATAAAAGAGAGATAAAGTGAATGGAGAAGGCACTTATGTGATAATTGATTTGTGGAGTCGAATTGGAGAGCTCGGCGAGCTAAGTTGGGGTTGAGCGCATGCTCAACTAACTGGTGTATTTCAACAGCGAAAATCTATCTGCCCTAGTTCATCATCAGGTTGGATCATACAGGTTCAGCACTAGTTCCTCATCAGGTTACATTCAACAGTTATTTCGGGAGGTTGATTATTCATCCAGCCAAAGGGTTTCACCGTCACACCGTGTCACCGTGATCAGAGACAAAGCAAGCACATCATCCGGGCTCCCAGCAACAATTTGTTTATTCGATCTATATACTGGTATGTACATGTATTGATTTCTCCTATTTTATAGCATCTCCGTATTTTTCTAGGGCACATATTTGCATGCAACTGCATGCATGCAAAGTTCGGGGTTTGCTTTCCTATTTGATTAAGGAGTCAATCTATTATAAAATATCAGTTTGGGGATATTACATCTTCCCAATTCTTGGGAAACCTTTCTGGCAGCTGTAAGTGGATGTGAAACTCAACCAAACTTTGACAGACTTTGGCATGATTGTTTGGAAGAAGAAGGAAGAGTTCAAAGCAAAGAAACTAGTTCCAAGGAAGGGAACCTTGCTCTTATAGCCAAGACAAGGAAGTTCAAGAATCCCTTCACTCATAAAAAGAAGGAAAAGAAACCACAAGGTAAATTCTCAAGTGCTCCAAGTTTAGAATGTTTCAATTGTCATAAGATTGGGCATTTTGCCAAGGATTGTAGGCAGCCAAAGAGAAAGTTCGAAAGAAGGTTTCAAGATTTTGTTTAGAAGAAGAAGAACCCAAGAAGAAGAAGAATGCTAAGGCTACCAAAGAAGATGAACCTAGAAGGGAATACTACTTGATCTATGCTCTTTCTGTATCCATCATTAACAGTGTTAACTCTTGGTTAGTAGATAGTGGTGCTTCCAGACATATGACAGGTTTCCGTGAAGCACTCATCAACTAGAGAAAGAAGAAGTTCACTACTCAAGTAGAACTTGAGGATGACACCACTTGCAAGATTGAAGGAGTTGGCTCAACCTAACTTCAACTTGAATCAGGTACATTTTTGCATATTGAAGACATATTATATGTCCTTGGTTTGAAGAAAAACCTCCTCTTTGTTGTTGGTTTAGAAGACAAGGGCTATAGGGTCCTCTTCATCGACAAGAAGGTCCTACTATGGGCAAAGAATGAGAAACTAAGGTCAGCAGTACCGATTGGAGTTCGAGAGGGAGCCTTTACAAAGCTTCCGGGAATTCCACGCAAGCTTTGGTTCACAACATAGTTGACCCATGTGAGTTGTGGCATCGGAGGTTTGGACACCTCCACCATACAACTCTTCTAGGCCTTCAAAAGATGGTTACAGGTATGCCAGAGTTTTCTATTAAACAAAATGGGTGCTCTAGGTAAGAGCACTAAGAAATCCTTTTCCAGAAGCAAGAATAGATCTAAAGGAATCTTGGATTTGATTCATTTTGACATATGCGGGCCTATGTCTTCACCCTCCTTGAGTGGGTGCTTGTATTATGTTTTGTTCATAGATGATCACTCTCGAAAGTCCTGGATTTACTTTCTCAAAGTCAAGAGTGAAACTTTTGACAAGTTCAAAGAGTTCAAGGCTCTGATTGAAAACCAGACAGGAAGACACATCCGTATCCTAAGGTCAGATAACCGAGGTGAATATGAGTCTAACTAGTTTGATGATTTTTGCCGAGAAGCAGGAATCAAGAGGGAATTGATAGTGCCTTACAACCCTCAATAGAATGGGGTTGCAGAAAGGAAGAATAAAACGATTTGTGAAGCTGCTAAAGCTATGCTGACTAACCTTGATCTTCCTTTATCTCTATGGGCTGAAGCTGCATGTACTGCTGTGTACATTCAAAACATAAGCCCTCACGCCATCTTGGGGCAAAAGACTTCAGAAGAAGTCTTTACCAGCAAGAAACCTGTTGTTGACCAAATGAAGATTTTCGACACTCCTATGTTAATTTATGTAGCAAAAGAAAAGAGGGCTAAGCTAGAGCCTTCTGGAAAGAAAGGCATATTTGTTGGTTATATTGAAAGCTCAAAATCTTACCGCATCTATGTCCCTGGACAACGGTACATTGAAGTCAGTAGAGACGTAATATTCGATGAGGAAGCTGTGTTTTGTCAAACACAAGAGCTTCCAAAGGATGATGAAGAATCCCCTTCTGAGATCCCAGATTCAGAAGTTCAGAGGGAGGAAGAAGAATTTGAGCCTCAAATTCCAGATGTGCCTGAAGAACCTGAAAGTCCAACTGAAGAACTACTTGAGGTCCCTCCTTCCAAAAGGAGACCTGCATGGTACCGAGAAACTGTGCAAGAAGCTGCGAAGCATAAAGCTCCTCCTAGAACTTTCAGAGAAAGCATAAGGCCGCAGAAGTACTCAGGCCTTATGAGCAAGCTCATAAATGCAGAACCCTTCACATACAAACAAGCAGCAAGCCAACAAGTGTGGAAAGATGCTATGATTGAAGAATACAGTTCAATCATGAAAAATGATGCGTGGGAAGTTGTTCCCAGACCAACAAGAAAGTCAGTGGTAACATCGAGATGGATCTACAAAATCAAGCATGCTGTTGATGGCAGCATTGATAAGTACAAGATCAGATTTATAGCTCGTGTCTTTACTCAAAAGGAAGGCATAGACTATGATGAGACTTTTTCCCCTGTCGCCAAATATACCACTATCAGAACCATCATCTCTCTTGCTGTTGTGATTGGATGGAAACTCCATCAGATGGATGTAAAAACAACCTTCCTCAATGGCAAAATTGATGAGGAAGTCTACATTGAACAACCTGAAGGCTTTGTGACTCATGGGGATAAGTCCCATGTGTTTAAACTGAAGAAAGCCTTGTATGGGCTCAAACAGGCTCTGAGAGTCTAGTATACAAGGATTGATGGCTATCTTTACAGCTTGGGGTTCTCCAAAAGTACTGTTGACTCCAATCTGTATTTTAAGGTTGTTCATAACCATATCTTGATCCTAGTCTTTTATGTGGACGATTTGTTCCTTATTGGAACGGAACAACTGATAGCGCAGTGTAAGAGGGAGCTCACCTTTGAATTTGAAATGAAGGATCTTTGTTTGATGCACTATTTTCTTGGCTTGGAGGTCTGACAAAATCCAGGCGAGATCTTCCTAACACAAGGGAATTATGCAGTTGATATCTTGCAGAGAGTTGGGATGCAGGACTGGAAGTCCATGAGCGTGCCCATGACAACAAACTTGAAGAAGTTACGTGACTCAGTCACCAGTTCACAGGATGTGGACTCTACTCTGTACCGACAACTCATTGGATCCTCGATGTATCTCGTACACACGAGACCAGATATCAATTACACAGTAAATGGTCTGAGTTAGTTCATGTCCAACTCGAAGCACATACACTGGGTAACTGCTAAACATGTACTCAGATATGTGCGAGGTACTATCACTTATGGGCTCAAGTATACCTCCAGCAGTGGAGTAATGTTAGTCGGATATGCTGACTCCAATTGGGTTGGCAGTACAGTAGACCGAAAAAGTACTTCAGGTTACTTCTTCAATATGGGATTTGCAATGATCTCTTGGTCCAACAGGAAACAGGGTTCCATAGCTCAGAGTACAACTGAAGCTGAGTATATTGCTGCTAGTGATGCCTGCAAGGAAGCAGTTTGGCTTAGGAAACTTCTCTCTGATTTGTTCAATGGAAAGCTTGACTCAATGATTATTCATTGTGATAATCAGAGTTGCATTAAGCTTTCATAAAATTCGGTGTTTCACGATAGATCGAAACACATTGAAATGAAGTACCATTTCATCAAAGACCTAGTACAAAGAGGCACTCTGAAGTTGCAATACATCCATACAGATGAACAGATTGTTGATATTTTGACCAAGCCTCTGACAAACGAAGTTTGTGTACTTTCGTGACAAGCTTGGCATGGCAGAGAATACCTCTCTCGTTGAGAGGGAGTGTTGATTTTTCCTAAGCAGCATCGAGAGCCATTCTCTTGGAGAATGGAGGCACTTGGTCAGTTCCCAGGATCTTGTACCAGTCTAGTACTGGGGGACTCAACCTAGAGTTGAGAGGCCATTCTTTGAATGGAGAAAGCTGGTCAGTTACCAAGAATATTGAACTAGTCTAGGACTGGGGGACTCAACCTAGGGATGAGGGGCCATTCTTTGAATGGAGGCACCTGGTCAGGTACCAAGAACTTGAACTAGTCTAATACTGGGGGACTCAGCCTAGAGCTGAGTGGCCATTCTTTGAATGGAGGCACCTGGTCAGGTACCAGGAACTTGAACCAGTCTAGTACTGGGGGACTCATCATAGGGCTGAGAGCCATCCTCCAGGAGAATGGAGGTGCTTGGTCAGTTACCAAGTATTTGACATTGAGTCAATTGATGCAGCCACCAGGTTATCACTATAAGCCCTAGACCGAGTCTAGGCATGTGATGCACTCCTATCCTAGATCTATGGGTTGTGTGATCTTCTCTAGGGATTAGCTACCCTTGGTTAAAACACCTAGTACCCAATCTTGTTGGCATAAGGAGTTCAAGTTAAAAGCATTAGTAATTCTCCCTATTTATGATGATGTACCTTGAGTGGGCATGAAGGACCATGAAGACCACTTGCCTTGACCACACTTACCCTAAGTCTTGGTCCATGAGAAAGACCAAGGGGCTACAGACAAAATACAAGAAGACTTGTTGTATCACAAGAAGTCAAACTAAAAATACAAGAAGGTCTTTAGTACCACTAAAAGTCAAAGTCAAAAGGGTAAACATGAAAAAGAATAAAACCCTATTATTATATTCCTATTTGTAAGGGACCACTTAAAGTGCTTGAAAGGCTATAAATAAAGTTTACTTGCAAATCATTTCCACACACACTTCAACTCCATCTTGGCTGCTCCATTGAAGACTGAAGATTTTTGCTAGTTTTTTCAAGTGTGTGGATGATTCTTGGTTCTATGCCCTAGCATGGTGGCTTGACTAGCTAGGGCATCACCCTATCTACACTCACGAACTAGGGCTTCTCCTTACATGCGGTGGTGAAGAAGGTTGCTGGTAGTAGCATACTGTGGAAGGCTAGGGCAACCTAGGGATGCAACAAACAAACCACGGAGGTGACCAACCCTTGTTGGGAGCCACGGGCAACAGTAGTTAGTTGCCCCTATCCTCGCTGCTAGTCCATGTTGACAGCAACAACTACTAACATGCATCCAATAGCCTTAAATAAACCTCAAGCAGCTCTCCACTAGACACGGGAAGTGTTATCACAAATCTTGTAGTTGCCCCTGTTGTCCGCCGATTGCACACCAGCAGCAGAAATCTAATGAAAGCTGTCTCCTCACTTAGGAAAGTGGGAGAGGTGTGACCTTGGGGGCAAGCATAGAGCTAGGTACTGTCACCTACTCCTAGCTCCTCCGTTTAGGCTAGCTCCTAATGAAGCCAAGGGGGGTAGTCCCTACGAAAGAGTTTCTATGGCTCTTAATTTGTTAAAGTGTTTAAAGGTTGCAGATGCGGATGGGTGTTGTTTAGGAGTTATTATGATTTGAAGATGTTTACTTATTATGAATATAAAAAGCAATCCATGTTGCTAACAAGAGATTAAAAAGATAAGTAAAAATTCCAGACTTTAATTAAGCATTCGGAGATAGAGATTAAAATGAACCATAGACAATTGATCAATATAAGATAATTATGCAGATTTAATCAAGGACCAGTGCCTTATGGAGTCAATGATACTGAAATGCGCAAATAATAAGTTTAGGAATCCAACTAGTGAGTATTAGATTGTGCGAATGCTCTTGGTAGGTTTTAAGGATTTTAGGTGTCAATGAAGGTTTGTCAAAAGCCGGGAGAATATTCTAAGTTCCTTCCGTTGAAGACATGTCGGGCCTGCCCAGTATCCTAGGTTGGTATCGCGAAGATTGACCAGCTAGCTGAGAAGCTTAGACAGCAGGATTCCGGCGTCTCTACTAGGAAGCACTTTGGAAGATTCCCTACAACGCCGGTGCGTTGGTTATGGGGTGTTAAGTTTTATTAAGTTATTCTTGCAAGGTTTAAAGATTCAGTGCCATTTCTGGGTACTCCGATTTGAGATCGGTCAGAGCATACTCTGGCAAGGAGGGGAGGAAGTTAATTAATTAAAGGGGTGTGTGTTGCAAGTATTATTAAATCAGTTAATTAAGACTCTCCGACATAGAGCGCTCTTGACTTTGTCTTATGACAAAGGTTCAAGTGACTTATCTAATCTAAATGCTTAATGCAAGGATGTGCAAATCTAATAATGCTCTCCGATAGAGAGTGCTCTTGACTTGTGTTACTGCAAGTTTAAGAGTCTTACTTAATTAATTAAACTTTGAATGAAAGAAATAAAACAATAAAATTCTAACTACCCAAGAGTCTCTTTTAGGATTTTTAGGGCCGTAATCGGGAAAGCAAGGAGGTAAGTATGCAATAAGAAATTAAGCCACGTTCAATTAAGAAATCAAAACACAACTTTTTACTTCATTTTCTATGGAGAATAGATTAATCAAAACATGCATTACTTGATTATGACTAAGCAACTTATCCTACACTATTCTACCATTAGCAATTTAAATAGAAAATGAAAAGCATGACAGTGAGACGATACAGGCTTCCCCCAAATGGGGGAAGAAGGGTGTGGGAGCCGTAATCCCACTCGCTTTTTATTAATTTTTACAATTTTTTTTTTTTTATGTTGAGCTTCTTCTTGAATGAGCAGATGGTGAGAAAGTGAAGAAAGAGGAGGGAGATGTTTTGGTCTTTTTGCTCTTGCTTGCTTCCTTGCTTGCTTTTAGCCTTTGGGTTCTCCTTCACCTGCCTGAAACTAAGAGCTTTGAACACTAACTCGTTATGGTGTTAGTTCACAAAAATAAATTGAAACTAGATCTACCAACTTAGGGACAAAAAAAAAACCGAACCCAAACCTTACCAAAACCGGAAGAAGAAAAAGAGGAATAAAAGGCTACGAAAAGAGAAGTGAAAAAGGGGTGAAAAGATGACAAAGTAAGGTCAAAGAAGGCTGAAAGCAAAAGGTGAAAGAGGGGTTGCAAATTGAAGAAAGAGGGCTGCAAAAAGTGAAGAAAGAGGGCAAAAGTGGACAGCGAAAAGTAAAGAAAGAGGGCAAAAGTGGGTAGCGAAAGAGGAGAAAAGAAGGCTGCAATAAAAAGTGAAAGATGGCTGCAAATTGAAGAAAGAGGGCTGCAAAAAGTGAAGAAGAAGGCTGAAATTAGGGCCCAAAAAGTGGCTGCAAAAAAGGGTAAATGAGGCTGCAAATTAGGGCCAAAAGAGGGCTGCAAAAAGTGAAGAAAGAGGGCAAAAGTGGGCAGCGAAAAGTGAAGAAAGAGGGCAAAATTGGGCAGCGAAAGAGGAGAAGAAAAGGCTGCAATAAAAAGTGAAAGATGGCTGCAAATTGAAGACGGGACAGCCAACAGGGGCATACGGTTTGGTGAATGAATGTTCACTTTAGCCCAAACCTTGCCCTAACCCAAGAATGTAAAAAAATTTTAAACTTTGAAAGATGAATAAAAATGAAGAAAAACATTCAAACCTATGGCTTTTCTTGATGATGCTTGGATTCCTTGAAGCTTGAAATTTCCGGAAGTTGTCTTGACTTCAAGAGGAGAGGATGCACCTGAGCTCGAACTCCTACTTGATCGGATGAAGTGATTTGCACAAATTCAACTCGAATACTTGCCAAAAGATAGATTAGATCATGTATGTTTTACAAATTGAAATGTAAAAGAGCATATCATATAACTGAATAATCAATGCTACTTTCAATTTCTAAGAGTGAAACCATAAACAATTAAATTAAAACTTCAAATAATTGATCTTAAGTGCTTACAGAAGCCTTCTAAAGCATGAATCATTAACCAACATAAGCATGAAAGGGAAGAATTGAAACACAATCACCTCATTCGCCAAAAGCATTCATCCACATTTAACAAACCATATGAGCCTCCAAAGCCTTAAATTTATTCCACGGTTGCATAAAGCAACAAGCATTTACAGAGTTTGGACAGAGTTTCTCTGCACAAAACTTTATCCTGACAGAGCTGAAAGAGCCTCTATTTATACAATGAATGAAGACCAAAACCGTAAAACCAAAAATTCTTGACCTAACCTAACCGGTTTGACACCTAGCTGGGAGTCCAAACCTAAAGATGAAGAGCTGAGAGTGAGGGGAGGCCTCCACCTAGGCAAGGCACCCTCACTCAAAACCTAAACATCCAAAACCAACCACCTGGGAGTCCACACGTGTGAGGGCGCATTTGCTGATGAAGGAGGGGCGTGAGCATGTAGGTGACGACACCTCTTAGGTATGGAGGAGCCACTACCATTAGATCATAAAGTAATCACTAGTTCTTGCCTTGATCAAATCATCAAACCAAGGAGTGCTCTCCATTTCATCCAATTTGGGATTTAGCTGGAGATGACAAGTCTGTTAACTGAATATATCTTTATTGCTCACTGAATGCTGACTGAAGCTGAGTTATGATAACTCCAATCATCATAAATGCCCATTGAGATGTCATTTAACCTTTTATTTCATTGAATTTGGATTAATTTGGAGAGTTTTGGATTTTCTCCAAAATAATCATTTTTTTAATAAAAACTCCACTTTTCCCCAAAAATGACTTTTTTGAGAAAATGTGCATTATGTGTCCGATTGATGATCTGAAAGTTGGATCTGGCTGGCTGGCCGATCAAGAATGATTTTTGGATTAAGGTTAGAGCTTTCAATCACTGAAAACGGGGTCCGTATGACCAACTTATCACAAACGAGATTTTTCCAATTAATTAAAAAACTTAGGGAAATAATTAAAAAGTTAAAAAATTAATTTTTTAACGCGTTCGGTAAAATTTTTAATTTTTTTTTTTTATGGTCCTATTGACTTAGGAGATGACCATGCTCTATTCTAACAATGCCTAGTAGTTTGATATACACCTGGAAGCTAATCTTGTAGTGGCTAATCAATTACAAGCTAATTGATGAAAATCGATCTCGATCGTGATTTTCTTGATTACTAAGAGTACATAACGTACTTCTTGACATCAGGTGGAAGCTGTGGTCGACGCTTGGCAGCTTGGACGTGAGGATGCATGGCCGGGAGATCTTGGTGAGCGATTTATCATTTAAGATGATTGATAGGATTCTTTCGGATTGTACCTTTTAAATGGTTGTTTAGGTGGTTCATTTACTTAGTTTGTCAGGCCATTGACTGAAAGCTCTGATCCTTTTACCTTTGTCTCGACACGTTGGGTTTGAGTTTAATATGTCGCTTCGATCGATGAAGTGTTTAGCTCATACGCCGCCGGGGGTTTTGAAGAGTTAAAAGTTGGTAAAGGTGATGAACCGAGGGTTTCTGTGATTCATTCTGCTGAGAAGTGTTTGTTGGGGGTCATGGGTGCTCCACTGCTGCATGTGGAGGAAGATGGTTTCAACCCTGTGAATTCTTGTTTGGATGGTGGCGCTGTGGACTGTAGGAGGTCCAGATTAGACTTATGTCCTCCGGTGTTTGCGAGCACTTCTGTTGCTAAAGACTTGGAAGGAGGTATGGGATGCCCTGTGCATTGTGTGGTTTCTGAGGAAAATTCACTGGTTTTGCCCACGCCGGTCTTGAGCCATGTTATTAATGCTGGTTTTGGGAATGTTTCTGGTTTACCCTCGCCGCTCTCAGGTTTTGTATCTGATTATGTTGTTGGTTCTGGACAGAGGGCTATTGTTTCGGGGGCACATCTATGTGAGTGCTCTTGTTTACCTAAAGAGTTGGGGGTTTACAAGGATTATCTTGGCTTTCGCTCGGAGGTTGGGTGTGAGGCATTTTCTGTGAGCTCCGATTATAAATCTTCGTCGGTTGGTAACAAGGAAGGTGCTGATAGGGTTCCTGTTGATAATATCAGTTATGTGTTTGGTGATGATGGTCTTGTTGGTTCGGCGAACCAATGTAAGACAGAATCTCATGTGGACTCTGTGTTGGCAGCGGGCTTCAGATGTGGGTCAGTAGGTGAATTGGGTTGTGAAGCTTCCAAAGAATCGTTTGAGCCTCCTGTTTCTTTGGGGAAATCTCTATGGGTTCATGGTTCGGGCACACATTCTGATGCCGATAAACCGAAGGTGATGGAGTCTGGAGTAATTAAGAACCGACCACACAAGCCTATTAGGAAACTTGTAAAGCTGGTCTTGATGACTGTGGGCGAGGATGTGGGCTTAAACAAGATCGTCCTTACTAATGCGCTGACTCTGGTTGGGCGGTTCAGAGGTCGCAAATTCAACTCTGACAGCTTAAATGGCTGGGCTGTGGTGGTGTGGAAAGAGGTCATTAGTGTGCCACCTGCGATTTTTCTCCTCCCGAGAGGTTGGATACCTTTCAAATTTTTCAATGAGGAAGATGCTGATCTGGTTCTGGCTGGTGTCTGGCGGTGGGACAATGCTGGGCTTTGAATCAAAAGGTGGACGCCTCTTTTTGATCCCCGAATTGAAAGGTACGCTCAAATCCCGATTTGGGTTAAACTCCCTAATTTACCATTCGAATACTGGTCAGTTGATTTCTTTAAATTGGTGGGTAATACTTTGGGTACTCACTTGGAAACTGATTTTTCTTATCTACAAACTGGGGTCTGTTGTATGGGTCGGGTTTTAGTCCTTATAGATTTCAGGAATTGTTTGCCAGTCGATTTGGTAATTAAAAGAGACAACTCTGAATTTAGTCACCCTTTGGATTATCTAGGTATTCCTTTTAGGTGTTATAGATGTCATGTTTATGGTCATTTAGCGAATGATTGTTCGCTTCCTTCCAATAAGAACTCTTCTGGTTTTGTTCAAAAAATTTGGAGGGCCAAAAACTGTGGGTCTAATTTGGAAGTTAAGGAGGGTAAGGCACTTGAAGAGATTTCGGAGGATTTGAACCTCTCTTACCAGTCGTTAGAGGATAAGGTTATAGGCTCTCAATCTTCCTTATCAGCCCTTAAACCTCTGTGCATTACCTCATTGTTTAAGGGACTAGGGTGGAATAAGACTGATAAGGAACCTGTTTCGGTTTCTTCTTATGATCTTGCACAGAATGAAGCTTTACGGGACCTTGGGTTTGTATCTCCTCCTAAGGTTTTTCCTGTTGTGAGTAAGGGTTATTTTCTTCGTTCTGTTTTGAAATCTATTGATGGAGGGTTTGGATCAGATCATGATCCTTTTGGGATAAATCTCCCTGTTAAGGGTCGGGTTGGAGTTTTGGTTAATGCTATCAAACCGTGAAGGATGGATCTGGGGCACTTAGAGCTTTGAATGCCTCCCCGAAGTTTCCCTTATGATCCTTATGACCTTAAACTGCAGGGGTTTGGCTAGTCTACCTAAAAAACTAGCGGTTAAAAGATTGATTGATAAACAGTCTTTAGATGTAATTTATCTGCAAGAAACTGTGTGATGGATGTATTTTGGTGAAGGATATGGAATTACTGTTGAAAGGTTGGCAGTTTGTATCTGTGGATGCAAAGGGCAGATCTGGGGGACTTCTTCTGGGGTGGAGGACTCGTAATTTTCTTTTGTTGAATGCTTGGGCCATGACCTCTGGTTTATGTGCTGTTTTGCATTCTATTGAATTGCAGTTGGATTTATCCTTTATAAATCTTTATGGGCCTTATTCGAACAGGGAATTTTTCTGGGATAATCTTTCGGGAATGGATTGTTTCAAATGTCCTTATTTGGTTTTTGGGGGAGATCTAAATTTCTCCTTGGGACTTTCTGAAATTTGGGGGGTTAATGCTCGTGTGGATGCTTTAACCGATTTCTTTACTAATCTTTTGGAAGGGAATGGGCTTGTTGATATTACCCCTTTGGTATCCATTCCAACCTGGTCTAATCGCAGAGTTGGTTCTGAGAGTATTTGTAAAAGGTTGGATAGACTTCTATTATTAGCTGATTTTCTAGATAGTGATTTTATTCTTAAACAATGGATAGGGTGTGGTGGAGATTCTGATCATCAACCTGTTTATTTACAAATCTCTTCAAGCACTCCTAAGGCTCACCGTCCTTTTAAGTTTAATGCATGCTGGTTAGAAAACATTGAGTTGGTTGAGTTATTAAAAGGCTCTTGGGTGGTTTTTGATGCTTTGTCTGAGGTATCCCCTGCATCCCAGTTTGTTGCGAACCTTAAAAGAATTAAAGATTTATCCATAGAGTGGTCCTTGAAGAAAAAAGCTCAGGATATAAAGGATTTAGTGGATATTGAAAATGATATGAAGAGGTATTTTGATAGGGCAATTATTGGTTTTACTTCGGAGGAGGATAAAATGTCCTTGATTGAACTTGAATCTCGTAAGAGAACTATTTTATGCTATTGAGAAAAGGAGGCTCGACAAAAAAGTAGGGCTTTATGGTTGATTTGTGGTGAGGATAATACCCTTTTTTTCCATAAATTTGCGGCTCAGGAAAAATCTTAATACTATTTGGAAAATTCATGATGATTCTGGCAATCTTGTTGAAGGTGTTGAGGCTATGGCTGAGGCTGAGATTCAGCATTTTGAGTTTCTGTTTAAGGAAGAAGCTGATCTTCATCTTCCAGAGATTGTGCATAGTGCAGGTTTTTTTCCCTCATCTGTTTTTGAGGAAGATAATTGTGAGCTTATGAAGTCTGTTACTATGCAAGATATTAAGCATATCCTTTCCATTAGCAAAAATGACAAGAGTCCGGGACCTGATGGAATTCCTGTAGAGGTTTACAGATGTCTTTTTGATGTTTTGGGCGAGGATCTTCTGAGAGTTATTGAGCTTTCCCGGATAAGTGGCAAAATTCCTGCGGTTTTCAACTGAACTTTTCTCGCGCTCATCCCAAAGATTGATCATCCATTGTCTTTTGAGGATTTTCAATCGGTCTCCTTGTGTAATTTTGTTAACGAAATTATTGGTAAGATTATCTCTATCTGGATCAGGAATGTTTTGGGTAGGTGTATATCTGGTGAACAGTTTGGGTTTTTGCCGGGTAGGCAGATTCATGATGCAGTTGGGGTCATATAGGAAGGTATGCATTCTATGCACTGTAAATCCTTAAAGGCTGTAATGATAAAGATTGATTTATCTAAAGCTTATGATCGTGTAAGCTGGACCTATCTTTGGGTCATTCTCTCCAAATTAGGTTTTGCTGGGAATTTTATTACTTGGATCATGAGTAGCCTCTCCTCTGTATCCTTCTCTCTGCTTATAAATGGAGTAGCAACAACCTTCTTTAAAGCTGGTAGGGGTCTTAGACAAGGATGCCCCTTGGCACCTTTACTGTTTCTTGTGGTGGTTGAAGGTTTAGGAAGGGCTATTCTCTTTGCCAAAGCATGTGAGACTTATCATGGTTTATCTTTTGGTAATGATATTGTCTCAACTCATGTTCTTTTTGTGGATGATATAGTTATGGTCAATGATGGCTCTGAACAATCTCTTTCTACTTTATATGAGATTTTAATGATTTTCTGCAAGGCATCTGGAATGAAGATAAATGATGATAAATCTTCTTTATATTTTTCTTGCATGGAAGAAACCGAGGTTATTACTTTACAGAATATTTTTACTTTTCCAGTTGACAGAATTGAAAATGGTATGAAGTACCTTGGGTTTTATCTCAAACCTTGCAGATATCTTTTAAAGGACTGGGATTGGCTGATTATAAAGGTAGAAAAAATGATTAACAATTGGAGCTTTTGTTGGTTATCAAAGGGGGGTAAGTTGATACTGATTAAAGCAGTATTAGAGGCCATCCCGGTCTATTGGATGCATTTTTGGATACCATTGGGGATTATTGAAAAAATCAGAAAGCTTTGTTTCAAATTTCTTTGGTCTGGTAAACAGAATTCTTATGGTTTACCTTGGACATCCTGGAAGATTTTGGCTAATCCAAAGTCTTTGGGTGGTTGGGGACTTAAAGTTCCTGTTGTATTTGCGAAGGCTCTTGTAGCAAAAAATGTATGGAATATCATTCATGGCACGGGGTTATGGGTAAAGATTGCTTTTCAGAAATATATTCATCCATTGAATATTCTAGAATGGATTAGATCTCCTTTCAAAAAGAAAAAGAATATATCAATTTGCTAGAAAGTTGTTCTATGGGCATTTGACATTATTGGAAATTTTTTGGTATGGAAGATTGGTAATGGTACTGCTTATTGGGTTAGATCCTTGGATAGGATGTAAATGGAGACATGCTTTACCCTCTTCCATGCTTGAAAAATTACATTTGGCTGGCTTTTATTTTTTATCTGATATTGGACTTCATGGATTGTCTGCATTGATGGCTCAACAATGGTTTTCTGCAGATTTCATTGGTTTTACTGATCCTCAAGAGATTGATGTGTGGAATGGTTATATAGCCATTCTTAAATCTAGTCATGTTAGGATTTCAAATGATGATGATGCTCTTGTTTGGAATTTATCAAAATCTGGCAGGTACTCACCTAAAGAAGGTTACGCTCAGCTTATGAACAGGGATATGGATCTTATCTGGTGGTGGAAAGTCTTATGGAAGCTGAAATGTCCTCTCAAGACTAAATTATTTAGCTGGTTTCTCTTTTCTGGTAAAGCGTTGACCTAGGATGTTCTTATCTTGAAAGGTCGAGAAGGACCTGGTAGATGTTATTTGTGCAAAATGGAATGTGAATCCAATTTTCATATTGGAGTGGAGTGCCCTTTCACTCAGTCTGTTTGGTTAATTATTGAGGATAATTTGAAACTCAATAATCTTTGGAATGGAGAAATTGTGACAGCATGTTTCAAAAACTGGTGTTTAAATATGGAAGTGGCAAATTTTAAACCATTAGCTATCATTGTTTTATGGTTCATTTGGAAGGCCAGAAATTTGTCTTGTTTTGAGGATTTTTCTTTATCTCCTGCACAGGTATCTAGTTTCAGTTTGGGAATGATGAAGAATATCCCTCAGAAGCACTCTGTGGTTTTGATCCGAACCATCTTTGTGGAAGTTATTGATAAAACCCATGTATGGGGTTTTTTTGATGGTTCTGCAGCAGGGGATCCCATATCATGTGGAGCTGGAGGTATGCTATTTTTATCAGATGTTCACTTTTTTTCCTTTAAAGCTAGATTAGGTTTGGGTACTAATAATTTTGCAGAATTATGTGCCCTCAAGCTACTTCTTATTCTGGCTCGAAGGAACTCGTTGGATAAAATTCACATTTTCGGTGATTCTCAGTTAGTTATAAACTGGGCATCTGGTAAGTACCGATTAATGAATTTAGAATTAGCCATGATTCTCCGGGATGTTAACAGGATTGCTGATTGTTTTGATTCTGTGTCGTTCAAACATATCTACTGGGAAAGAAATTCTTCTGCAGATGCTTTGGCAAAAGCTGGAGGAAGGATATTGGAAGGATCCTGGTCAATTAAGGAACATCGAGCAGATGCTGTTGTGGAAACCTTTCAGGTTTTCTAATTAAAATCAAAATTTACAAGGCTCATTGGGACATGGGTTTGAACAGTTTTTATATTTGTCTTTGGCTTTGTTGGAGACAGTCTTTGTTCTCAGTGGATGGTGATTCACAGACCAGTTATGATACTTTATGAGCAGTTTTTTGAGATGATGATTAAGTTTTGGAATTATATATCAGCAGTTGTAAAACGGTTATTTTGATATGTTTTATGCTTTTGACATTCGGTTTTATGTGCTCGTATGGAGCATTATTTTGAATGATATCTTTCTTGAAAAGACTAAGTTTTCCTTTTGGAAGATGATGCAAAGATCAGTTCTCTGTGATGGAGTTAAAGTTTTGGGACTATTATATGAACAATTTGTGAATCTGGTTATAATTTGTGAATTGGCTGTATGCCTTTGGATAAATTTGGTATTTTTTGAGCTCTTTATGGAGCATTATCTTGATTGTAAATACCAGCTATAAGGTTGGGACTCTCGGTGTTAATGGACTTTTGGGCCATCTGTTGAATGTAAATAAAGATATTTACGAGTTTTTTCCTTGAAAAAAAAAATGTTTATATACACTTAGTTGGGCTCTAATAACCCCCCAAGGCCCAGAATTCAAAATCGGGCATTCCAGCTTTGGAGGAAGCGGGAGAAAACCTCGTCAATTATACTCGGCTATAGGCAAAGCATAATTGTCAAGGGAAAAAAACTCCTTGAAATACCTTAGTTGAGATTCTACGTCTTAGGAGACCGAACCACTCAAAACACCCTACTAGCACATTTTATTACAAACCCCGCGGGGCCATGGTCAAAATTATTCAAATGAAAAACTGGCTATCCAAAATTGGCTAGACACAAAGACGAATCAACTGATACACTGGAATCAAACATTGGACATGTTTGTCAACCGGTGGCTCCTCAGGTAACCCAACTATGGTACAAAAAAGTTGGTAACATCTGGCTCCAACTGTGGGATATGTACTTGCTTGATCTATTGATAAAAAAGAGTGCCTGAGAATCCAGGAATCTCTGGTACCTGCATGTAAACAGAAGTGTCTCAGGACCATGTATATGATAAAAATATGCCATGATGAAATACCAGAAAATATTTTTGCTTTTTTCGAAATAAAGTACATGAAATAAACTTTTTCTTTTTTAGCATGTATATAAGTGAAAATATAATACAAATGCTAATATACAAAAACATTCTACATGGATATGATACAAAAATATAGTACATAAAAATACAACAAGGATGGGTTTAGAAAAGCCCTCGGATGACCCCTTGGTCATCTTGGAGGTTGTTTCGATAAAAGGGCTTCAAGTGTTGGCCATTCATGGGCAGGTTTAATGTTTCTCCATCCATAGTGTTAAGGAAAAAAGAATTGGTGCCAGCCGTGTCATGGATGATAAACGGGCCTTTCCAAAGGCTGTCAAATTTTCCATGCTTCCCAAGCTTCTCCCTTCTCTTATCCCATAAGAGAACAGTATCTCCTATTTGGAAAGCTTTCGGCCTGACTGACTTATCAAAAGTGCCCTTCATGCTTTCTTGATGTCTGAGTGACTGATCAAGGGCAGCTCTTCGAGATTCATCCAACTCTATGATCTGATTAATCATATGCTTCATTTCTGACTGTTCCGTGCCATACTCACTTAACATCTTGAATATAGGGATTTGCATGTTGACCGGAAGGGTGGCTGTGAGTCCATACACCAACTCAAAAGGTGATTTTCGAGTTGAGTTCTTCTTAGTGATCCTATCTGCCCACACAACATACTTAATCTTACTATCCCATGATCTTTTATTATCCCCCACAGTCTTCTTGAGGATGGTCATCAAATTTTTATTAGTGGACTCAGCAAGTCCATTGCCCTGAGGATAGTAATCTGATGAATGGGATAGGATAATGCCATATTTAAAACATAAGTCATTCACTGTTCCTGAACTAAAAGCTTTGGCATTATTGGTTGTTATTTTAAGGGGAGTTTCGAATCTGGTGATGATTCTTTCCTCGATGAAGTCTATAACAACCTTCTCAGTGGCAGTTTTAGTGGGTATGGCCTCTACCCACTTGGTGAAATAATCGGTTGCTGTGAGAGTCCAACAAAAACCATTGCTAGAGTTATCCTTGAATTTGCCAATAAAATCAAGCCCCCATTGCCGAAAAGGGGCAAGGACGACAACTAGAGTAAGGGGAAGAGCTGCCAACCTCTGCTTCCCAGTGAAAAGCTGACATTCCTGGAAACACTTGACATGCTTGTGAGCATCTGCAAAAATGGTTGGCCAGTAATATCCAGCTCTCAAAATTTTGTGGGCAGTTGTATTTGTTGCATAATGGCCTCCACAAAATCCTGAGTGAAACTCCGCTAATATCTTTTTAGAATCCTGTTCGTTGATGCACCTAAGTATGATACCATCTGGGTTCCTCCAACCTAGACCCTTTTGGGTAAGGCAATACCTAGCAGTCTTAAGTCTCAAAGCCCTACGCTTGTGTCCTTTGAGGTGATCAGGGCAGGTGAGATGGAGAAGGAAGAAAATGATGTCGGAATACCAATGATTATTGTTGGAATATAATCCGTCAGGATTATACAATATGTAAATATTTTAAATATATTCTGAATGTGAATAGTCATGTAGGAATATGAATAGGTTGATTGGAAGTTGAATCACAACCGACATATGAATTGTATAAATAAAGGCATTTCCCAAGGAATAAGATGAATTCGAGAGTTATTCTACCTAACATTGGTATCAGAGCGATTCATAACTCCTGCATGTACAGTCTGCATTCTGTTGCTATCTGCACCCTGAGCTTTCCTCAGTCTGCAGATTGCATGCATTGGTGCATGCGCTG
The DNA here is from genome assembly GCA_001517045.1 of Pseudotsuga menziesii. Lineage (NCBI taxonomy): Eukaryota > Viridiplantae > Streptophyta > Pinopsida > Pinales > Pinaceae > Pseudotsuga > Pseudotsuga menziesii. The sequence goes on along the minus strand of LPNX010321211.1, from coordinate 118,530 downwards.
GCTGCTCTAAAATAAGCGTTACTCCCTTGATTGCGTTGAGGAGCGTGTTTGATGGATTGAGGTCTGAATTGGTTAGCCGGATTACCGATTACCTTCAATCTTTTGCACGGTTGTCCTTGAATAGTTTCTACCTGAATAGTCTCTACCAAAATGACTGAGCTCTAGCTACATGCTGCATTCATCATATACCTAACCCTATTCTGCATATGAAGCATCTCCTTTTCACCACTGTTTTTTCATATAGCACGCACTCATTCTGCCACTGCGAATACTGTTTCGGTGTCGAGACTTCCCCAATATGCAATCTTTTGTTCGAGTCGATGATTACAACTGTTTTTTGAGAGGGTCGTGAGCCATTCTCACCACATTCACGGCCTCCATCTAAGGCTGTCCATTGTGTGAAAGAATCCACATTATTTGCTCTAACGTTGGAAGAATCAACACACTGTTGAAGAGGAGAGACTCGATGCTGTGATACACTACATTCACAAGCTGTTTTGCTGTGAACTTGAGGTGAGAGCTCGTGCCTATGCACTGAGCTTGAATAAGATTCAGTCACAAGAAGCTCTCCTATATTCAGCTAAGGGGAGCTCGTATTCCTGGAACCTCCATATCCACGGTTTCAAATAAAGTTATCGATGTTTTATTTGTGAGAGTCTACTCTTAAGTCTGGTGATTGTGTTCTCTCATTCTACATTTACGGTGTTGAGGGCTCCTCCACCTACGAATTTGAAGTGCATCGGGTCTGTGTCGAATCTTGGAGGGTCGCGAGCCACTCCTTTGCTAAATCTGCGACGAATGAAGAGACTGTGTCTGTGCCTTCTGGAAAATATGTGTTTGAGTTGTGTGCTGTGAATCCAATGGTTGTTGCAACCTCTGTATTGAAGATTGAAGACGTGATATGCTACTGTGAGTTCTTTGAAGCCCAATGACTGAAGATTGTTGGTGTAAGATTCAGGACATTACCCAATTTCATGGAGGTAAAATATTGTTGTTGTATTTACTTGTGATCGTTGGAGACTGCATAAAACCTAATTTTTACCCTAATTTTATGCGTGGAGTTTAATTGGAAAAGTCTGCAAATATTTTCATTTGTGTTGGGTGAAAGAGGCCCATGACTGCTGTATATGATGTGAACGGTGTATTGGAGCCGTGAACTTGAATAGTATATTCTTGGAACTGCTGCGTGAAGAATTTCTTCTTCCTGAATTGCTGCGAACTGAAGCTGCTTATATCCACTCAAACGCCCGAAGGTGCATTTTGGATATATGAGACCATCAAAGACTGTGGTGAAGATTCACGCCTTTCTGAAACTACGTGAAGCTTGAAGACATTGTGAAGATTCAGCTGCGTGGAGGTAAAACGCTTTATGTTCAGTGCTGTAATTGTTTGTTGGGAATATATAATGAAGCTGTGATCACATACTATGTGAGAAGATTGCTACGACCTCATAAACTGTGACTTTGTTGTAAAGCTTGAGGAAGGTGGCAGAGACTTGGACCTGCACCTTTACTCTTTCTTCTTTTTCTCCTATTGTTTTAGTTGCAGATTCATCACAGAAGATGCAATCTATAGCATCTGTAGTTGGTGCCACTCTCACTGGCAAAGACACTTATCCAGAATGGTGGAGGAAGATCAAATCTGCCTTCATCTACAATGACCTTTGGGACGGTATTTGTGAAGGCACCACAATAGAGACAGAAGCTGGAAAGCCCATAACCAGAGACCCAGGACCTCCAGGATCCGAGAAAGAGAAGGCCATTTGGAAAACAAAAGACAAGAAAGCTTTAGCGGTAATCACTGCCACAGTCAGTGAAGAGGTGAGCCAGCACATATTGCCTGCAAAATCATGTTTTGAAGCACTAAAAACGTTAAAAGATCTGTATGATTCACACTCTGAAATGGAAGTTATTCAACTAATGCTAAAACTATTCAGTTTAGAAGTAAAAGACAATGATCCCATGTTAGTTGCCTCTGAAATCAAAGCTATCATGCACAAGATTCAAGCCTCTGGTATGAAACCAGATCTTCCCCTTGCAGCATTTGTAAAATCTTTGTATCCTTCTCACTCCAACTATCTTGAGTCATTGCAAGCAAGTGACAAGTTCAAATCACTGACATTTGAAACCCTGGTAGAGAAGATAGCTGACAGAGAGAAAGCTTTTGGTAAGAAGACAACCAAGCATTCTGGAGAATCACTTTGCTTTGCTCAAAAAGCAAAGAACCACACCAGAGACCAATCCAAAGATCATCCCAAAGGAGAAAGCAGCAAGAGAGACAGAGGAGGAAGAAACTTCAGACGTAGAGGAGGCAGAAACAACTCCAGCAAAAGATCAGATTTGCAGTGCAAGTGTTGTGCAAAGATTGGAT
>LPNX010321211.1:78155-113044 GCA_001517045.1 Pseudotsuga menziesii | reverse complement strand
TAGTCATGTAGGAATATGAATAGGTTGATTGGAAGTTGAATCACAACCGACATATGAATTGTATAAATAAAGGCATTTCCCAAGGAATAAGATGAATTCGGGAGTTATTCTACTTGACAATTATCAAGCTCTTGAAGGGCAGGAGTCATGGTAGGCTGAGGGATATCGTTTTCTGCAATCATTTCAATGGCTTTTTCATTTTTTTGAGTAAGCATTTTAGCAAGGCCTTGTCCCTTGATCAATTTAGTGGGCTTTATTTCAAGGTCATACTCTTGGATCTTGGACACCCATGTACCCCTTATTCCTAAACAGTCTTTTTGAGATAGGATATCTTTAACCGCAGTATGGGGAACATATCCGGTAACCTTAGTGTTAAATTTTCATATGCTAAGCTAGATCATTAGTATTTCATTTCGAATTCATAACAAAAGCATATAAACAGGATCACTGAAAGATAGACAAGCACAGCCATACAAAAGGAACACAAAGATTTATCCTGGGAAAACCCTAAAGGAAAAAACCCAGCAAAAGCTTCCTCAATATAGATGCCCCAAAAGATAAAAGGTAAAACCAACAAGGAGATCAAAGCCTGATCCTCCTCCTTCTCCATCTACTCTTCTCTTCTCCACTAATGCGCTACACAAGTGAGAGTGTGTGTGTCACAAATGAGGAGCACTACACCTCTATTTATATTCATCCGTTCACTTAAGTTAACTCATCTGTCATGTAGGCTCGAGTTAATCATGTAGGCTCAAGTAACCACATTGGGGTGTTAATGACCCACCTTTACAATTAGAGGGGACAGCCTCATGACTCTTATCAGTTCTTCCGATTAGGAGCATCGGGGTACAAAGCAATACAAGTGGTTCTCCTGGTAGGACCATCGGGGACCACAAAGAAATACATATAGAATATTCTTCGAAGTTACAATATTTCAGCACTCCCCCTTAACGAGAAGGGTATTCTATAACAACATCAACAACAACAATAATAGGAGAGAGATAGAGGACATCATCAACATCATCAGGGTGATACATCTATAAATCATTGGAAGCTTTTCAACATCATGTAGTCTTCATCTTCAATCTTTAGTTTTCAGCATCGTCAGTACTTTGACCGCTTCGATCAGCAACATCTTCAGCATCTTGACTCTTCAATCAGCAGCAACATCTTCAGCACTTTGACCTTTCGATCAACAACATCATCTTCAACACTTTGACCTTTTGATCAGCAACATCTTCTTCAGCACTTTGGCCTTTCGATCAGCAACAACATCATCATCATACTCTGATCTTTCGATCAGAAACATCATCAAAACATCATCAAAACATAAACATCATCATCATCAAAATATCATCATCATCATACTCTGATCTTTCAATCAGAATCATCATTATCATCAGCCTCTGATCTTTCGATCAGAAACATCATCAACTGAACATCATCATACTCTAACATCAACTCATCATCATATTCTGAACTTTGATAATACGACATCATCATCATCAGGATCTCATCATCATCACATTCTGATCTTTCGATCAGAAACATCATCATCATCAGGATCTCATCATCATCACATTCTGATCTTTCGATCAGAAACATCATCATCATCATCGCATTCTGATCTTTTGATCAGAAAACATCATCATCATCAACAACATCAAAATCATAAGCAACTTCTGATCTTCCGATCAGAAAACATCATCATCATCATATTCTGATCTTTCGATCAGAGAACATCATCATCAACAACTTCTAATCTTTCGATCAGAGAAACATCATCATCATCATATTCTGATCTTTCGATCAGAGAACATCATCATCGTCAGCAACAACATCATCATTATATTCTAATCTTTCAATCAGAAAACATCATCATCATCAGCAACTTTTGATCTTTTGATCAGAGAAACATCATCATCATCAGCAACATCTGATCTTTCGATCAAAAACATCATCATCATCATCACACTCTGATCTTTCGATCAGAAACATCATCATCATCATCAGCAGCCCATAGTACAAAGACAAAGAGATCTTTGGATCTCTTTTGGACTCAAAATCCAAAGATGATGCAATCCTATCACATTCTCGACAATCGAGGTCACCGGATCATCTCTGAACCGAGGTTCAAGGATGATGCAATCCTGCCACATTCTCGATGACCGAAGTTACACCAGATCCGTTCTGAACCGAAGTTCAAGGATGATACAATCCTACCACATTCTCGATGACCGAAGTTACACCGGATCCAGTCTGAACCGAAGTTCAAGGATGATACAATCCTGCCACATTCTCGATGACCGAAGTTACACCGGATCCAGTCTGAACCGAAGTTCAAGGATGATACAATCCTGCCACATTCTCGATGACCGAAGTTACACCGGATCCGTTCTGAACCGAAGTTCAAGGATGATACAATCCTGCCATATTCTCGATGACCGAAGTCACCGGATCACTTCTGGACATATGTCCCGGGATGATACAATCCCTCTTGATTCTCGAAGATCGAGGTCTCCGGATCACTTTAGGGCAAGTGCCCAGGGATGATACAATCCTACTGCATTCTCGAGGACCAAGGTCACCGGATCACTTTAGGGCAAGTGCCCAAGGATGATACAATCCCACCACATTCTTGAGGACCGAAGTCACCGAATCTATTATGGACATATATCCCGGGATGATACAATCCCTCTTCATTCTCGAGGACCGAGGTCACTGGCTCACTTTAGGGCAAGTGCCCAGGGATGATACAATCCCACTTCATTCTCGAAGACCGAGGTCTCCGGATCACTTTAGGGCAAGTGTCCAGGGATGATACAATCCCACTTCATTCTCAAAGACTGAGGTCTCCGGATCACTTTAGGGCAAGTGCCCAGGGATGATACAATCCCACTGCATCATCATTACTCCCCCTTTCGGGGAAGGTCTTTCTGAACCACACCAAGCTTGTCCCAAAAGTGTTCGAACTTTACCCGAGACAGAGGCTTTGTTAGCGCATCATCATCTAAACCATCTTCATCTACATCTTCAGTATGTGAATACTGAACTATCACCATATGTATCTCCAGTATGTGAATACTGAAAGTATCATCATCTATATCTTCAGTATAGAAATGCGGAGTCACCATCATCTGCATCTACAGTATGTAAATATTGAAACATCATCTATATCTTCAGTATGGGAATACTGAAACATCATCATCTGCATCTTTATCTTGTATGTAGAAATATCAAATTTCTATGTGTTACGACGGAACACAGGGTTCTCTGTTATCACAACTCTCGTTATCACATAGAATCAATGTAGTATCCATCTTCAGGTCAAGGAGACCTGATATCAGCTTTCGAAGCCATATGGCTTCACAACTTAGCAGAGCAATTTGCTATGTATTGTCATTCTAAGAGAAACACTGGACTGTTTCCTGCTAAACCATGAACTCATAGCAGACCCCAAACAAAAGCATCTACCTAAGGTGCTTTTCCTGTCTGAGATACTTCCATCCCAATCTGCATCTGTATAGCCATACAATCTGTAGTCATGGCTACCATCATAGTATAGACCAAGGTCTATAGTCCCTTTCAGATATCTCATCACATGTTTTGTAGCTACTAGGTGAACCCATCTTTGAACAAGATATTGACTTAAGTTGTTCACAGCAAAACAAATGTCTGGTTTGGTATTTGTTAAGTACATCAATGAACCAATGATCTGTTTGTAATGAGTTGCATCCACCAACTCTGATGATTCATCAGCTAATAGCTTCAGGTTGGAGTCCATGGGTGTGGCCATGGCTTTGCATTCCAACATATTGAATCTCTTCAATATCTCTACTGCATACTTTCCTTGGTTGAGAAAGATTCCTTCTGAACTTTGTCATACTTCCAGACCTAGGAAATAGTGCATTAACCCAAGGTCTTTCATCTCAAATTCTTCTGCTAGTTTCTTCTTGCTTTCCATGATCTGTTTCTCATTCCCTGTCAAGAATAAGTCATCCACATATAATAACAGGATGACAGGTTCATCTTCTACAACCTTGAGATAAATGTTAGGATCAGCTTTACTCTTGGTAAAGCCCATAATTGACAGGAAACTGTCTATCTTTCCATACCAAGTTCTGGGAGCTTGCTTCATGCCATAGAGGGCCTTCTTTAAATTACATATATGAGTCCATCTGTCTTCAACTTCAAATCCTTTCGATGTAAAACTCTTCCGCAATCATACCATTAAGGAAGGATTGTCTTTACTTCATCATGGGAGAAACTACCATCATAGTTCTGAAGGAAGTGTACCTTGCTTCCTGGAGTAAGTGTCTCTTCAGAATTAATTCCCTCTTACTTATAGAAACCTCTAGCCACAAGTCTTTCCTTACTTCTATCAGCGGCATATTTTATCTTGCAAATCCATTTGTAAGATACCACATTCTTGCTTTCTGGTTTGAGTACTATATCCCAAACATCATTCTAGTAGTCTTTCATCATAACATCTTCCATGAGTTTGTCTTGTCAGATCATCAACATATCCTAGTCTTCTGCATTCAACTTTGAAGGTTGTAACCCACTTTACTCTTGGTAAAGTCTCGATCCATCATGTCGTACTGTGTCGAACTTAGATATCTTCTGTAGTCACTCCCCTTGAAGTGGAGTATTATCTTCCTTCTTCATTCTGTATAGGTGGTTCTATGCTTGATATATACTGGTCAATAGAGTATGTCATGTCATAGTCTATTCTTTTTGAGGCAAATCACGAACCTTGCTTTGTACACTTGTTCTTGTAGATCCATATGGAGGATACTACATACTTTCCTTTATGTCTCGAAATCATATCGTATACATCATTCCTCATGATCAACTGTCATTCTTTGATCATAGCTTCTTTCATAGCATTCTTTTTTTCATCTTGAGTTATCTCTCATACCCATGGTGGTCTTCATCCTTCGAGGTGGATCTACTGCTGTCTGAAGGTGTCTTTGACCGTGGGAGCTTCAGATTCATGTTTATTGAATTGTCATCACTTGTTCTTCGAAACAAGTCTCATCCTTCTTTTCTTGTAGGAGGTTGTATAGGACCTTTCCTACAATTCAAATGCACCAATTGCATGGTTAGAACTATTTCATATGCATAACGACAAATTCTTATGCATCATGCAACTGTTTAGCCAATACAACATTCATCCATATCTCACAGAAACTTTCTAGATGCCTTCCATCTCTACCATGACATCATTGAGATTGTGCACTAATCCAATATGTCAGCAAAAAGGTTTGATAAGTAGCAATGGAGAGTTGTATAGCACCATGAGCTACTTACCCATCACATGCATAACACATCAACTGAATATAATCAAATGTATAACAAAACAATATCATGAAATGACAATCGAATACTTATCTTTTATTTGTTTCGTGGGTAGACTCCATCTTGATCATTCTGCTTTATCATCTTCTTCATTCATGAAATCATCATTTCTTATCCAAATGATAAGATGAATAAGAGGTTCTTCAAGAATTGAGTTTTTCATATTCCTCATCGCTTGAGGGATCTTCTTTGAATGGTGAGAGCTTGATCTTCAATTGCTCCCATCTTCTTCTTCTCTTCTTATGAGTCGAGCTGAAAGTAATTACTTCCTTTTGGCATACATTCTTCGCATGAATGAATCCCATGATCCTGGGAGGCCATTCAAGGTGGCTATCACCACTTCTTCTTCTTTCGCTTCAAGTTGTTCTGCATTCTGGATCTCCACATTCTTCAACTATTTTCTCAAAGCCATCTTCTGATTTAAGTTCTTATCTTCAAATAGTTTGATCAAGGAATAAAACATCTTCAGTGTCTTTAGGGAAGATACTTGTGGTACAAGTTGATCCGTGATTGAATCAACAATGATCTTCTTGGCCTTGATCAAGTTCTTCTTGTGTAAGGCTTTGAGCCTCATCTCCCTTTAGAACTGGAACCTCTCTACTCATGTAGGTGTCCAATTCATTTTCTTCAGAGAGATCAAATACTTCCATGCTTGGAAGTTATCAACTTCATCAAGCTCATCAACACGCTGATGTTATAGATCACTTTGAAATGAGAACTTCAAATTCAAATAGCAAAAGATTAGATCTTACTGATTTGAGGTGTCCATCCTATTTTCGGAGCTGGTTGATCTAGGGCTTGTCAGAGAAACCCTAATTTTCAAAACTTGGAATCTTTTAGATCTGACTGGATAGAAAGATAGATCTCTTCAAATGGAGCTGTCCAATGTACTCATTTTCTAAAAACAGTGGAGGGAAGCTCCCGGAACAGGAAGCCCTAGTTTTCCAATTTCTTCTGCAGAAATGCCTGTCAATGTCTCTGTGATATCTCCGAAATTAATGCTCCTCTGTGTCTGAAATTTTGCATTGAGGTAGCCTCGCATGTCCCTGATCCAACACCATAGGTTTCATCAGAATTGGTTTCACCAATTGGGATTTATGATCCTTTTCCCAAGGTGACCTGTTACAGGACTGTTCAGAATAGCGAAGTTGTACGGCATGCCACATGTCACTGGTTCATCTTCTGAGTCTAATCTTCGGATCATAGAAATTGTAGTCCATGCTCATTTTGGAACATCTTCAAGAATTCCATTTCGACTTCTGTAGCCCAAGATATAACAATTTTCCCCAGGTGTCCTGTTTAGGGATGAATTCTGGAAGAGGCTAGAACCCTAACTTGGAGGGATCATGTCTCCCAGAATATAGCGAATCTGAGGATTAATTTTGGACAGTGTACATCAGGATTGTATCTTCGGCCTTTGCAATTTTCAACTTCTAAGCCTTCGCCAATCTCTGAATATAACGAAAGTACCAAAACTTAGCAGTTTTAGTATTTAGGGTTTTTCTAGCTCGAGGTCAAACTAGGGTTTAACTTTCCCAGAGTTTCACCCAACCAAATTTCTTGATCCAGGTCTCTAAACTTCGATTTTGATGAGGAGAACAATCCTATGCCAGGCTCACTCAAAAATTCCTCTTATGTAGAAAGCCCTAATTTTCCACACCAAAACTGAAAATGCTCGGAATCGAATTCCGCTTCGACAGAAAGATGCGCCCTTCAATGGAGAGTTAGTCTAGCCTTCTTTTGCTGATCGATTGTGGATAGAGACCCAAAAAGTAAGAAGCCCTAGCTTCTGTAGCTGCACAATGTCTTCTTTCACGGTGGCTTTGATACCATGTTAAATTTTCATATGCTAAGCTAGATCATTAGTATTTCATTTCGAATTCATAACAAAAGCATATAAACAGGATCACTGAAAGATAGACAAGCACAACCATACAAAAGGAACACAAAGATTTATCCTGGGAAAACCCTAAAGGGAAAAACCCAACGAAAGCTTCCTCAATATAGATGCCCCAAAAGATAAAAGGTAAAACCAACGAGGAGATCAAAGCCTGATCCTCCTCCTTCTCCAGCTACTCTTCTCTTCTCCACTAATGCGCTACACAAGTGAGAGTGTGTGTGTCACAAATGAGGAGCACTACACCTTTATTTATATTCATCCGTTCACTTAAGTTAACTCATCTGTCATGTAGGCTCGAGGTACACATGTAGGCTCAAGTAACCACACTGGGGTGCTAATGACCCACCTTTACAATTAGAGGGGACTGCCTTATGACTTTTATCAGTTCTTCCGATTAGGAGGATCGGGATACAAAGTAATACAAGTGGTTCTCCCGGTAGGACCATTGGGGACCACAAAGAAATACATATAGAATATTCTTCGAAGTTACAATATTTCAATACTTAGAATACCTGATATAGGTCCTGGAATGTTTTAAAGATTTGACCAAGGCATAAGCCTGCTTCTCCATAATGGTATAGTTTAGTTCAGAGTTTTGCAAGGCTCTACTCATAAATGCTATAGGTTGCTCGAACCCATCGAAGTTCTTTTGGAGCAACACACCAGCAATAGTGTCTTCCAAAGCAAAAGAAAAGATCATAAAATCCTTCGCGTAATCCGGGCTGACTAAGACTCGAGACCTGGTAATGGCATTCTTTATAGTATCAAAGGCTTTCCTTCCTGTTATCACTCGCCTTGTAGTTACCTGTGTGAGGTGGATCTAGGATGGATGGTAGAGGGGCAAGCAACTAAGGGGTGGAACCACGATTGCCTAGACTCCCAAATGGATGGTTGTCACGTCAATCAAGGCAACTTTCACTCTGTGTTATCCTAGTCCAAGACAACAATGGGGGAGTGCCGGATCTGCTCCCGACAGGAGAGATCGGACTTAGACACCAAAAGAAGATAAGATGGGGCTTCAGGGAACTTAAGGTGCAAGGTAAATGGGAACCCTAGCTTTAGGGTTTAGGTACTAGCAACTGGTGGGGATGAACACTATCTTGGAAAACGTAACTGTGACAGGGTGAGCAAGAACAAAGTTGGGACTGCCTAGTACCAAGGGGATAAAATCAATGAAGGATAGGTGACTTGAGTTATCGGTAGGTGTTGGAAAAAGGAGTAAGAGTGAGGTCAAGTTGGGGCTAGCGCTAGCTAGGAGATCAGTGCCTTGTGTGTCTTGGGCAATGGAGTCAGCAACAACACCAATGTTTTAGAGAACCCACCTGGGAGACACCTTGATCTATGAACCCAGAAAGTAGTTGGTCCGGAAAAGCTAAGGTACAGGAAACCCAGCTCAATGGATGGCTAGTGCTAGGGCTTAGGAGGACAGATTTGTAGTTCTAGGGTCACCGGGATGCTAATGGCTCAGCGTTGAGGAAGAAAAGAGGTCAGGGTGACCTGATCTACAAGCCCAAATCAGGAAATCAGTAGAAAAATCAGATCTAGAAAAGTCAAAATCTGATGATGGGGCTAGGAGGCTGAAAACTGATTTTTCAGATCTAGGGCAAACCGGGAGGAACTAGCACAGCGTTGGGGGTGTTCTGGAGTGCTTGGGCCCTGATCTATCAGCCTATCTTGTCAGACTTCAGAAAAAATCACTTCCAGAAAAGTCCAGTTTTCAGTGAGGGCACTAGGGCAGATTCAGTCAATTTTTCAGATCTAGGCCAAATGGTCAAGCAGTTGCACAGCGTTGGGGTTGATTTAGGCTGTGTGGGACCTGATCTATTCGTCTGTGAAGTCAAAAATAAAAATAAAAAACTCAAAACCCTAGCAGGTCAATTTTTCAATGGGGGGGTTATGCAATTTTCTGCTTAAAAATCAGATCAAGGTCAAACTGTGAGGAATTTGACCATTGTTTCAATTGATTTGATGAAGGGGAGGCCCGATCTATGAAACCCAGAAATGGTTTGGCAAGATCGGACTATTCCCAAGTTTATTGATTTTTAATGTTTTTAGTGTTTTAGGAGTTTTAAGAAAAAGTTAAATTGAAGCAAGGTACAATGGAATAAAATCTTAAAAAAGAAGAGATTTACCTAGAAAAGCTTGTAGAAGTCTGTAACAGTGACGATCTTTGCTATCCCGATCAATTTTGGAAGATCCCCGTGATTTCTATGGCATATGCAAGCTCCAAGCCATCAATGCGCCCCCTACCCTACATGAGCAAACGTCAACCATATCAGATTTGCACATACAAAATAAAGAAACTGAATGCTACAAGATAGTAAAATGAAGTAATCATAGATCACAATGAAACTAATGAAAACCCCCTGATCTAAGACGAAGAGAACCGAGCGAGTTGAGTTCCCCCTACAAAAACGCTCTAGCCAAAACGCCCTCCTGTAGACAAAACAATGATAGCCACGAAAAATATAGATCTCACGAGAATTTCCACAATGCTAGGAAGCTGAAGACTAGCTAATCACCATTTGAGCATATCAGATGCAAAGCAGATCCAAAAAAATTTCCACAGAAAAGTCTTTCTATTATTCAGATCCAAGAGCCAAAGACCCCCTACAGATGAGAAGCTCTCTCCTTTAAATAGAAATGAGAGAACCTCAATCATAACCAAATCCTAACCACTTTCAAAACGAGTGGCTAAGATTAAAAGATGAAATGTTCTAATCAATGGTTAAGATGAGCTCAACATACAACACATGGATCAATATAACCATAATTTACCAAAGTGGACTAAACCACCCAAATAAAGGTAACCCATTCAACAAGAAATAAATGAAAGTACATGGTGGGTCCAAGGAGTGTTTGACTAACTCTCTTTGGGTGTCCCCATGGCACAATAAATAATATAAGAATTTAATTCTTTGACTTTTGTGCCTCCTTGAGGAAATCGTGAGCCTCCAAAAAGAGCTCTAGAAAATAATAAAAAATGCCCAAAAATAGGTGTGGGCCCAATCAGGAGCTGCAGTTGCTGGAGAAAGTGTGGAGAACATCACTCTCATCATCATGACTCATTCCATGTCATTTCCTTGCCTACGTAGCTCAAATTGATTTCTTTAATAGCCATTTAATCATTTTTTAATTTGCCTCGGGAAACGTGATCCTGCCAAAACAGCCTCCTAGGGTGCCTGTGTTGTCAAACTGAGCCCACTAGGCTTTCTGGGATGGGGGTACAATGGTACAAACAAGTGGCTGCACCCCCCTATGCCCATATAACGCCCTAGGAGATCCAACTGAAACATCTCCGTGCTCAAAAATATCAATCTGTGAAGAAAAATTGCATTAGAAAGACAGAATGAACCTGATCACATCTGTAAGTGCTCGGAACTGGAAATAAATTGTCTCATTAGACTCAGAGAGTCCAAATCCATCTAAGGTGTATACTCATACCCCTCATTGGTCTCTATCTAATTATCAATCATATCCAATAAACAATATAACCATATGTGAATAATCAAACACCAATAATAACTCAGACTATATCCATCCGCTGCAAGTGTTAAAAGGTTAAGACATGCTCTACAACTCATTCAAGTAACAATCACAACAAGTAGCATTCATTTTACTGGCAGTACATCAACCAATACATATATAAGGCTTTATTTATTATTACTTAGACTTAGACTTTCAAGACTATACTCACTTCATAGTTGTAGCCAATTTGCTAGTGAAGGTTGAAGGGTGGAAATGACAAGGCTAAGGCAAAGGATGACTTCCTACTCAACATCATGACACTTTGGACAAGAAAAGGGAATACTCACTATAACCAATGTCAGATAAACAACAACACAAGGAATGGCAGTGCCTCACAAATGGGTGAGTTGTTTAGAGAGTGCTTATTCAACTTAGGCATCATGTCTACATCAAGCTTGATCCAAGTTCATTAGGATCATCATTTTATTCCATGGCCTTTTTGGCCTATATGACCCTTTTGGGACTTCACCAGTGCTTAAAAGCACAGCTAATTGCAGCTTTCATCCGGGACATATTTATTTTAACAAGGTCAACAATTTTTGGATATAGCATATTTTTAACCATTGCTTTTTTGGACATTTTCTTATACTCTTCAAGGAGTATTTTAGCATTTCATTGCTCTTGCCCTTTTTACATATGTTAAGAAACACAGTTTTATAATTTTCATTTTTCATGGGCGCATATTCAATATTTTCAATATAGGTAGTACATGAGCTTTCAGTTTTAGCCAACAACATCACAAGTGACTAGGGGAAGTTCTGCACCATGCCAAACATTGGGACAATCGACCAGAATGATTTAGGCATACTATCCAACTTACCAAAGGCAAGTTTTGTCACCAACTCAGAGCCGAGACACAATATAAACAGGGAGGCTTGTCCAACAAAAGTTCCAGCGGGGAAAAAGGTCCTCCATGCCATAAGTCAAGAAGTCAGTCGGGTTGAAAACTAAAATGGAAGGTAATGGATGGGTGAAGACAGTGGATGATGGAACCAACACTAGCAAGCCAAAACAATGGTGGGAATGACTACCTCTATTCTCTCTAAGGAGGGTAAAACCAATGAGTATAGATCAAGAACTTCCAAGTCTAAGTAAGGACATCAATACATAGTACAAGATACAACCAAGTCCATATAATTATGACCGCCAGATCATGATACCACAAGTTAATACATGTCACAAGAATCAGTATAAGAGCAATAATAACCATAACACAATATAAAATGCTGAGTCATAACCATGCAATATAATCCATCTGAGACACCATCTGTCCAATGAGAAAGAACTGACATAAAACTGGGCATGAATGACTGCTCTGAAAATGACATAAATGGCTACATCGATCCTCAAATCTGAGTGTCCTAAGACTCAGTCCTGACATGGGAGAGTACAATAGTCCACTAATATAATAATGATTCATCAAAACTGCTCATCTCAGCATATCATATGTAAGAGATCTGGCTGAAAAAAGTACTATGTCTGAAAAATAGAATATGGTAGCCTGTCTACTATGTATGTGATAACACTTCCTTCAGTGGTCCACACAAACTTGGCATTTTTCTTAAGTAAGGCCTACATCGGTTTCATTAATTCGACCAAGTTGGGGATAAATCTTCTGATGAAATTTATATGACCATTGAAGGATTGGAGGGGAATCTTAGGGAGGGGAATCTTTCTTATGGCCTCTACTCTTTCAGGATCAATTTTGACATCCTCCTTATTGATGATGTGTCCTAAGAGTTTTCCCTCTTCTATGCCCAAAATTGACTTAGCCGGATTCAAAGAAATGCCATACTTTCATCGCTCGAAAATCTGCCTGAGATGACCAACATGGCTGGATCTTTCTTTCGAAAAAACAGTAAGATTATCTTGATAGATCTCAATGATTTTGCCAATCAACTCCTTGAAAGCATAATCCATGGCCCTTTGGAAAGTAGCTCTGGCATTTAAAAGGCCAAAGGGCATTCTCAGATATTCAAAAGTGCCCCAAGGAGTTGTGAAAGTGGTTTTATGCCTATCTTCCTCTTGGATGACAACCTGGTTATAGCCTGAAAAACCATCAAGCATTGACATCATGCTCGATCCAGTGACCCGTTGGAGGAGGGTCTCCATGTTGGGAAGGGGGTAATTGTCCTTCTGACATGCTATGTTTAGATTTCTGAAATCTATACATATCCTTATACTCCCGTTCTTCTTTCTAACTACGACCAAGTTAGAACACCACGTTGAATGTCTAGTAGGAGCTATTATTCCTGCTACTAACATTTTCTCTAACTCCTTTTTAATGATTGGTGCTAACTTAAGATTTATTTGCCTAAGTTTTTGTCTGAAAGGCTTGCCTTTTTGACATTCTGGTTTCAAGGGAATAGTATGTTGAAATACATCTTCCCTATAGGCTTTGAGTTCGTCATAAGTAAAGGCAAATACATCACCATACTCTTTGACTAGATTTATGAGGTTGTTCCTTTCTTTTTCGGAAGTACCTTTTCCAATTTTTATAATTTTAAGTTTTGTTTCTATCCCAATGTTGATTTCAATGTAATCCCTCGGTTTTATCTGCTCAACATTGCTTTTTCTTCTGTCCTGTCTGTCAAAGATGTTTTCTAAGGCAACTAGACCACGTGGGACAAGATTGTTAAACTGGTCACCTTCTCCATAATATTCTTTATTTTCTTCCTGATCATTTACTTTAAAGTTTAGGAATTCATTGACATTATGAATAAATCTCAAAATCTGCTCATCATTTTTGAAGACCTGCCAATGTTCAAAATTATCAGGAACAGAAGGTCTGAAGTTAATCTCTAAAGGACAATCCCCCTCTAACATCTCATCCGATGGATGAAGAGTTGACGCTGAAACTGCAAGCTTATCGGAGGCACTATTCTGATCTCTAGGGACTGCTTCTATGTTAAGGGCATCAAAGAATTCCATTGTATCCCAGATTGCATTTCTATATTTTTTAAGTCTTTGACACTTACATACAAACTGACCCTTAACTTGTTGGACAATTAAGTCAGAGTACCCTTTAATATTAAGCAACTTGATCCCCATGTCCTTGGCAATCTCAATGCCCAGTAGAAGTGCCTCATACTCTGCCACATTGTTAGTTGCTTTGAATTCCAATCTGAAAGCAAAGTTGAAAACTTTACCCTCTGGTGAAATAATGACAACACCAGCCCCCTTGCCCGTTCTAGAGTAGGCACCATCAAAATTCATTCTCCACAATTCACTAAGTTTTTCAGTCTTTATCTCTTCTTGGAGGGGTTCCAAGAAGGTGGAGTTGATTTGATAGGTACCATTTTCATCAGTGTGGTAGGCATACTCATTCAATGGTCTTTGAGGATTTTCAACATGGTGTCTTTTTTCCTTTTCAGAATACAACTTAACAAGTGAAAACTCCGATGCTGGTATGGTGTCATAGGTCCAATCCATCTGGATTGATCCTCCCAAAGTGGCACCCCATTTCCTAGAAAGCAACATCCCCCATTTGTCCGGAACATCAACAACAAGGATGTCCATGGTGATCTAGATATCCGGATACTTAGCCAATCTAACTAACTGGTTCTCGATCATCCCTTCAACTTTAACCCGTCTAGAGTCCATGGCACATACATTTTGGTATGGCCTTGTGGTTCTTAAGTCAAGCTGCTGCATGACTTTTTTGGTCATGATGCTGGAACTAGATCCCGAGTCTAACATACAATTGTGTAGAAAAAGATCACCCATCATCAATGATACGTAAAAAGGGGGATGATCTTCTTTTCTTGGGTCCCTAGTATGTAGAACTATAGGTGGATTGGCAAAGACATTATTTGAAGTTCGTTCCACGGTATCAGAAAAAGTGACCTTTTTAGGGGTAAGGGGCTTTACAGGATTTGAAGGACTTTCTTCAGTTTGAGAATCAACATTACTTGTAGGGTCTAGGATTTTCAAAAGTCTCTCTCTTTGGCTAGGGATTTTACATAATTCAAGGACTGGAACAGGGAATTTTGTATTTGCTAGCCAATTACCTAAGTCAAAACTTAAATCAACAATTTCTTTAGTTTCTACTTCTTTTGGAGGATTAGGAGTTGTTACCTTAGGAATATTCTGTGCAGAAGACCCTTTTCTTTGATAAGTTATTCCCTTGAAGTTTTGAGTGTCGTTGATCTGCTTGGCTGAAGGCATCTCACCATAGTATTGAGTTAAGTGGTCAACTTTCTTTTCATAACGATTGGCATGCGGCCAATTTTGCTATGGAGATGCTAGGGATGTCATCTATGTTGTTGATAAAATCAGGCTCGCTTGCAGACGTACTGGGAGCGCACCCCTCGAGATAACCATGCTCCTGGACATAACATGCATAATGACAGCCAGATTCCTCATGGAAATCTCTGCATGCCCTACAAAATGGTTTGTAAGGCTCAACAACATTAGTAGCCTCTAGCTGATGAGGAGGCCTCTGCTCATGGTTGGGATTCTTTCTTTGCCATGTTTGCTTTGCAGGGAAAGTTCTAGGAGGTGGTGGAGGTTGCGTTCTTTCAACTGTTATGACCCTATTCTGAACTTCCTTAATCTGTGCTAAGTAATTCCTTTCCATTTCTTGCATTTTCTCAGTTAGGTCCGTGAGCTTTTTCTCATAAGCTTTGTTTGATGGCTCCTTCCCTTTAGATTCAACATTTTTAAGAGGAACGGATGACCTAAAGTAACCTTGGATGTTTGACTCTCCTGAAGACTGCATATTCTTATCAATTTTGACGACCAAACCCTGAGCTAGAAGTAAAGTAGCCGACTCCTTGTCTCTAATCTGGTACTGGATCTTGCCACTTAATGCTTCAATATAATAATCCAAAACGAAAGCTACAAGAGGAGAATAAGTGGCAGGGATGGAATTTGACAACTCAGTGAACCTATTATTGAACTCATCCATCGTTTCAGTTTCAGATTTCTTCATGCTAGTCAAAGCTGCTACTAGATGTCTAGGTTCCTTTTTATTGCCAAACTTTCCAAGGAAAGCCGTCTTGAAATCCGCTATGGTGGTAAAAGAATTGTTTGGCAAATTATCATACCAGTTGCCAGCCTTGCCATCCAAAGACAAAGCAAACAAGGTCATGTATACATCTTCATGTTTATCAGCACCCCTAACATAAGAACCGCAGTTCCTGGAGAAATTTCTGATATGTTGCTCAACAGAGACAGAGGCATTAGTGCCATTATAGGTCATAAGTTTGTCGATAGCCTTTTCAGGAATGTCATGAGGTTGACCTGCTATCTGAGTAAAGTTGAGTTGAGTAAAGAACTCACTCATTGTGTTAAGGAAACAGTTATTGTTTTGCAAATTTTCTAAGTTTTCTAGAAATAAAAGGTGGATGTCTGAAATAGACTCAGATCCAAGTTCTGCAAGGATCCTACGAGAAGCTAGTTTGTTTAGTCTCCTCGTATAGACTTTTTCAGGGTCAGGGATGAAATTGAACAACCCTTCAGAGTTTCTTCTAGTAGAATACCTTGAGGTGTTAACTGATAGTGGAGTCGCCAGGTGGACTTAAGCCTTATTTCGGAGAGTGATTGGACTAAAAATCTACCAAAAAAGGGGAAAAAGGTAAAAAACTAAAAGAAACAAAGGTCGTCTAGGAACAAAAAGATTTGTCCATGGTAACGGCGCCAAAAGATGTTGTCCGCCGATTGCACACCAGCAGCAGAAATCTAATGAAAGCTGTCTCCTCACTTAGGAAAGTGGGAGAGGTGTGACCTTGGGGGCAAGCACAGAGCTAGGTACTGTCACCTACTCCTAGCTCCTCCATTTAGGCTAATTCCTAACGAAGCCAAGGGGGGTAGTCCCTACGAAAGAGTTTCTATGGCTCTTAAGTTGTTAAAGTGTTTAAAGGTTGCGGATGCGGATGGGTGTTGTTTAGGAGTTATTATGATTTGAAGATGTTTACTTATTATGAATATAAAAAGCAATCCACGTTGCTAGCAAGAGATTAAAAAGATAAGTAAAAATTCCAGACTTTAATTAAGCATTCAGAGATAGAGATTAAAATGAACCACAGACAATTGATCAATATAAGATAATTATGCAGATTTAATAAAGGACCAGTGCCTTATGGAGTCAATGATACTGAAATGCGCAAATAATAAGTCTAGGAATCCAACTAGTGAGTATTAGATTGTGCGAATGCTCTTGGTAGGTTTTAAGGATTTTATGTGCTCTTGGTTTAGGTGTCAACGAAGGTTTGTCAAAAGCTGAGAGAATATTCTAAGTTTCCTTCGTTGAAGACATGTCGGGCCCGCCCAGTATCCCAGGCTGGTATCGCGAAGATTGACCAGCTAGCTGAGAAGCTTAGATAGCAAGATTCCGACGCCTCTACTAGGAAGTACTTTGGAAGATTCCCTACAACGCCGATCCGTTGGTTACGGGGTGTTAAGTTTTATTAAGTTATTTCTACAAGGTTTAAATATCCAGTGTCGTTTCTTGGTACTCCAATCTGAGATCGGTCAGAGCATACTCCGGCAAGGAGGGGAGGAAGTTAATTAATTAAAGGGGTGTGTGTTGCAAGTTTTATTAAATCAGTTAATTAAGACTCTCCGACAGAGAGCGCTCTTGACCTTGTCTTATGACAAAGGTTCAAGAGACTTATCTAATCTAAATGCCTAATGCAAGGATGTGCAAATTTAATAATGCTCTCCGATAGAGAGTGCTCTTGACTTGTGTTACTGCAAGTTCAAGAGTCTTACTTAATTAATTAAACTTTGAATGAAAGAAATAAAACAATAAAATTCTAACTACCCAAGAATCGCTTTCAGGCTTTTTAGGGCCCTAATCGGGAAAGCAAGGGGGTAAGTATGCAATAAGAAATTAAGCCACGTTCAATTAAGCAATCAAAACACAACTTTTTACTTCATTTTCTATGGAGAATAGATTAATCAAAACATGCATTACTTGATTATGATTAAGCAACTTATCCTACACTATTCTACCATTAGCAATTTAAATAGAAAATGAAAAGCATGACAGTGAGACGATACAGGCTTCCCCCAGATGGGGAAAGAAGGGTGTGGGAGCCGTAATCCCACTCGCTTTTTATTAATTTTTACAGTTATTTTTTTTATGTTGAGCTTCTTCTTGAATGAGCAGATGGTGAGAAAGGAAAGAAAGAGGAGGGAGATGTTTTGGTCTTTTTGCTCTTGCTTGCTTCCTTGCTTGCTTTTATCCTTTGGGCTCTCCTTCACCTGCCTGAAACTAAGAGCTTTGAACACTAACTCGTTATGGTGTTAGTTCACAAAAACAAATTGAAACTAGATCTACCAACTTAGTGACAAAAAAAAAACCGAACCCAAACCTTACCAAAACCGGAGCAAGAAAAAGAGGAATAAAATGCTACAAAAAGAGAAGTGAAAAAGGGGTGAAAAGAGGACAAAGTAAGGTCAAAGAAGGCTGAAAGCAAAAGGTGAAAGAGGGGCTGCAAATTGAAGAAAGAGGGCTGCAAAAAGTGAAGAAAGAGGGCAAAAGTGGGTAGTGAAAAGTGAAGAAAGAGGGCAAAAGTGGGCAGCAAAAGAGGAGAAAAGAAGGCTGCAATAAAAAGTGAAAGATGGCTGCAATTTGAAGAAAGAGGGCTGCAAAAAGTAAGGAAGAAGGCTAAAACTAGGGCCCAAAAAGTGGTTGCAAAAAAGGGTAAATGAGGCTGCAAATTAGGGCCAAAAGAGGGCTGCAAAAAGTGAAGAAAGAGAGCAAAAGTGGGCAGCGAAAAGTGAAGAAAGAGGGCAAAAGTGGGCAGTGAAGGAGGAGAAGAAAAGACTGCAATAAAAAGTGAAAGATGGCTGCAAATTGAAGACGGGACAGCCAACAGGGGCATACGGTTTGGTGAATGAATGTTCACTTTAGCCCAAACCTTGCCCTAACCCAAGAATGTAAAAAATTTTTAAACTTTGAAAGATGAATAAAAATGAAGAAAAACATTCAAACCTGTGGCTTTTCTTGATGATGCTTGGATTCCTTGAAGCTTGAAATTTCTAGAAGTTGTCTTGACTTCAAGAGGAGAGGATGCACCTGAGCTTGAACTCCTACTTGATCGGATGAAGTGATCTGCACAAATTCAACTCGAATACTTGTCAAAAGATGGATTATATCATATATGTTTTACAAATTGAAATGTAAAAGAGCATATCATATAACTGAATAACCAATGCTACTTTCAATTTCTAAGAGTGAAACCATAAACAATTAAATTAAAACTTCAAATAATTGATCTTACATGCTTACAGAAGCCTTCTAAGGCATGAATCATTAACCAACATAAGCATGAAAGGGAAGAATTGAAACACAATCACCTCATTCGCCAAAAGCATTCATCCACATTTAACAAACCATATGAGCCTCCAAAGCCTTAAATTTATTCCACAGTTGCATAAAGCAACAAGCATTTACAGAGTTTGGACAGAGTTTCTCTACACAAAACTCTATCCTGATAGAGCTGAAAGAGCCTCTATTTATACAATGAATGATGACCAAAACCGTAAAACCAAAAATTCCTGACCTAACCGGTTTGGCACCTAGCTGGGAGTCCAAACCTAAAGATGAAGAGTTGAGAGTGAGGGGAGGCCTCCACCTAGGCAAGGCGCCCTCACTCAAAACTTAAACATCCAAAACCAACTCCTTGGGAGTCCACACGTGTGAGGGCGCATCTGCTGATGAAGGAGGGGCGTGAGCATGTAGGTGACGGCACCTCTTAGGTATGGAGGAGCCACATCTTAGGTATGGAGGAGCCACTGCCATTAGATCATAAAGTAATCACCAGTTCTTGCCTCGATCAAATCATCAAACCAATGAGTGCTCTCCATCTCATCCAATTTGGGAGTTTAGCTGGAGATGACAAGTCCGTTAACTGAATATATCTTTATTGCTCACTGAATGCTGATTGAAGTTGAGTTATGATAACTCCAATCATCATAAATGCCCATTGACATGTCATTTAGCCTTTTATTTCATTGAATTTGGATTAATTTGGAGAGTTTTGGATTTTCTCCAAAATAATAATTTTTTTAATAAAAACTCCATTTTTCCCTAAAAATGACTTTTTTGAGAAAATGTGCATTATGTGTCCGATTGATGATCTTAAAGTTGGATTTGAGTCCTGACTGGCTGGCCGATCAAGAATGATTTTTGGCTTAAGGTTAGAGCCTTCAATCACTGAAAACGGGGTCCGGATGACTAACTTATTACAAACGGGATTTTTCCAATTAATTTAATGAAAAATTAATTAAAAAACTTAGGGAAATAATTAAAAAGTTAAAAAATTAAAAATTAATTTTTTAACGCGTCCGGTAAATTTTTTTAATGGTCTTATTGACTTAGGACATGACCATGCTCTATTCTAACAATGCCTAGTAGGTTTATAATATTATATACACTTAGTTGGGCTTTAATAACCCCCAAGGCCCAGAATTCAAAATCGGGCATTCCAGCTTTGGAGGAAGCGGGAGAAAACCTCGTCAATTATATTCGGCTATAGGCAAAGCATAATTGTCAAGGGTAAAAAACTCCCTGGAATACATTAGTTGAGATTCTACGTCTTAGGAGACTGAACCACTCAAAACACCCAACTAGCACATTTTATTACAAACCCCGTGGGGCCATGTTCAAAATTATTCAAATGAAAAATTGGCTAGCCAAAATTGGCTAGACACAAAGACAGATCAACTGATACATTGGAATCAAACATTGGACATGTTTGTCAACTGGCGGCTCCTCAGGTAACCCAACTATGGTACAAAAAAGTTGGTAACAACCCCAATAGATGAATCCTATACAGGATGGCAGAGGGGATAGGAAACCAAAGCTGCGACCTATGAAAACCCTAACCCCCAAAATATGGATTGTTGTCACGTCGGCTAGGGATTCCTTCGCTTTATGCCACTGAATGCCCGACTAACAATGGGGGAGATTCGATCTTATCCTGAAAGGATAGATCTACAACTAATCACCAGATCACGCCTAAAAATGTGATTACGTAAGGTGAGAGCTAGAAACCCTAGATTTAAGGCATAAGCCACAATTGAAGGGATATTCGAGTACGGGTGTTTAAGGAATGTGAAAATGTTACTCGAATCAATTTTGACCAGTAACTTAAGGAGTTTGAACGGATCTAGGGTTGGTGTGTTAGTTAAAATAATCAGACCTTTGACCCTAGGGAATTTAATCAGAAATGTGGGAAATGCCCGAGACGAAGTTGATTTAATGAAATTAAGACTTCAGCACACCTAATTGGGTAATATGATTGCAAAATAACAATACCCAACTGGAAACCGAAACCAAAGCAGGGGTAATTAACCAGCATGCAAAAGAGGGGCGTTTTCTCCCAAACTGGGATCAGTGCCTGAAGGTGGGCACAGGAGTCCAAGCTTGATGTTTTTGAGTGAGAGAGGGTTTTTCAATATGCTGCACAAAACCCAAATCACCAAATTTGCCAATTCTCGGTGCAAATCGGTCCGGTGATTTTCCTACTGAGGGCCTTTTGAATGCAGGAAATGATGGACAATGCATGTAGAAAATAAAACAAGGAGAAATTACCTGTGAAACGTACCTGGATTTTGCAGAATGCCTGTGAAATGATGAAGAATGCCAATTTCCGGATAAAATGAACGTTTTCAGAGTAGATCTTGATAGAGTTGAGCTTTAACCAATTACCCTAGCGCCCCCTTCTACTTGCCAAACCAGAGAGAACCAAATAGTAAGGCAAATGAATGAGATCTATAAGATAAAGAAAGGAAAAGGCAATAAAATTTCATAAGAAAGAGTTACTCCCTGAACCGGACACTCGAGAGCGGAGACGGGGTGAGTTTCCCCACAGCTGCGTCCTCCCTAATGCACCTCTTCAACCTGCAGAAAAATGGGTAAAGGAAAAAAGCAAGATATATCCCCATCGACGCTCAGTATAGGAGAGTAGCAATGTCAATCATCAAAACATCAGATCAATTCCACAAAGTCCACAGAGAGTAATCCCAGACAAAATTCCCTTTATTCAAATTCCGGTGCCAATGCTCATGAATTACAATGGGGGGGTTGCCTCTCTTAAATAGTTTTAGAGAGACATAAACTCTAACTTTCTTTTTCATCCAACGTTTGAGATTAGAACATCACCATCAGTGGAGATCAACAATACATAACTCATCACATGGATCAAGTGACCGAATCAACAAAGGGGGCGCACTTTGCTCAAGGACGCCTGTCCTAAGTCAAACTCAAAGTATAACATCAAGTGTGATATAATAATACACTGAGGGGGTCACTTAGGGGCTTAATTCACCCTAGTCCCTTTTACAACTTCAAATCATATGATATAACAGTGAAATACATCAATAGCTAATAAGAGTAGGCGCCCCTTGGGGGGCTCTCCTCAATGGCTGAGCCATAATAAAATAATCCTAACATCTGTTGGCTAAAAACTGTTGAAGGATTGTCCGGGAAGCTGAGAAATATCATCTGCCAAAATTCCAAGCCATTTCCTTGACCCAAGAGGCCAAATCGATTTTTTCAGTGATTTTACTAGTTCATTTTTTGCTGGTACAATCTTTGGAAACTGGTAAATCCACCATAACTTTGTCCAGAGTGCAAATTGGGGCAAACTGACTGCTCTGGATGATCTGGAGGCATAGAAGAATGGTATAAGTGACTACTCATACCCCCTGGAAAACTGCTCTGCTCTAGGAGAACCAATCATACTGCCATATGGAATAAAATTTGATCATTTGGCCAATAATTAAGTGATAATAAACACTTTTTTGGAGAACTGGGGCCAAACTCTCAAAACTGAAACTGCAGCATTGGTCTTGGGCATGTCTGGAACAGATATAGACCATGTTGTATTTTTGAGTCACTGCCTTGGGAATCGTGATTGACTTGGTCAACTGTACCCATAATCAAGGTGAGATATTATGCTAGTATGATCCTGCAACCATCCAAGGTAAGAAATGCTCCAATGGTGTATATCAAAACCAAACTTGAATCAGTTATTCATAATCTTGGTGACCAATAATAATAATAATAATAAAATGTACCTTTACTTCTGAAAATATTAGAATCTTCTGGAAGTCTGCTTGTTCATGCCATACTTATAAAGTGTAAAAGATGTGCTACAGATGGGTGAGGATGGAAGAACAAGGTTAAGGCAAGGGGACATGACTTTTGACTGACTTTGACTCGGTTATCTATCCGAATGATAACCAATACACTCTACCAAGGTGACATATGCATGTTAGATGAACAATAGGGAATGGTGGTGTCTCACAGGTAGATGAGCTGATCTGAAAAGTTTCCATTCAACCTTAACAATCATGTCTATGACTCACATCCAAGCTAAAGAACAAGTTACGTGAGGATCTTTTCTAAGACCCTTGCATTGAGTACACAAGAAACTGTAGTGAAGAGATCCTAGGGGACACTTAGAATTAGCTGTCCCTTACTCCATCTCACATAAAAACCCTTAGGCTCCGTGAGGAATTAATCATTACATTTCAATAATATCGCCAACAGTCTTTAGATTTAGCATTTGTTTACCCACTGCTTTATTTGGGCCTTTCACAATTTCATTTCATAACCTTTCTGATTTGTGTCTAAAGATAGTTTGTAATTTCATTTGCAGGCTTGCATTTCATAATATATATAGCATACAACTCATAATGCATGTAATGATGGTAGACATATTGCTTCAAGTTTTAGCTAACAACTTCTCGGGCAACTAGAGGGGAATATCCACAATCAAGACCAAACATCGGGGGTAACTGACCAGATAGGTCAAGGCTTCAAAAACCAACTCATCTAAGCTTAGGAACCAACACTAGCGGGTTCTCCTGGCCCAAAAGGATCAAGGCTTCGGTAAGTTTTGTTGCACAACTCAGAGCCGAGACACAAAACAACATGGAATCCATCATGCACAGGGGTCAGAATGGGGAAAGGATCTTCAATCTCACAAGTCTCCATCAGTCTAAGTCATGGGATAAAAACAAAAGTGAATGAACTGGATGGACGGGGACAAATGGCATGGAACCACCCTAGCACTAAGGTTTACACTTTGTTCAAGCATGGCATGGGCAACAATCTTCACATTGAATTCTTTGATTAATCATAACACAAGTTAGAGCAATACAAAACATATAAGCATAGGTCACCGTAATCATCCTAACATGACAAACATAGGTGTTTGAGATACATCATAGAGCAAAACTAAACCAAGGAAATATACTTGATCTCACCATGTACACCTGTCTCCAACTGATAAGCCCCTCTATAACTGTGTGTACCAACTCCTGATCTGTTGCTCTGCTCTAATGAACTAGATCATCACCGAAAGCATCTCAATGGAGTCATGAATCTCAGTTTTGGCAAGGAAAGTCCGATGAATAAGGTCCTAGAATGGCCGAAGCTGTGAAGATCCATGCTAAAACCCCATGTAAAAAGTAGCTCAGAGTAGAATAAGAGACAAGTCTGCATGCTGCATCATGGAAGCTAGCTGTAAATGTATATGTAATAACAGGAAGCAATAGAGAAATTCCAGGCACCTCGGGCAACCCTAAAATAGCTCATGGGTAGCCCCAATTTGGTTTGGGCCACGTCTGGGCAGTACACAGTGTTGCCTACCGATGTGCACACCGTTAGCCAAAAAATCTTTCGAACGGTTGTCTCCTGGCAGAAGGGAGAGGTGCGGCCTTGGGGGCAAGCAAAGAGTCAGTTGCTGTCACCTGATCTCGACTCCTCCGTTTAGGCAAATTCCTAACGAAGCCAAGGGGGGTAGTCCCTACGGAAAGTTACGAAGGTTATTAGTTTGCTGGTTTATGTATTAAGTTTTTAGGAGTTTTTTAGGAAGCGAGGTTCCAAGATATAACTGCAACGATGATTTACAAGAATCCTTTAAACAACATAAATTACAAGATCACTGTGAAATATTATAAAATGATGCACGATACTTGAGATTGATAAAAAGCAAATAAGAGTGCAAGGACCAGTGCCTTATGGAGTCAACACAGTGATAATTGCTGAAAGAAGGGAAATGTTGTGCAAGTGTATCTTGGTGAATTTTAGAATATTAGACTGTTAATCTTGTTTAAGGGAAGAAGGGCAACTCTCGAGATACCGTGGAGGTACAGAGAGGAATGTCCGGAATTTAGGCTTTGGTGGCTCCGTACAAGGGAAAAAACATTCATCTCAAAATTATGAGATTCTTTTATTGCTGCTACAAACTCAGTCATCTCATTTAAGGGATGAATTACTAATGCTTTTGGGGTTTTTGTCCTTTAAAGGTTTCCCTGTGAAAACATCTGGTGTTCATTGTGTTGATGCTTGATTATCTACTGCGCTTGTTTGATTCTCATCTATCTTACAGTCTGCAAAATTAAAACAATATATGCTCATGCTAAAATTCAACATGTACAACATCAAGAGTCGTTCTCAATGAGACTTGTGTTGTATCAAGTCCAGAACTTATGTTG
This sequence comes from Pseudotsuga menziesii, assembly GCA_001517045.1. NCBI lineage: Eukaryota > Viridiplantae > Streptophyta > Pinopsida > Pinales > Pinaceae > Pseudotsuga > Pseudotsuga menziesii. Next base: position 87,795 of record LPNX010321211.1, on the reverse strand, counting down.
TATTAAGTTCAGAAACCTCTCCATGAGACTTGTGTTGTATCAAGTCCGAAACTTATGTTGTATTAAGTTCATCAACTTATGTTGTATTAAGTTAAGAGCTTGTGTTGTATCAAGCTAGGATGTTGAGGTCATGAGAGATGCCTGTACTATGATCTTATGTTGTATTAAGATCGGGATCTTATATTGTATTAAGATCAAGACCTTGCGTTGTATCAAAGTCAGATACTTGTGTTGTATCAAGTCTGAAACTTATGTTGTAATAAGTTCATGAGCTTATGTTGTATTAAGTTTTGGAGTATTGTGTTGTATCGAGGCTGGTCTTGTGGTGTATCAAGAATGGTCTTGTGTTGTATCAACCATATAGCTTGTGTTGTATCAAGCTATGGATTGTGTTGTATCAAGTCATGAGGTTATACTATGTGATGTATTACAAATCATGGTCATTCGAGATGGATAAAGCTATTAAGTCTCCTCTAGAGTTTGATCACCTCTAGAGTGAATTACTTAACATATGACTATACGGTCCGGGGTAATATATATGATCACCGGTATGTGTGACAATTCTTCTGAGGATAATATGATATGATAGATGATTAAACATAGGCCATGCAGTAAGATAAAGGGATAAGCAATAAAGAGATTATGAGAGAGAGAATTCGAAGTGAACTCAAGTTATAAAGCTTCAGTTAAATTGAATACCTCAATTAGTGCTTTAGTTAAAGCATCAGTTGAACTATTAATTATCAACATTCAGTTAAGTAAAGAAGAACTCAGTGTTCATCAATAAGCGAGATTCAGTTAATAATGGTTAACTATGCGATTAAATAAATATGGACTAGTTAACTAAAGTGTTTGCACTTTAGTTAGACTAACAAAAGACATTAAGTTAATCAAATGATGACACTTTAGTTAAGAAAGCGTGTTGCATGCGACACTTGAGTTATTGCACTATGACACTTATGTTAGTTTGTTAACTAAGTGATCAATATTCAGTTAGAGTTTGAGTTTACTCCAATGCCAGTTAACTATTAGTTAATATCCATGATTGAAGGTATGGCACATTAGTTGTGCATGATGAAGATTCAATGAATGAATTGATTATTCGAAAAAGACAATTGGAAATTGTAATGCGTGTGTGGCTAATTATCATGCAACCATTAACTAGGGTTTGCATGGAAGTCATTATGGCTTGTTATTAATATGTTAGGCATATGGCAAATTAAGAACAATTGTTACAGTGGATCTCTCTTCTCTAGTGCTCTGTATTCTCTCTTATCGGGCAATCTGCTTATGTTGTAAAAGTCATTCTTTGCAATCCATCTATTATACTCTGAAGAATTGCTGGGGTTTTTCATCCTCTCTATTATGAAGATTTTCCCTAGGGTACATCTTATGTTGTGGATGAATTGTTGTGTGTGATTGAATTCTTAATTGTTGCAGGTTCTCAGCATATCATTGATAGTTTTAAAGTTCATGAATCTCCATTATTGCTCAAAACATTAACAACTTTTCATGTGATAGAAGAGGGAGGATGGCTCACAGATTTTAAATACAAACAGCTAGAAGATGTTACAAGGAGGGCATCATAAATGATGGACCTTAGAGGCAAACTATTGTGGGTAAAGACACAGGCCCAAGCTGATCCCCTCCAGGGAAGTCACTCAACTAAGTAGTTTGTTGGTTTTTGTTCAAATCACTTCTATAGGGGTACCCTTCTTTTGTAACTCCAATTATCAATTACTTTTTAACTTTGCACTCTTGTTCCTCATAAATATCTGTTTTAGATATATAAGCTGGGCTGTAATATTTCCCTTCCATAGATCCTTGATCTCATTGACATTTTAATAAAAATCGACCTATCTTATAAGTGGCATGTATCACTTCCCCATTTTTGACCAGTGGCAACTACCCTATCGTTATGGCTAAATAGGGTTCCCTCTTGATGCTAATTTGCTCCTTTTTTGTCTCATGTTTAAGCCCTGACTAATCAAACCAAACACCACAAAAATCACTTGTGCATTAGTAAAAGGTTTTGTGTAGTAATACTGGGGCTGTAACATACACTTATCTCTTCTAGTGGTTTTGTATTCTTCATGGTTTTCTCTTACAAAATGTTAGAAGGAATGCTATCAGATTTGGATAAGGAAATAAGTGACTCCTTATTAAAACCGCTGTACATTTTCTGCATTACTCTATTCAACTTCACATACGTTTCTATTGGATTTATTGTTTGTGTTCTTCTAATGCTACTTTTAAATGAACAAATTTTATGATTTGTTAAAGGACTATCTATAACTTTTTGACAGTTTTTCCTGTTTTGTGCACACATATCACTTAATTTTACCATTGGTTTTTGTAATTTCAAAGCTTATATCTGGGCTTGGGAAAATGTTTTTAACAACAATATTTTGGAAGTTTCTTTAATATTAAAGACATCTGACATGGGAGTGCTTGGCTCTATATGAACAGCATTTGAGAAATTCCCGTGTTGCACTGAAAGAGCCTATGGTTCTTGGCCATGAAAGTGCTGGTGTTATAATAGAAACTGGCAAACTTGTTAAGAATTTGGTGGTTGGTGATCATGTTGCATTGGAGCCTAGTATCCCTTGTTATTGTTGTTCACTTTGCAAACAAGGAAGGACCAATTTATGCCGGAAAGTTAAATTTTTTGGATCCCCTCCTGTTCATGGTACTCTTTCACAACAGGTAAGCTAATGTGCCCCAAACCAATTTTGTAGGAAATTATATTGTATTTATTACTATAATCATTCATTAAAGAAACAACTTGGAATATTATTTATGAATGGTTATTTCATTGGAAAGACTTTCTCCAACCATTGTTGAATGTATGAAGTGCTTACTTTTGTAATAGTGAAATCCCCTCAATTATAAAACAATTACCAGTTATTATTATGTAGAAATTTTAGACTATTTTTTGTGATAACCCTTGTACAAACATGCACATACATTGAAAGTCTGAGTTAGTCAATCATTGACACACCTTGACTATGAATTGCAACAATTAGTGTCTAAGAAAGATGCTTCGCTGAAGAGATGCTATAGGCACCCCTTATAGCTGTTGTCAAAGGTTGTACTTCCTAGTCCCATTGACCTATTTTGGTCATTCATGCAGATTAATATAATTTCATTTATTTTATTTCATCATTGAGTGTGAAGCCTTGAACATGAAAGCTAATATTACTGATATTTTTACTTTTCTCTTCTTTAGTTCATCTATGTCTTTAGTTGGCTTTTAATTTTATTATCAAAACCACAATTTATAAAAGCAATCTCCAATAATAACAATTGCCAGATATTTAGATGCTAATTTTAGGTGATGTTTAGGCCTTTTTTACTATAAGATAACTTTTCAAGGAGGAAAATTTAATTACATTGCCTTCAAGGCTTCATGCTTATACGTTTTCTGTGAGAGTGTTCTTAAAAAAGGATAATTTTCATGTAGTAATGAACATCATATAGTTAGTGGGAGAGAAGGACAACGGGCTAAATATGTGTAAAATAGATGAAATTTCATATAATCTTTGACTGTTTAAAAAAAACTTTTCTGTGAAAAAATGTACCCATTAGTAGAGAGGTCTTTAGAGCATATGAAACAAAATTAGAAGACATGTGGCCACTCTGCTTGTTAGAGTACTCAAAGTTTCTTGGAAAAAGAGACAAATACAATACAAATGTTCAATCCCATTTTTATCTACACATTTTGACAATTAGATTTTGTGAAGGACCAACTTGTCGACATAGTAGCATGCAAGAGCATATTTTGTTAAATTTTCAGCTCATGGTAACAGTTTACTGCACACAGGTATGAAACCCTAACAGCTAACACATAACACTTAGAGAACTCTCAAAACAGCAGATCTGATCTCTGCTTTAAACTGAAACACATAATACTAAAAAAAATATAAACAGCAAGAGCTGATTGGACTGTCAAACCTGCCAGTCGTCTCTTTAATTCTGAAAGAGAACTCTGCTCTAGCCACTACAGAAAATCACTTCTAGTCACTGAAAGTGCAAAATTGAACTACCTACAGTGGAAATGTTTTGGCAGGAGATACCCACCAAGATAGTGCGTTTTTACTATTACATTTCCTTTAGTTATAATTCTGAAATTCTGAAAGAGAATATGATGAGTGGTTTTTTGGGTTTGATATATATCTTTCAGAATCATGGGACGTTTTTTTATTGGACCTAGTAAGAAAAGAAAGATTGTGCATATTTGTACAGTTACATGGAGTGGATTATTGTTGACGTGTTATCATTTCAATTATAGCAATATCTGACATCAATCCAGTCAACATGAGCTACGATCTAAATTTTTGTTGTAATACATAACATATTTGTCCAATATTTTATAGGTGGTGCATCCTGCATCTTTGTGCCACAAATTGCCAGACAAAGTGTCACTGGAAGAGGGTGCTATGTGCGAGCCTCTCAGCGTGGGTGTGCATGCTTGTAGGCGTGCTAGTATCCAAGCTGGTACACATCTTTTAATATTGGGGGCTGGTCCTATTGGTCTATTGACTATGCTCGTTGCTCGTGCATTTGGTGCTGTTAGAGTAGTAGTCACAGATATTGATGAGAAACGCTTATCTACAGCAAAGGAGTTGGGGGCTGATTCCACTATCCTAGTCAGTTTGGATATGAATGTAAGAATTTGTCTTGATGTCTGGTCCCTTCTCTGATTCCTTTTCTTTTAAATAGACCATTCTTCAAATCTAGAATGTTGTTTTATTCTGCTTAGCAATGAAGGATATGAATTTGGCAACTCATGTTGAGAGTTATGTTTGTTTATATTTTTCATTAGGTACACATTTCTTTAAAAACTATAAAACTAGTAAAATAAAGGATTAAGAGCTAGGGCTAAAAAGAAAGAGTGCATTTTTTATTCATGGAAAACTTCTATACTTCTTGCAAAATGATCCTAACTATGCACATTTTAGAAGCTTCAATGTCCTTTCTTAATTTGCAATTGTCTCATGATAGTATAGCACTTGTTTGGAATTGACTTGTGGTTTTTAGCTGAACTTCCATTGTTTCAGACCGCTTTGCTTCTTACCTTTGGTTTCACTTTATTGTGTCAGACCAAGGCAAGATAGTTTTATTAGTATGTCTGATAATGTATTAAAGCTAACTTGATTATTATCTATAGCAGCATATATGTAGAGCATAGTTTTAAAAACTGGTCAACTTGGAACCAGAACCGGTCTAGTTGACCATTTTAATCTTCAGAACCATTGAACCGTCAGAAAACTTAGCCTGGAGTTTGTAAAAAACCGATGTCTGACTCAGCCCACCATAGCAACATTGAAGTGAGTAATATTAAAAATTTAAATGGTAATGTTAAATTCTTAAAGTAAAAGTGATCCTTTTACTTAAATCTTAACATCACCATTAATTCTTCAGGATATTTGAGAGTGGTTCCAACCTCATCGGGCTTCATCTGCAAAAAGTAGAATTTTAGATCCCATATAGAATTCAACAGACTTAATAGTTTTCAAGATTTTGGGATTGCAATGTTTCCACTAGATTCTATCATGTGTATGAGGGTAAGGGATAGGAATTTAATCAAGCACATCAACCTCTTTATGTACCTTGATGTTGGTGGTGCTGATGCCTGATTGTTGAAGTTGATTGAATCATTGAACTCTTTTGTCATTACCGTAGCAAAAATGTACCTTCAGTGAAGCAAAATCACTTATTAAGCATGGGAGGCTTTTTCTACCTTATTTTAATGCTAGGATTAGGAAGTTTCATCAAATTTGTAGGGTGTTGACTAATTTTCTTGGAGGATCAACTTCGAGCTTTGAGGTAGAGGCAAGGGCTAGAGCCTAGAGGAGAGGGGAACATGGTGCTATTGATTAATAGGATCCCAATTGATGAATTGGTGTCATTTTAATATATTGAGTCTTAACTCTTAAGTCCTTGACCTATATATATTTATATATATATATACAAGTAGACTCTGCATATTTTGAGTAGACTTTGCATATTTTGTCTTGAATGGTTTGGAATCATAGCATGGAATCTTTAATATATATTTTTTCATTAAAATTGTAAAATTTTATGTATTTTTTAGTAATAATTGGAGTCATTGAAATCAAACCACTCGGAGTCATTTCCGGTTCTGAGTCCAAGCTAGGTTGACCCTTGGCCGGTTTAGAGTCCAGTCCTGAGTTTCAAAACATTGAGATTTCTTTTCTAAAATGTTCCTTATAAGAAACTTTAATAGGAAGGTACTGCTAAAACAAACATAGGAGCAACAACATGATGGAAAAGGCTCACTAGCCAACTCTCATCCATAATATTCACACCAAAGCTACAAATATATTGTACTGGTGATTCCACCTCATAGAGAGATTTGCTCTAGATCATAAACCATGCATGTCGGCATGCTAGTATCCAAGCTGGTACACATCTTTTAATATTGGGGGCTGGTCCCGTTGGTCTATTGACTATGCTCGTTGCTCGTGCATTTGGTGCTGTTAGATTAGTAGTCACAGATATTGACGAGAAAGGCTTATCTACAGCAAAGGAGTTAGGGGCTGATTCCACTATCCTAGTCAGTTTGGATATGAATGTAAGAATTTGTCTTGATGTCTGGTCCCTTCTCTGATTCCTTTTCGTTTAAATAGACCTGTTGCCCACCTATTTCAACTAGGTGGCAACCTCATGTACATTGAAGATGTACATTCTGTGTAGTTTGTACCATGGAAAAATTTTGGGGATTTTTCATTCAGCAGGGCAATTATGCTCCTTTTGTACATGAAATGTCCGCTCCCCTGCGTGGGACAATTAATGTAACTTTATATGTTAGCATGGGTCATTCTTCTAAGGATGTCACCATGGATTTTATTATCAGGGAAGTCCTCTTCACCGAGTGTTTTTTCCCCCTTCCAGTTAATTTTGTTAATTAACAATTTTGATTGGTTGGGTTTTTCACTCACAAATCCTCAAAAGTGGTGAATTGGCGTTCTGATAATCAAGCCCATGAGGTGGCTAAGGTTTCAAGTTGTTGTCCATGACCATGCTAGCCATATCTTGTAGTCTTGCGGAATTTCGTTAGGATTTTAATTTTTATTTTGATTTTTTTTAATTAATTAACTTTACCATTTGGTGGTTAATTAATTAAGTTTTGATGTAATAATGTAATCTCTTGAACCTTGGCATTTTGTAATAGGGGCTATGAATGCAAATGAAAATGCTATGACACCCCTTAAGCCATTGGTTCAAGTCTCATGTCATTTTGACAAGGGGTTAGGAAGTTAGAGCAATTTTAGTTAAGACAATGTATTTTTTCCTAGGAAATTAATTTAATTTCCAAGGGTGAAAAATTAAATTATTTGATTTTGAAGGAAGGGGTTAGGAAGTTAGAGCAATTTTAGTTAAGACAATGTATTTTTTTCTAGGAAATTAATTTAATTTCCAAGGGTGAAAAATGAAATTATTTGATTTTGAAGGAAAAAATCAAATAAGGCCATGGTAATTAAGTTTGGGGGGTGGCTAAGCATAGCCAAAATTTCATTTAAAAAAACCCCCCATGGTCAAAATAAATGTCTGAAGATCTCCTAAGTGGGGCGTCTCTCGTCTTAATAAAAGGTAAAAAATAATAAAAATAAAAGATAAAATAAAAAATTAAAGATAAAAAATTAAAAAATTAAACAATAAAATATTAAATAGAAAATAAAAAATAAAAAGATAAAAATAAAAAATATAAGATTAAAACTTGAAAATAAAATTAAGAGAATAAAAAATATAAGATTAAATAAAAGATTAAAAGATTAAAAAATAAAAAGATAAAAATAAAAAATATAAGATTAAATAAAAGATAAAAAAAAGATTTAAAATAAAATATAAAAAGTAAAAGATAAAAATAAAAGAATAAAAAGATAGAAATTTTAAAAATAAAAGATAAAAAATAAAAGATTAAATAAAATATAAAAAGTAAAAGATAAAAATAAAAACAATAAAAAATTAAAATAATAAAAATTATAATTTGAGTCAAAAGGGGGCCCCACTTGAGTCATGGAAACCCTAGATCTAAGGGTTAAGCTTTATTGTGACATGGATCTATCTTTTTGACCATTGATTTGAAAATGCACCCTTGCTTATGATTGGTTGAGAATGGTGCAAAGTCAAAATACCTAGAACTAGTGGTGGAGATCTAATCTAGATCTACATCTAATCTTGGCCATTGATCTTCAAGGGGTTGGGGTTGCTCCTCAACTATATAATGAGGTTCTCACTCCCTCATTTGATAACTTCTCCTATGCTATTGTTATGCTGCTGAAATTCTTCCCTCTTCTCCTCTCATATTTTCTCAAGCATTTGGCCCAAGCCTCTTGCCATTGTTGTATTGAATCTTGTCCTAGTTGGGCTATAATAGAAGAAAGATTTGGAGGGATATTGTGCCGTCATTCTACATTTCATGCATCTTTTGGTGAGGTAACTTGCATATGTACTTAGTTGATTTGCATTTGTATTAGCTTAGATNGCATGAAATGTAGACACCGAGACTTCCTCCAAAGATTTACTTGATTAAATGGCCCAACTAGGGCAAAAAATTACAATAGCACAAGAGCTTGAGAGAATAGTGGGGAAATATTTCGGCAACATAACAATAGCATGAGAGAGCATCCCAAATGAGGGAGTGAGACCCTCATTATATAGTTGAGGAAGACCCCAACCCCTTGAAGATCAACGGCCAAGATTAGATCTAGATCTAGATTAGATATCCACCACTAGATCTAGGTATTTGACTTTTTATCACTCTCAAACAAACTACACCCTTAGATTGCTTTTTAATCAATGGCTAGGGTGCTTGATCCATGTCTTAACATTTTCCACCCTTAGATCTAGGGTTTCCATGACTCAAGTGGGGGCCCCTTTGACTCAAATTTTAATTTTATCTTTAATCTTTTATCTTTTATTTAATATTTTTAATTTTTAAACTTTACTTTATCTTTTACTTTTTATTTTTATGTTTTTATTTTAATCTTTTAATTACTATCTTTTACTTTTTATTTTTATCTTTTTATTTTTAAATCTTTTAATCTTTTATTTTCAAGTTTATATTTTTTATCTTTTATTTTATCTCTCATTTTTAATTTTTAATTTTTTGTTTTTATCTTTTATTATTATTATTATTATTTATCTTTTATTTTATTTTTATTTTTAATCTTTTATTTTTTTAACTTTTCTAATTTTTGATCTTTTGTTTTATTTTTATTTTTATTTGTATCTTTTTATTCTTTATTTATTTATTTATTTTTATCTTTTACTTTTTTAATTTTTATCTTTTTAATTTTTAATTTTGATCTTTTTATTAAGATAAGNTTTTTTAAGGTTACAAAATTACAAGACCAGTGCCTAGATTAAATGGAGTCAAAAGATTACAAGTTACAAACTTACAAAGAATAAGAATGATTATCCACAGTTGCTTAAGCTAAGCAAGATTTACAATATTAACAATATGAACAAATAAAATAGTTACAGTTTAGATTTACAAGAGATAGCACAAGGAAAATGCCTTAAATGAAATTCAGTAAATGAAAAAAGAAAGGACTTTAAGTTGTATTGCTTGAAACAGTCAAACAAATGTTAAGCATTCACCACATAACGA